>CAUYUJ010000891.1:371638-626064 GCA_963575745.1 Prorocentrum cordatum
GGCACCAGACGCCACTCTTGCCAACAGGGTCATTTTTACGCGTGGCCTCCAAAGTCCTGGCGGCGTGGGCTGTGTTACACGGACGCTGGCCCCGGCCTGGCCAGCTCGAGTGTGTGTGTGTGTGTTTGTGCGTTTGTGTGTGCGTGCGTGCGTGCGTGGCAGTGTGTGAGTGTGCTTGTGTGTGTGTGTGCCTGGGGGGGATGGCTGGTGGGCCCACGTATAGAATGAAAGCGGATGGCTTCCGAAAAGGCCACGGAGCCTTCCAAGGTGTCCTCCCTCGAAGCCACCGAGAGCCACTCCCGAAGAAGCCCCCCGCCTCCAACTGAGAGGCCGCCCCCCCGGCCCAACCCGGAGGTCCCGGGGAAGCCCCAGAACGGCCCAGACCGTCTCAACAACTTCGAGGGCCCGATCGTCGAACCTCGACCCCCGATCCTCCTTTCAGAAAGTCAACTATCGGGTTGGGAGGATGGGGTTGGGAGAAATTTCAATTTCATACGTCATATCGCGTATGTTGAAAGTACTGATGGGATTAGCATGTGCATTGCCATTGGCCGTCACATCCTCCAACCCCCCTGCAGCTTGAATTGCCTGCCGATTGCGCTGGTACTTCTGCTTGAAGTTGGGTTGGCCCTTCGCTTTCATATCGCTGGAAACGACGTTCCCGCTCATCGCATTCACGCGTCTCTCTTTCATCGTCAGCAGTTCCTCCTGAAGAACCTTGCTCTGTGCATCATTGGCTGGGCCAAGATGGTGTGGCATTGCCTGTGGGACCCGATCGGCAGCGGTGCTGCACCGCCGGAACCAACGATTCGTGCAGAAGTCATGGCGCAACCCATGAAGAACGGAAGCGGTTCAACGCAGTAGTGATTCCGTATCGCGAACGGGACGCGATAAGGAAATCACAGTTATTTCCGTAGCAGGAACGGAGTGCAGTACGAAACCTGCTTCGGTCCCGCGACCCCCCAAAAGTCGTATCATCACGAGGAAAAAAAATCATTTGTGAATTCCGTATCAGCAATTTATGCACTGGGCAATTGCCAGACTCCTCTGGCATTGCTCATGCTCTTGGTTCATCTCCAGTGTTCGCCGCGTCGCTTCAACACCTGAGATGGTCCAAGACGGCTCTGGGAGCGCCCAGAGCACACGCAAGAGGGCTCTTGGACGGCCCCACCGGAGGCCCGGGCAGGGCTCCAAGAGAGCCCCGGGAGGGCCATGAAGTAATTAGGCAGCAGGGTGCAATCTGCGTTTTTGGGAAGTTCCCAGGAGTCTAAGGTGGCCCAGAGAGGCTCGAAGTAGGCTGCAGGTTGCAACCCGCTCCTCAGGAAGCGTGCGCGGTGTTGTATTGGCGGCCCATGCGCTGCGGTGACAACACGTTTCCCCTTTGCCAGGTGCAGGCGGCCGAAGGTGCCGTTCATTACACCTGGATGTGTTTGCTCATACCCTGCAGTCTCCTAACCCCTTCCAACACGATAATTGTCTTTCTCATCTTCGGGGAGCGATTTGTGGCCACCCGTCCCCGCGCGCGTACCTCGTGATGGATCAGCTTGTTCGCGGGGGTGGTGTATTATGATCGCGCCCCCAGGGGATGCCCATTTACTCCCATCTCCGCGGTCTTGCCCTGGACCAGCTTGTTTGTCGGAGATGGTGTACAGAAGTCGTGTTCCCACGACCCTCGAGGGAGGGAAGAGGAAAGATGAACAAGAAAGGAAGTACATTCCCCATATGTGCACTGTCATGAAGTTGCTGTGTACGTCAGTCAAGCATGGCTGCTCCTACGACCTTGTGCGCGGTCCCAGACCGAGCTCCCGCCTCCCCGCTCCGGGGGGTCAGCTCGTCGCCCCGGATCCGCTTCCGAAGGCCCAGGGGCCCGACCAGTGCTGGCCCCAGAAGGGATCGAGGGAACATCGCCGAGGCTGCACATATCACGCCATTGGAGATCGGGCGGCTGCTGAGGGGGGGTGTTGACCGAAGAATTGCAAAAAAACACCGGATTGCAAAAAAAAAAACAAGATTGCAAAAAAACCCGAAGGATTGCAAAAGAACCCGAAGGATTCCAAAACAACCCTGTTTTTTTTGCAATCCTGGGTTTTTTGTTGCAATCCCTGGTTTTTGTTTTGCAATCCTGGTTTTTTTTGGCAATCCTTCGTTGGGGTGAAAGACAGGGTCCTAAAGGGAACCTTTCGGTGCCTTTTGGGCCCCTGCTGGCTCCAACAGGGAGCCTGCAGGGCCCCGGCGGGTCCTCCTGCAGCGCCCACCCGGGGCGATCCGGGTCTGAGGCTCCCTCCCGCCCCCAGTGCTCCTTGGGCACGATCGAGCTGGAGACGAAAAGGCCGGGGCCGAAGAGCGACAACAGCTCCTGTCCGGCCCCATTCTGGACAGAGCTCGCTGCCGGCGTGGCCGCGGACGTTGCCCGCCTGAGGCAAGCAGCCGCCTGCCCAACAGCGGCCGCTGTCGGTGTTGGACAGCATGTGCTGTTGTGCGTCGTGCCCAGTGTTTCTGTGCCCGCTCGGGCGTGGCAACACCTCCTGCGCGCCGCCGGCATCCGCCCGCGCCGTCGAGTCGCTGCTGTCGCCGCTGCTGGTGCCGGCAAAGGGCCTGCACTCGGTCCCCCGCCCCGTCACCGAGTCGCTGCTGTTCCCGCTGCTGGTCAAGGGGGGCCCGATGGACCGCAGGAGCTCGATGACCAGCGAGACAGCGTGCCCCGAGATCCGTGAGGGGCCTCGGATGGTTTCGTGGGTCCTTGCAGGTTTGGTTGTCTTTGGCCTCTTCCGCGGACGACTTGTCCGTACCGTGACGATGCCGCTTTGACGTCTTTCGGGCAGGTGGTAATGGAGGGTCACTTAAAGGGGGAGAGAAGGGAAGGGCCCCTTTAGGGCCCTTTGCTTCACCCCTTATTTAGGTCTACCACCCGCCCGAGTCGCCTGAAGCGTCGTCGTTCCTCGACCCAAGAACGAATGGTACGGTGCAAGTTTTGCGTCGGCCCCCGGAAGCGGCAAGCTATATGCACCGTACCGCAGCGGAGACGGTCCTAAAGGTTGTCCAGACATTGTAGTACGGCACATGCGGGCCATATGGGCGCTGTTTTCGTATCTCGGGATGCTCTTCGGAAGCTGCGCTTCGCCGCCGAGAGCATTCCGGGGACACCGGAATAGTCCCGAACGCCCGCCAGAGACCCGAGGTACGACATGAAGACCGAGTGGCCCAGATCTCCAGGGATGTTCCTGGATTCCGGCTCCCGGGGGCACACCCGGGGGCCCGCCATCGAGGACATGTTGTGTATCCAGCGCGAGGCATCCACATGTCCCACGTGCCCAGACACTCTCCGACATGATTCCGCAGCACGCGGCTCCAGAGCTTTCCGACTCCTCAGGGACGGTTTTATCGCCCCTCCTCCTCCTCCTCCTCCTCCTCCTCCTCCTCCGACATCGGGCCCCGGAGAAATCCAGGAGCAGACTCGGGGGATCGAGAAACGCACGCGTCTGTTTGGAATGCTGGGCATGCTCCCCAAAAGGACCCGGGTCCTGTGTGTGTCCAGCCCCCTGGCGGTGCGTGCTCCATGCTTTTGCCGTGGGCTTCCCAGGACAGGGCTCCCTTCGACTCCTCCGATCCGACTCGGCTTCGACGGCTTCCCACTCCGATCCGATTCGACCTGGGAGTCCGAGTTGGGCTCCGATGCCTGCCGATGCGACTCCTCCCGACTCGTCTGCCGATCCATGCCGATCGCCGATCCGACTTGTCGATTGGATGCTCGGGTCGCCTGCGCAGGAGCGCCCACGGCCCCGACGGCCAGGTGGAGTGCAAGTACAGCGAGGGGACCCCGACCACCGCCTGCCCGAGCAGCGCGCGCCTGGGCAGCCAGGCCTCCTCCCTTCCTCCTCATCCTCCTCCTCCTCTTCCTCCATCCTCCTCCTCTTCCTCCATCCTCTTCCTCCTCCTCCTCCTCCATCCTCCTCCTCTTCCTGCTCCTCCTCCGCAGGGTTTGTAGATCCCATCCTTCTGGCATCTGTTCAGGCAGGCGTGCACGCCTGGCGCGGGGAGGAGGAGGAAGAGGGTCCTATTCATCCTCCTCGTCCCTCCTCCTCCCCTCTCCCCCGCCTCCTCCTCCTCCTCCTCCTCCTTTATCCTCCTCCTCCTCCTCCTCCTCCTTTCTCCTCCTCCTCTAACCCCCTCCTCCTCCTTCTCATCCTCCTCCTCTTGATCTTGAGTAGTAGTAGTAGTAGTAGTAGTAGTAGTAGTAGTAGTAGTAGTAGTAGTAGTAGTAGTAGTAGTAGTAGTAGTAGTAGTAGTAGTAGTAGTAGTAGTAGTAGTAGTAGTAGTAGTAGTAGTAGTAGTAGTAGTAGTAGTAGTAGTAGTAGTAGTAGTAGTAGTAGTAGTAGTAGTAGTAGTAGTAGTAGTAGTAGTAGTAGTAGTAGTAGTAGTAGTAGTAGTAGTAGTAGTAGTAGTAGTAGTAGTAGTAGTAGTAGTAGTAGTAGTAGTAGTAGTAGTAGTAGTAGTAGTAGTAGTAGTAGTAGTAGTAGTAGTAGTAGTAGTAGTAGTAGTAGTAGTAGTAGTAGTAGTAGTAGTAGTAGTAGTAGTAGTAGTAGTAGTAGTAGTAGTAGTAGTAGTAGTAGTAGTAGTAGTAGTAGTAGTAGTAGTAGTAGTAGTAGTAGTAGTAGTAGTAGTAGTAGTAGTAGTAGTAGTAGTAGTAGTAGTAGTAGTAGTAGTAGTAGTAGTAGTAGTAGTAGTAGTAGTAGTAGTAGTAGTAGTAGTAGTAGTAGTAGTAGTAGTAGTAGTAGTAGTAGTAGTAGTAGTAGTAGTAGTAGTAGTAGTAGTAGTAGTAGTAGTAGTAGTAGTAGTAGTAGTAGTAGTAGTAGTAGTAGTAGTAGTAGTAGTAGTAGTAGTAGTAGTAGTAAGTAGTAGTAGTAGTAGTAGTAGTAGTAGTAGTAGTCGTCGTCGTCGTCGTCGTCGTCGTCGTCGTCGCGTCGTCGTCGTCGTCGTCGTAGTAGTAGTAGTAGTAGTAGTAAGTCGTAGTAGTCGTAGTCGTAGTCGTAGTCGTAGTCGTAGTCGTCGTAGTCGTAGTCGTAGTCGTAGTAGTAGTAGTCGTAGTCGTAGTCGTAGTAGTAGTAGTAGTAGTAGTAGTAGTAGTAGTAGTAGTAGTAGTAGTAGTAGTAGTAGTAGTAGTAGTAGTAGCAGTAGCAGTAGCAGTAGCAGTAGCAGTAGCAGTAGTAGTAGTAGTAGTAGGAGGAGGAGTAGGAGTAGGAGTAGGAGTAGGAGTAGGAGTAGGAGTAGGAGTAGGAGTAGGAGTAGGAGTAGGAGTAGGAGTAGGAGTAGGAGTAGGAGTAGTGGTAGTAGTAGTAGTAGTAGTAGTAGTAGTAGTAGTAGTAGCTGTTGCGCGGCGGGTGCCTTGGAACAAAAACAATTGTTAGCTCGTATTGGTGGAACCCCCTTCCTTCAATAAGGCCGCCGAAAAAATGATTAGTTACCCCCTATTTGGCGGAGGGGGGCGTTCTAAAGATTTCTCAGGGTTATCAGAAGGCGATGGGGGTTTCGCAGATGCCCCTGTGGCCTTGTGATAAGAGGGCCCTCCTGGCAAGGGGCCCTCCTGAGAAGATGGCCCTCCCATCGTCTTCTGATGAGAGGGCCTTCCCATCGCGAAGCCAGGGGCCTTCTCAGAGGAGCCCTCCTGGCCTCCCAGGAGGCTCCCGCGAAGCCGGGAAGGTTTCCAAGAGGGCCCCGGCCTGCTCGGAGGCGTTCCCGCCTCCCCGCCAGAGCCCCGACGCCGTGCTCTGTTTCGCCACGCGGTGGACCCCCGGAGGGCTCGACCCGCTCCCCGGGGGCTGGCTTTTCGTCTTGGGTCGTCTCTGGGCGGCCCCTGGGCCTGGCGAGGCCCCGCAGCGGCAGAGACTCGCTGCCAAACACCGCCCGTTCTGATGCGCGTCACGACGCACTGGGGGTCCTGAGTAAGGAGTGCGCGAGGACGGTTAAAAAAATGACCGGGAGTCGTGCTCACGCGGCTGGGAAATGGTTTGGTCAATCATTCCCCCCCGCCTTCCTCGGGCGCGCGCCTGGACAGTCGACGGGCCAGACGGAGCCGAAGCGAAGCGGAAGCCAAATATTCAGACATTATTTTGCTAGTCACTCCCACCAAATTCTTTGACATCACCGTCGAGCATCTGATTGAGCAAGCTCCTGAAAAGTTGGGCCAACGTTTCGTAATCAACTTGCTGGAAATCTGGCCCAGCTTCTAAGCACGTTCGCCCCTCCAGCGTCAACAAAAAAACGCTGGTCCAGCTTTGTTTGAAGATGAACGTTCGGAAAAAACTGTCCCAGGTTCTTCGAAGCCTGCTCTTCTGGATCCTCATGTGTGGTTTTCGTCAGCGCCCTCCGCCTCCTCCCGTCCTCCGCGGCCGCCCTGTCTCTCTCGCTCCACCCTCTCGCAGGGCGGCCAATTCGCGCATGGGTCGCCCCGATCGCACCCGCCGGAGCAGCACTTCTGCCCCGCCGCCGACGTAGAAAATTCAAGGGGCCCCGGGCACACAAATCAATACATACAAATCACAGGATTCCCAATATTTTTGCACATCTTCTGGTTTTTTTTTTGTCTTCCCCCCCCACTTCCCATATTTTTCTACATTTTCTTCGGAATCGACGATTCACTGTGTCTGTGTATTTCTTCCCTCCCGAAAAATGTTCGGCCGTGGTCGTCGTCTTGCGCCGGCAGGCCGCCCCCCCCCTCGCGCCACCCCCGGCTGGGGGCGGCGCCGCACCAGTGCGGGTATAGCCAGGACCCCGGGTAAGGGGACCCGGTTAGTGGTAGGGCCCTGGGGCCCTTCAATTGGCCAGATTCAGTAAACCAGGTCTGCCGTAATTGGTGTTCTTCGGGAGACGGCAGTTCCAGTTAGTGGAAATGGGGCGGGGGGGCGCCCCCGGTACAAATCACTAAACCAGGTTCCACTAAACCCAGTTCTACCAACGCCCGACATTGGTGGTCAGGGTATCCGTGAGGCAGAGGAGGAGTGGTAGTGCTTCGCTCGGCACCTGCAGGTTGCTGTTCGCGTCTGTCGCCTGCAGGATGAAGGAGACTCGATCGTGGGCCTTCGAGTGCGTCGCCTGCCGTTCTGCTTCCTGTAGGTACTCCAGATTCCGTAATAAAGGGAGGGGGGTCTCATTTCGGGGGTGGTCTCTTCCAGGCTATCTTGGAGGGCCTGGGGGGGTCTGGGGACGATGTTTTGGAGGCTTCTCCCACGGGGGAGGCCTGAAACGGCTTGTCTTGGAGGGTCCAGACCCCCTACGTTTTTTATTACGACATCTGGAGTATGCACGCTTGTAGACCTGGTCGGTGAGACCCCTTTGGACCATGCTCGAGGCTGCCCATGCCGGCGCCGTCGGGCCCCGTCTGTGCGGGCGCCCGCCCACGCCCGAGCCCAGGCGACGTGCGGGCACGCCGCCGGGGCGCCGCCCCGGGCGTGCTGCGAGCCGCCCGCCTGAGCGCGGCCCGCGGGGGGGGGGGTCAGAGGCCAGCAGCATATGCACACGTACGCGGCTAGCTTCCCCTGGAATGCGTGTCAACGCGGACGTTCGTGCAGGCAAGACTGCGGAGGGTGTACATGTACATATGTCGTTGCTCGCCCAGGGGGGGGCCTCGGCCGCCCGGCGGCGGGCCGCGCGGGCGGATCGGAGGCGAGCGAGGGGGGGGAGATGGGAAGGAGGAGGCCTTCTCAGAAGGCGGCGGGACTTCTCAGAAGGCCTCCGGCCTTCTGAGAAGTTCTGTTCTGTCCTCGGGGAAGGCTCGGAGAACTTCTCGGGAGTCCCGGGAACTTCCGAGCCTTCTGAGAAGGTCTTCTCCTTCTCACTTCCCTCCTGGGCGCGCCGCCTAGCGGAGGGGCGCGGCATCGCTACGGGGCCACATTCGGAGGAGGAAGAGGTACCCATGCCTCTACCCTTCGCCCGTTTTCCCCCTTTCTTGGGCCTCCTCGGAGGCCCTCGTTGCCACCGCTGGATTCGCCTCGAAGTCCTGGTCAGAACGCACCTCGGGAGAGGTCCGGGGAGTAGCGGTATAGGTACTTTTTTGTCTCCCCATACATGTGAACCCTACCCCTACCCCCTACGATTTCTGAGGGGAGGGTGTGGTTCACTTCGCTCGGGAGCTCCCGAGCGAGGTGAACCCCACCCTCCCCCTCAGAAATCGTGGGGGGCAGGGGTAGGGTTCGCATGTGGCCCTCTAATCGCGGTGCCACCTCTGGGCCGCTCGTGGGACTCGAGGGAGAACAGATGGCGTGTGCATGGTCGGTAGCAGGTCCTGGGAGCCCGCCATGTGCCCTCTGAGTCCCGTCTGCGGCGTCGACTCGCGTCGATTAGCGTCTGGGAGTCGATGGGACAGCGCCGATTTAGCGTTGGCTAGTGTAGACCAGGGTCGACTTAGCGTCGACCAGTGTCGACTGGCGTCGATTCGCAAGAGCCGACGAGATAGTCTGGAAGGCTCCCGTGAATTGCCACCGAAGGCATGCTGTCGGAGCTCCGAGCACACTGCTTGGATCGGCGCTGGGGGCGCGCTCCCCTGGCGCGCTCCGCGCGCCAGGGGGAGGGGTCCGGTGCCGATCCAAGAGATCCGCGCCAGTCTCCGGAACTTTCAATCCAGGCGTCGCCGCAGTCTTTCAGGAGGGAAAAAGGCACACACAGACACAATTAATCGTCGATTCCCCAGAAAATATGGGAAAATATGGGAAGTGGGGGGGAAGACAGAAACCCAGAAAATATGGGAAAATATGGGGAATCCTTTTATTTGTGTGTATTTATTTGTGTGTCCCAGGGCCCCTTCAGTCTTCCCGTCTCCCGAGGTGGGGCATTCGCAGGGCAGGTGTTTCCTGGAGGGGCACAGTGTCCCTCGGTGGTTGGTAGGTGACCTCGCGAGTCGGCGTGCTCGGGGCGACCTTGCACGAAGCCGGTTGCAGGTTGCAGGCGCACGCCTGACCACAGCACTGCAGAAGGCAGTCGAGGCCGAATCTTGCTATCAAGTCCCAGCTGGTCGATATGTCCAGGTACCACGCGGACTCGACCTGCGTGCTGCTTCGATCTAGGCTGTTCGGATTAGCCTGTGGGACTGCTTTTCCGACGGTGTTGCGTACATCTACTCTGCCAAATAGCAACAAGTTTTTGTGCACGTATCTTGACACTACGTGCATCTTCTACGTTTTCCGGGGGCCGGGTCAGAACGTCTCGGCCTGCCAGCTGGATGCATGAGTTAGGCCGCACTCGAGTCGTCGACAGTTCAAACAGACCTTCAGGCATCCATGCGAGCACTAGCCTGCACCAAAGGTCGTAGGTCCAGCGGACCAGAGGAACCAGCCAAGGTTTAAGTCGGGCCTGTCCCCCTACAAGGGGATGTTCGACGACAAAATAAAACATACCCCGGAAATAGTTAAAAAATAGTTCAAAAATAGTCTTGGGATAATTCTTTTAGTAGTTTTTGACATTTTGGGGTGTTTTTTTTGGGGGTACTTTTAATTTTTCCTCGAAAATCCCCTTGTAGGGGGACAGGCCCGACTTAAGCCAAGGTGTCTCGAGATCTCCCGAGGCCCTACAAGCCACGAGCTCCCCCCTCCCACCCGGAGGCCCCCCGAAGTTTCCCGAACGTCCCCGGGAGTCCTCCGAAGGCCCCTGGAGCCCTGCTGTGCCCCCCGAAAGGCCCAAACTTGCCCGTCGTGACCATTGGCTAACATGATGTTGCGCGCGCGCTTTTTTTTTTTTCTCTCTCTCTCTCTCTCTGTATCATGGATATCCGTCACACACACACACTCTCTCTCTTTTTTTTTCTCTCTCTCTCTCTCTCCATATATATATATGTATATATGTCTACATATATATATATATATTCACATGTATCGATGTCCTTCTCTCTCTCTCTCTTTCCCTCGCTATATGTCCCATACCTCTCTGTTGGTCTCTCTCTCTCCCTCTCGCTCGACTCGGGCACCCTCGCAGAGGGGCCAGCCACGAGGCACAGTGAGGCGCGTGCCAGCTGTCGGACTGGCCCGCTTTTTACAAAGAGCCGCGCCTCCCAGGTCGCACCAGGAGAGGGGCCTCGCCACCGATGAATCGTGGGAGCGACCTCTCCTCCAGGCGCGTCGCGCCGGCGGCGGACTCAACTTTTAAGCTCGGGGCTGAAGAGACGGGGGTCAATGCAAACGGGGGTCAGTCAGAACGCAGGACCTTGCAGGACCCTGCAGAGCCAGGGATGCATTGACCCGGGCTTGGGTACGGGATCCTTCAGGATCCTCCAGGATCTTGTAGGATCTTGCGAAGCCCAGGTTTGCATTTATCCCGGTCAGTGCGTCCCCGATAAGCCACTCCCGACAGCGGCTCTGCTGGCATGCGAGTCGGGTACAAGATCCCAGAGGAAAAAAGCGGCGCCAACATAAGCCAGCGCTGAATTGTATGAGAATGTGGAGGAATATCGGCACAAACGCACACAAACGAAAGCCCACAGCTGTGGGGACCGCAGGGGAAGGGGACAGTCCAGCAGATACGGACACATGTGGGGAGTTCTGAAATCTATGCCGATTCACCCGTGTCCTCCCCAGGCCTCTTCGCAGAGGCATTTTTCGCCATCGTGCCCGGGCCTCTGCGTTCTACTCCTGGACCTCCGACGCCCCTCGTTCTGCCCAGCGCGTCGGGTCCGGAGCTCTCGAGCCCGTCCCTCTCACGGGTGTTGCCGCGCGGGCTCGGGGGCATCGAGGGGGGTACTCCAGAGGCCCTGTGCCGAGGACAGGCAGGGTCCGTGCAGCAGCTGTCCGGGGGCGCCGGAGGTCCAGGTCGTGGCCTGGCCTTGCAGGCTATGTACGATAGCGGCTTGCAGATTGGCACGCTCCTGCCATGCGTTTGGTGATTGGCTGGCTGCTTTACTTGGCCCGCCCTTGGATCTGCGATTCCCCCCAAAAACTTGGTGGACCCTTCATCCCATGGCCACAGTCATCTCATCCGTCTCCATATTCATTCCTTCTCCCCTCTTCTTGATCCTCCCTCCTCGATCCTCTTCTCCCGCTTCCTACTCTTGCCTTCTTCATGTTACACTCCCCATCCCTTGTGTGCATCCTCTCCTCCTCTTCCTCTTCCTCCCCTCTCTCCCTCCGCCAACTCTCTTTTCTGTCTCCCATCAGCCTCCCTTCTCTCCCCTCTCGCCCTCGTGCTCCTGCCTCCTGCTGCATCGCTGCCCCTCTCCACCTCAGCCCCCGCCTCCTCATTCACTGGTTATTAGTTATTGTGAAGGCCTTGCGGCAGGTGCCGCCCACCCAGAAGGACGACGACCACGACGAGGACCACGACGACCACGACGGCGACGAGCCGATAATCAAGCCTGCCATGCGCTCCGGCCTCCTGCTCCCCGTGCCCGTCGTCCCTCTCCACCGCGGCAGCCGCCTCCTCATTCACAGGACAGTTCCTCCCCAGGTCCTCCCCAGATCCTCCCCAGATCCTCCCCAGATCCTCCCCAGATCCTCCCCAGATCCCTAGTCCTCCCTAGTCCTCCCCAGATCCTCCCCAGATCTCCGTGGACCTGTGCGGAGGCCTGCGGAGGTCCGGGGAGCCCCCCCCCCCAGAGGTCTCGGCAGGCCGGACATCTATGGAACACGTCGTGCGAGCGTGCTTGCCAACGCGGGCCCCAAGCAGTTCGACGTTGCACGTTGTATGTGGAGGCTATGTAGTGTGATCGAGTGTGTGTGTGTGTGTGTTTGAGCTGTGAGATGGAAGCTTCGTGGGCGCTATATGGTGCGAGTTATGTGGTGCAAGATTGGTGGCGCAATATCGCATATGCGGTGTACGCTACGTGGTGAAAGGTTTGCGGTGCAATCTAAGTCGCACGATCATGTTTCAGCGCATTATCTGTGGTGTGAGCTATGTTGTGCAGGGTATGTGGTGCAATGCACGTGGGGTGAGCCATGATCTGTGTAAGCTACGTGGCGCACTAGGTGCAAATCTATGTGGTGCAGACAGTGCTGTGACAGCTATACAGTGGACGCACGGTGCGCTCACAAAGCGCCAACGAGGGGCAGCGTGGCGAAGCTTCGCGCACCCACCCAGCGCACGAGGCGCAAACAGGGCGCCCACGAGGCGCTCACAGGCGGCAGCGTGGTGAAACCTGAGCGGGCCCATGCAATGCCTCGAGGGCAGATGCGAGATCCTCTAAGTGCAGTGCAAGCGCTGGCTTGGGAAAAAGAGCGACGCCCTTGCGGCAGAACACCCGCCGAACAGCTTTACGCAGTTGCGCGGAGGGGGGCCACGCCACCGTGGGCCACCGATTTCGGGGGCCTGGGCTCTCGCCGTGGGCTAGAAGGAGCACAGAGAACTCGCTACAGATCTCTTGCAGACAAGCTGCTTAGAGAACCCTTTCGAGAACTCTTCAGAGAACTCTTCAGAGACCTCGATGCTCGATGCTCCCGCCCCTTTGGCTGCCCCTCCCCGTCCACCCTCCACCACGTCCTTCCCTCCCGCGTGCTGGGTGCGGTCTGCTGGCCGTCAGCCTGCCCGTCGCGCGAGCGCGATGGGCCGGGAGGCTCTCCGCGAGGCTTCGGGGCGGAGGCGGAGCCAGGGACTACGCTAAGGTCGGCACGCACGATATGGGTACAGAAAGAATGGGTACAATGCCCCACAGACGTTCCTGTTCATTTTGAACAGGACTCGCTGTCCGTGCCGTCGCGGCCTGTGTCCATTTGAGACAGAAGGCCACCTGCCCAACAGCGGCCGCTGGTGGTTTGGGACAGCATCTGCACCCATCTTTTCAGTATCCATTTCGGGCGTCCAAATAGGGGGGAGGGGGGGACAGGCTGAGGGGGGAACGCACCGACCCTCGATCAACATTCATCGCCGATGGGGGCCCGATAGCTCAACCCGCCTGGGAACGTCCGGTTCCGCTGTCAGGAGCCCATCGCCGATCTATCGGCGATGTATCGGAGGGGCTCGGACGAGGATGAGTCCGTTCCAGAGCGTTCTGGGACGCCCTCAGAGCGTTCCGGACCGCTCTGAGAGGGCCGCGACGCCCGAGACATCCTCCAGAGCCGCCGGATCTCAGAGATCACCCTCGACCTCCACCTTCCGAACCTTCCTCGCAGCAGTTGCCGCCGCGGCGCGGCCGCGGCGACCGCCGAGACCGCCCCTGCGGCCTCGACGGCGGCCGCATCTGCGGCCACGCTGGCGGCGCCCGCAGCGCGGCGTCTGGCGCCAGGCAGGTGCGGAAGGTGGAGGTTGAGGGTATCCTCACCCGATTTGAGCCTCGCCCTGGCTCCGCCTCACTATCGGCGATGTATCGCCGATGGCCAGCCGAGGCCTTCCCCTTACGTATGTCGAGCTGGTACCACTCTGCGGTCCTCCGCAGAGGAGGGCCGCCGCTCGGGGTGCTGCTTCTGCTGCCAGCCTGACGTTGCCAGCGTCTTCGATCGTGGAGATCCTGCTTGTTTTGCCTCTTGCTCAGAGGAGGAAGAGGTACCCCTGCCGCTCCCCTTTGCTCGGTTCCCCTTGTGGGGACTCCTAGGAGGCCCTCGTCGCCGCCGCTGGCTTCGCCTCGCAATTCCTCTCAGAGCGCACCCCAGGAGAGCTCCAGGGAGTAGCGGTATCGGCACCTGTTGGTTTCCCCATTTGCTGCGGTGCGAGCTTGGGGTATAACCCTTCGACCCATCGCGCGGTCTTTTCCGATTGGCCGGAGGCCCGGACAGCTCGCATTACAGTGAGCGAAGCGCTCTTCAAGACTTGACTCGCATGGCCAGGACGGTGGGAGGAGGGAGGGAGAAGGGAGGAGGGATCAGGGAGGGAGAGAAGGATCTCCTAATCCTCCTCCTCCTCCTCCTCCTCCTCCTCCTCCTCCTCCTCTTCATTCTCCTCTCCTCTCCCTCCCCCTCATCGTTTTCCTCCTCATTCTCCTCCCGTCCCGGGATGCGTTCCAGCAGCTGCGTCTCGGCGAGAGCGCTCCGGGGATGCCCGCACCCTCGCGAACGGCCGCTGGAGCTGCGAGGTATGGCCCGAGAGCCAGGCGGTCTCTCGCCAGGGGTGGCCTCTGGGGTGCGCGGCTTTAAGTGGGCGCCGGGGGGCCAGGCCCAAGGCACGCAGGCCGCTGCTGCCAGGTCGAAGGCAACGATCGGCAAGCCGCGCACCACGGGCACGGTTGCTCTTGCCCAGGGCCATGTGTTGCGTGTCACGCGTGGCGGACGGAGAGTCCAGAAGAGAAGCGAGAGGAAGAATGCGGGCTAGCCATCCGGCGGCCTGATTCTTGCCTGTCAATCCCGCTGGTGTTCGTCGAGTTCGAGGTCGGGGTGTAATTCTGGGGCGCCAGGACCATCACTAATGCATGCAGAAATGAACTTCCAGGGCCGCGGATCGAAACACACACACAGACACACACACACACACCACACACACACACACCACACACACACCAAACACACACATACACACACATCGACGGACGAACGGGAAGCAGGGGGAGAAGGAGAAGGAGGAGGAAGGCGGAGGAGTCAGGAGGCGGAGGACCATGTTGATGAGGTCCAGGCTTGCACGGTTTTTCCTGCATCCCGAGGGATCACCTGTCCCGTGCGCACCAGCTCGTGGACCGCGGTCGAGCTTCTGTCAAAAAAGCCCAGCTAGTCGGCCACGCTCCGTGCTTGCCGGGCTCCCCCGTCTGCCGGGCCCCGCGGTAACGCCATCGGAGCGCGCCGGGCTCTCTGTCTCGGCCAGCCCCCAGAGAGCCTGGAGGCCTGTGCCAACGGGCGGGCGGGGAGGGCAGAGAGGAGGCGGGTGGAGGAGGAGCCAGGCGGGGCCGCAGCAGGGATGTAGTGCAGGAGGGAGGACGATGAGGGGGGAAGAGGGACGAGGAGCAGGCGGGAGGAGGACGGGAAGGTTGAGGAAGAGGTGGAAGATGATGGGACGGAGGATGGGGAGGAGGAGGAAGCAGGATGACGAAGAGGAGGGAGGGTGGGGATGGGAAGGAATGGGGAAGGATGGAGAAGGAAGTTGGGCGATGGAGGGAGGGGGAGGAGGAAGAGGATGAGGATGAGGATGAGGATGAGGATGAGGATGAGGATGAGGATGAGGATGAGGATGAGGATGAGGATGAGGATGATGAGGATGATGATGATGATGATGATGATGATGATGATGATGATGATGATGATGATGAGGATGATGAGAGGAGGAGGAGGAGGAGGAGGAGGAGGAGTCCAGGAGGAGCAGGAGGAGCAGGAGGAGGAGGAGGAGGAGGAGGAATAATAATAGATTTAGGAGGATTGTGGAGAATCAGGGGGGGGATGGAGGGTTGAGGACGGAGGAGGATTGAGGATGAGGAGGAGGGCGAAAACGCTTTCAGTCGGGAGCCTCGAGACGGCGGTCACTGCAAACGGGGGCCAGGGGCGCACTGCCCCCGGTCTGGGTGCAGAGCCTGCAGGATCTTGCAGAGTCTCGCAGGATCCTGCAAGGCCTGGCTGAGACAGGTCGGGATTGACCCGGGCCAGGAGATCCCCGATTTCAGGGGTTCCCCCCTCCCCTCCGGGGCCCGTTGCCTTCACGCCGATCGATGGTCCCCAGGGCGTGCGTGTCAGCCTGGCGCGTGTCTGCGGTCAAGGATTTGGGTTTTTGCTCAGCGTGTCGCGCCACCTGCTCTGGCGCACCACGCTTCGGCGCGGCGCGCTGCCCACTCCCCAATCCCCAAGCGTCCTTGCCCCGAGTCTTTCCCAGCCTCCCGCCCCGAGGAGCGGAGCGACACGCTATCCGCTCGCAGGGCACAGCGTGTCGCCGGGGCCACCACCATGACACGCCAAGCAAAGCCGCCCGACCGCACTCCGCTTGGCTCCACCCAGAGCGCACAGCCTGTGTCGGCCCTCGCTGCAACAGTTGTGTCCGTGCTGACGGGCCTCTCGGTGGACGAGCACACCTTGACGCGCACACTCGAAGGAGGCACAACAACGCAAGCGTATCATGTCGGAGGTCCGCGCGAAGTCCTTGGATCGGCGCTGGACCGCCCGTCCTGGCGCCCCAAGCGCGCCAGGGGCGGCGCCGGAAGCGCCGACAGGGGGGTCCAGCGCCGACCAATGAAATCCGCGCGGACGTCCTAAGTATATGTTCATGCCTTTGTTGCTCCTCCCTCCAAGCACTCGCTCTGAGGAAGATCGAGCCGAGCGCGCGTTCCTCCCTCCAAACACACGCTCTGAGGAAAACGGGGCCGAGCGCGAGAGCGAGCCCTATACGTACCTAGATCGGGCGACCCGCCTCCCAAGAGATCCGACGTCCTTTTTTTTGGTTTGTCCAAAGCGGGGTCCACAGACAACTCGTCCGTCTCTCCAGGTCCCTGCTTTCTATCCCGGGTGGTCTTTGGACCGTCCAGGGACTCGGCGAGGGCCCCCAGGTGACGAACACGGCGAACACTTTTTGTCTCGATTCTGCTTCCAGCACCCGGCGGCGTGCGCAAAGGGGCGGCACGAGGGGTGGGCCTTTCAATGTTGGGCGAATCTGATGCTAGTGAAATGTTTGACGGACTCCAGGTGGGCCCGTGGCTGGGGCGTGGGTCGCTCGGGCTTCCCTGTCAAGCAACAGCCCATCCTTGTCGGCATACACCTGCTGGAGCGACGTTCCCCTGGCTGCTGCAGCCACGCTCCCTCGCAGAAGTCGGGGTGCTGGAGCCCACCCGCCTTGTCGGCATAAGCAGCTGGAGCACGCTCCCTCGTAACACTGGGCGCTGGAATCTCACCCCTCTCAGGGCTTCGACAATACGGATCGAGCGGGGGAGAGAGGGGGATGGGATGGGGCCCAGGGGCGGGGTCCTAGCAGTGTAGTCACGCCTCGCTCTCAAACGGGGCTAGTTTGCGCGATAGTGCGTGCGCGTGCGCTTGCGCGTGATCGTGCGTGCGCGTGTGCATGTAACATTCGCCTGTGCCCCAGCGTAGCCCGCCCGCAACTCGGATCCGAAACGCCGCCGGCAAAAACAGTGTGCGTGCGCGTGCACGTTCGCGTGCGCTTCCAAGATGCGAACATGCGATCAAACATGTCACTACCAACAATATATGCCTGACTGTAGGACTGGGCATATTTCGGACGTGCGCATTTTTTCGCGGGACCACCGAGGAGCATCCTGGACCATCTTGCGAAAGATCAGCGCGCGCGAACGCGAGCAATGCACGGGGGATGGACGTCCCAGCGATGGTAAGAAGAAGGCAGAGGGGGCTGTTTAGAAGGCAGTTCCTTCCCACGAAAGCCCAGAGCTTTTTTAACACCTCCAGGTGCTTGTAGGACGGCCCCTGCCTTCTAAGAAGCCCCCGATACCTTCTTAGAAGGCCCCGCCCTCTTCCGCAACATCCCTTTGTGCGCGCCGCCAAGGCACGTTGGATGTCTGCCCCTTCCCGTGGCATCGCAAGGACGTGTGCAGCTCTCCTCGGCGAGGGCCATCGAGGAGCCTTCTGTGCCACCTCGCGAGAAAATGCCGCGCACGACGCCGAAGCATGTACGCGCAATGGACGTCCGAGCGATGGCGAGTCCCCCCCCGCCGAGGCTGCACTACGCCAGCCAGCGGGGCCAGTCGGCGGACGAGCGGCTCCGCTCGCTGTCGGTGCGGCTGCGGAACTTCAATTCCTTCGCGAAGGCGGTGCTGCTGGAGCGGCACCTCGGGGAGGTCCCCGGATGGGCTGCCGGCCGTGCACGAGGAGGAGGAGGAGGAGGAGGAGGAGGAGGAGGAGGAAGCGGAGGAGCAGTATCCAGGTTTGAATTTCGAGGTTCGCTGTTTCTAGACGTCCCTGGCATTCCAGCGTAGGGAGACAAAAAGGACACCAAACAATGACGCGGGAAGAAAACACGGCCCTGGGGAAAGGGTCTGGTTGCCCCAGGTCGATGTGAATTTGCAGCCCAGATCTGCGCCGAGATGATTTTCTTCGAGTCCTGCATTCCTCTGGATCTCGGCTTCGGGGGCCTGGGCCCCGGGAACATGGGAAAGCAGATTTGGGGCGAAGAGTTGTCCCCACGGAAGGGGTCGGGAGTCCTGGGGCCGCGGATGAAAAACAACATCGTCTCGGAGGGTGTCTGGGCTCGAGGTTCGGCACGTCAGTTGTCTCGTCGTTGCCTCTGGGAGGCTTCTTGTCGCTACGGCTGGCCAAGGCCCGCTTCCCGAAAGGTCAGGGCGGCAGCCTCTTGAATGGGAGAAGGAGGAGAGGGAGTAGGAGAGAGGGGACGGTGGGGCGGGGGCACGAGTGCGGACGCCGTGCTCTGTCGAGAAGGAGGCCTCACTCCACAGCGCGGAATGGAAGGAAGCAGGAGGAAGGGGCAGGGAGGGGGACGGAGGGAGGAGGAGGAACACGAGGAGGGCGGAAGAGGGAGGGACGGGCAGGGAGGGGAGGGAGGAAGAGGCAGGAGAGAAGGGGCTGGCATCTCTTGGCAGGAGGGTGTCTGACCTGCCGCGCACGGCGTGCACCACGCCTGCCGCTGGGCGGTGGCCGGCTGCCCCCGCCTGGGGCTAAGTCGTGCCCGTCCCTCTACAGGAGGAAAGTTCAAAAATAGTCAAAACATAGTCTGGAGACGATTTTTACAGTATGTATTTTTTGACCATTTCATTTGGGAGTATGTTCGGTGTATTCTTTCTTCTTCGTCGAAAACCCCCTTGCTAGGGGGACACGCCCGACCTAAGCCTGGGGCGCGTGGGCGGCGCACCGCGTGCGACCGCTGCCTCGCTGTCCGTGTGAATGGAACCCGTGTAATACCCTCATATATACTTCTTATCCTTACCTCTCCTGCGCCTGGCCGTTTGGGCTCAGGTATTGAGATAGATCGATCAGACCTTGATCGTGCGGGAGGGAAAGATATCCATCTATCCCTCCTCCTCTCTACCAACGGATCAGGGGTTCTGTACCCTTGTACTTCAACCCCATACACAGGTTATCAGCCCTTTCAAGCTCACCCTCACCGACTCGTCCGCGGTGACCTCGCATGCGAGCCTGATGGAGCCACTTCGGCGCATGCGCCACAAGGGTTCCATCGGGGCCTCGCGTCCGAGCTCTCCCACGGCACGACGGCTCGGTGACGAGTTGGAGAGCATTAGTGCGGACTGTGTTGGTGTTCCTGATACCCCCCCCCCCCCCAGCTCCGAAGGACCCGAGGCGCGACTAGCTGCTGAACTTCACCGCAGCGCCGCCCGCGGGGGGACAGGAGAAGGAGCAGGAACAGGAAGGAAGGAGTTTCACACGCCGACCTTCGATCCTCCCTCCCCTTCCCCGTCGGGAGCAATCCCAACCGCGTCAGGCGAAAGCCTTACTGGTCTCGATACTCCAGGGCGCTTTCGCGCTAACCGCCGATGGACCTCAGGCGCTGGGACCCCCAGCCCTGCGACCGTCCCTGTGGCGGAGCACGTAGCCACCTTCGAGGAACTCAGTAGACCAGTGTCGGCACAGAAACAGGGAAGCTGACGCTCCCCACCTCTCCATCTCAGACGACCAGCTGGCGGAAACGTCCGCCGCAGGTGACATAGCTGAGCTCAGAGACCAGGTTGAAACCTTCGTGTCCAGGCAATACTCTGGACTACTACAGAGCGTTCAGACGAACGCCACCGATACTGCAGCCATACGCCGCGATCTTGACGGCGCCTTAGGGATCATCGATTCCAGGATCGCCGAAGATCGAGGCATCATAGGAGAACTGCAGTACCACGTTAACCGTGAGGTGTCACACTCAGGTGAACGAACGGCGATGGTCGAGAACCTGCGCAGCTACCTCGCGCAGATGGAGCAACAGCTTGTGCTCGTACGCGACACAGGCGTTTCAGCAGTCAGGACTTTACATGATGAGATCCACGACCAGCTCCGCAACCGACCAACCCCAGCCGAGGCCACAGACCTTGGCGATGTTCAGTCTCAGATCAATGATCTTCGATCTTATCTAGACCACACTACGGCGACGCTTCGCACCGAAGCACACACCAACTCGTCGAACCTGATCGACATGTTGCAGCGTACTGAGAGAGTCATCGCTCAAAGGCTTGATGCGACCAACGCTGTCGTGCAGCCACTCGCTAACCGGATCTCTGACATCGAGCAGCGTTTCCCTGGTGTACAGGACGCCCTGGCAGAGTTGCGTGTCGGACGAGCCCAGACTGGCCAGCTGGATTCTCCTCCCACGGTTTACGATTTCGCCCGCCTCACTGACAGGTTGCAGGAGGTTCGGAAGGCGGCGGACCACACGCAGTTGGAGCTCTCCCAGGTTATTCATGATAGAGATACCGAGAAGGTACGTGTAGAGAGTCACCTCGCACGTCTGGAAAGCGAGATGGAGGCACAAAGCGCCCGTCTCCGAGCATACGAGCAACGACTTGATCGGTATTCACAACGTTCTCGGGATACTGATGAGTATACACGCCAAAAGGTGGGTCAAATACACGAAGACATGACGAGCTGGGCGAATCAGCTGATCGACCACGCCAACGACGCCAACCTCCACCTTCGACCTGCAGCCGACCTGCACAGGCCGACGGCAGCGTCCGCCGAAGCACAGCAAGCTTCTGCAGGACAACAACGACGTACATCACCAGGAGCAGCCTCCGCGGCAGCTTCTGCACAGACACGTCATGTGTCTCCTGTGCGCACAGACCCAACTAACGACGGTGCACCGATACCCTCACAACCATTGTCTGCGGTGTCGGTCCATACAACGACTCCTATCAAGGAGTCAGACACCGTCCGACTCCCTGTCTTGCCTAAGATCACGCAGCTGCTTGAGTGGCAACAAAAAGTGCGGAAGAACTTCGGGGCCGCCTCAGGGCGACCATCCAAAGCATATGCCTTCCTATGCGTGGCTGAACAGCCCGAATGTACACTCGAGGACTTACAAGACAGTGGAGACTTTGAGAGTATCGATTGCAAACTCGCTACCGCTCTGAGCGACATCTGATCCTCAGACTTACGCTACCAAATCAGGCTCATCGAGACCAGAGAGCACAAAGCAGGACGCATGCTCAAAGGACGCCAGATCTACTGGCACATCCGTCAGTCCTACAAAGTGACAGGGGTTGACGACGACCTGCGCGATTTCGAGCGCCTTAAAGAACTGAGGATGAGAGATGACGATTTGCAACGTTTCATTACCGATTGGGACGCCTTACTCTTGGAATGCCGAGAAGCACCCGATCCAAAGATATTGGAATCGCTGTTTCGTACACAGATTCGCAGACATGTATGGATGAAACAAGACATGTACGAGTACCAGCGCATGAAGATGAGCGACCCGAATCGTACCTATGGTTGGCTTCGACAGCGTGTCCTGGACATACCGGAGATTAAACAATTGGAGAAGAATCAAAACAAGTTACGGTACGAACATGAGACGCGATCTCAAGTCAACGTGTGCGCTGCATGGAAGAAAGGCAATTGTCGCAATGGTGAACGGCGCAAGGCTTTGCATACATATTCCAGGGATTGGAAGAACAACAAATCTTCCAGAACATCAACGGCTGGTCAACCCCCGCCGTAGTATGTCCACTCCTGCGAGCCACAAGAAGCCAGCATCGAAACCATTTTGCTTCGATTTCGCCAAGCGCAACACATGTACCAGAGGTGATAAGTGTAACTTCCCACACGTCGCACAGTGCAAAGATTTCGCACAAAGCAAGTGCACAAACGGCGACACATGCAAATACGCTCATCTTGCACCTGGTGCAAAGACTCCTGAACGACGTCCGAGTCGACCACGGACCTCCAGCCAGGATAGCCGTGGCCGATCACCATCCCGCGGATCAGGAAGCCAACGGTCTTCACAACGCGGGGGGGGTCGCTATGCAAACGACTCACGACATGGACGTGACAACCGACGCCAATACGACCGATCTCGTTCAACATCCAGGAGGTCCCTGGACTCTCGCAGTCAATCGAGAAGTCGTTACGACAGATCTTCGAGATCTACCTCCCGAGGACGAGACAATCGCGGCGGCGGACGCGGCAGTCCACGCGGCCGTGATAGATCATATTGTAGTGACAAAGGACGTGGCAAACGTTATCCGAGCCGTGGTTCGCCCCGTGGTTCACCCAACACCAGAGCACGTTCTCCTGCCAACTTTCGACGTTCACGCCGTTCAGACCGCAGTTACGTCATCCGTGACAAGACCCTCATGGCCAACACTAAGGCCACAGCGACATCTACCAAGACACGTCGTCGGATACGCTTCGACGTGCGCAACGTGGATTACTATTTCCATACCATATCTGGCAGAGCCAGACTGGATAAATGGAAAGAGCTGCCGAATGAGGGTGACATCGTCAAAGTGCCAGACCCGTTACCACAACGATGGCGGGATCAAAGTGCAGATGCCTTACGAGAATGTCAAAAAGAGGCACAACTATGGTACGACGACCTACATGACTACCGACACAACAAAGAGTCGGTGGCCACACCAACTGCGATCCGAAAGTATGACGACGCTGTTAAGCAGTCATCAAAGACAGCCCAGACGATGACAACGACAAAGCAAGTCGACCCTCCACGTTCGACTGCTGCATTGACACGGTTTTGGGTCTTCACAGTGGTTCTGCTCATCATATTCAAGGAAAGCACGAACTAGCGCAGAGCGAATCGGATCGCATCTCAATTCGCGAAGAGCATATTCTGGAAACCGCCAATGGTGATCGCACCGTCAATGAGCACTACGACATACGGCTACCCGAGGTTGGCCTACATAGTTCAGCCCTTGCTTTGCCAGACTGCCCATCATTACTATCAGTTGGGAAATTAATTGAGGTTGATGGCTTTCGACAGCTTTGGGATCCTGAGCTGGGCTACTTGCTTCAGGACCCGGGGGGCCAATGGTATAAGATTCCAGTCAACAATCGAGTTCCAGAGTTACGACTCGACGATTTGACACTGATACCACCACCACGTTTATGCACTTCGTCAGCACCCCGCCGTCGTCAGCGCAAGCGTTCATCCGCCCGCTGCAACGACACTTGTTGGTGCTGCAAAAATGCAGAACAAGCCACTGCAGACGAGCTACGGCCCCACACAGGGACCTGCCCCAAGAGACCACATGTCGGAGAGGGAGGAGGAGCACGGACCACCACGGTCGAAGAACCTCCCGACACAAGTACAGACGAGCCTAACGTGGACACACCCACCGACTCGCCTACGTCTCAGACGCAGTGTTCTCCTCCACAATGCGGGGGGCTATATATAGCTCAAGCAGATAACGACATCCCGACAGAGATGACCACACGACCATATCACGACAACGATCGAGTTCTCCCCAACAGACAGAAGAAACCGATCGATCCGATGCATTGCATGACTCACAGCCCAAAACGCCCTGACTGTGAGATCTGTTCTCGTACGATGGCACAGAATGCCCCGTGTAGACGACAGCGCAAACCACATCCACCGGCAGACCCCACCGACGAGGATAACGCCTATGAGGCTTTTGTCCCGAAGAAGTTTGGTGAGGCTCTGACGGCCGATCCTATCGTACTGGCCAAAGACGATGCCGCGGACAAACACGGTGACAAATATGCACTTGTTGTCCTCGACAGATACACCGGCATCTTCATGGCCTACCCAGCACTACACAAAGACGCAGCTACCACAAAGACATCCTTTCAACAGTTCATCGCCGCGAACGATGAGGTGAAGCATGTGTATACAGACAACTCCGGAGAGCTTCAGAAAGCTTGCCGCCAACTGGGATGGAGACACGACACGAGTACGCCACATCGTCCGCAAACGAATGGATTGATTGAGCGCGCTGTCAAAGTTGTCATTCTCGGTGCGAGAGCTGTGTTACATATGTCTGGTCTGGGACACGAATGGTGGAAAGAGGCCATGCAAGCCTTATGCTGTGGACACAATTTTGTGCATGCATCCACGGGCGTGGCTGCCCTCAACGAGGGGCACGCAGAAAAGACAGCTCATGAAATGCGATTTGGCGAAAGCTTTCCTGGGCACTGCATACCATTCGGTGCTCGGATCTTCTGGAAATGCCTCAACCCCGAGATTATCAACGAGACTGCAAAGTTTAAAGAAAATACTCGGGAAGGGTTATTCATGGGTTACCACTTACACTCGGGTGGACGATGGTCAGGTGACTACCTTGTCTTGGACACGGCTACATACGCCAAGAATCCTGATGGTGAGCTGTGTCATGTGCACAGAGTCAAAGACATCATCATCCCTGATGGCAAGTTCACCTACCCAGTGAAAGAAGGTACTCTGCGACATCATAACCCCGAGGCGCACGACGAGGTGAAGGCATCCACTTCTCGCCCCTTGGGCGACAAGCCAATGCCAGATCCCCCACTTTCCTACCCTAAAGAATGGGATGACCCATCTATGATGACAACGGAGGACAACGCTGTTGATATCCAAACATCGGCCTCTGAAGTTGCTGCACCAGCGCCGGAGCCAGACTACTGGGAACAGCGTGGATATTGCGTCATCAGGCATATCCGTACTCCAAGAAAGAAACTGTTCATCCCGACGGACGACGTCATGAACATACCTGTACCTGTTGATCAACTCGATGTGACACGAGATTTCAAAACGACTTCTACCTTTGAGGGAGAAAGTAACTTCCGAGACGTTTGGGATGGTGTTAGCGCCAACGACCACAGGGGATTAAGTGAGCCGTGGACAGGCACGATTCAGTTCTATGAGCTTCCAAAAATGACGCCAGATGGCAAAATGGTGATTCGTGGACGCGAGACACGTATGCAGACTACTACACGTCCTGACCACGTTCTCCCCGAGCATTGGAAAACGCTCTCCCGTGGACAGCAAAAGAAAGAGATCGAGTACGCCAACGACGTTAAACGAGCTCGTGAGATTTGCGACCGAGCTGCACTAAGAGTGTGGACAAGACAGGACAAACAGGTCAACAATTTCCGTACTACTACATCCGGCGGACCCACCTGGAATACTGTGGAACGACGGATTACATACGACACTGACAACGGCGACGTCATCCGCGACGAAAACGTCAAATGCGTGACAAACAAAGAAATACTGTATGCCAAATTACCTGGTGGGCCACGTGACATTACTACGGTGCTGTACTACCGCCAACTACCACAACAGCATGATGGAGAAGAACGTGCTTTGGTACTTGTGGATAGTGAGGGAACCGACTTTGGGACCTTGAACCCGCTTATACGCCAGTTCACCCAGTCGGTAGTAATACCAACTATGCCACGTGAAACCACCTACACGCCGGCACACAGAGACAAAATACCCGATTCAGCATGGTCACGCCCGGCACTAGTTACCAGAAGCCTGGGTAAGAAAGAAGTTGCCGCATAACCACGTGCACAAGAAGCCCTACGAAAAGAATACGAGAGATTGGAAAAGAAACAAACATGGATGTTGGAGACTGTTGCAGAAAAAGCTGATATTGAGTCAAAAGCTATCCGCACTGGGACGAAAGTGCATTTCTTCAATATCTTGGAACTATCTTCAGTCAAACATGAGGAACTTCCACCTGATCTACGTAAATTCAAGGGCAGAGTGGTGGTTCAGGGCAATACAGGCAAATATGAAACTGGTTTGGCCGCCATGTTCGCCGACGCCGCTTCCAGCGCTTCGCATATTGAGGCTTCCAAACTTTGCGATGCTACTGCGCTACTGCCACAATATGCGGGAGAACAAAGTGACGC
Source organism: Prorocentrum cordatum (assembly GCA_963575745.1). Taxonomy (NCBI): domain Eukaryota; class Dinophyceae; order Prorocentrales; family Prorocentraceae; genus Prorocentrum; species Prorocentrum cordatum. The sequence continues at coordinate 397,252 of CAUYUJ010000891.1, forward strand.
ACCTGGAGCCTACACACAGGCATTATTATACGGCGACGGGCGAATTGATCCAGTTGATACTTGGATTACCATACCTAAATGGCGACAACCGACATCATGGTCAAAATACAAGAACCCAGTGTGTCGATTGCGATTGGCACTATACGGACACCCTCTCGCAGGTGTCTTTTGGGAACGAAGATGCCGTACATGCTTAGAAAGCGTAGGTTTCGAGCCTATTTCAGGATGGGAATGCGTATGGAGACACAACAAACTGGGACTGATACTTTCAGTATATGTGGACGATTTTAAATTGGCCGGCCCAGCTCATAATCTACAGACTGGCTGGGATCATATTCGCAAAAGCGGTATTGACTTGGATCCACCTACTCCGTACTCACAATATTTAGGTTGTGGACAACAAGCATATGATGTACCGCAGAGCATCTTCGACAAAAGAATGTCCACAATACGCCCTACGCTGCCCGCACGCAATGAGAAATATTACAATACGGCCGAACACGTTCGTGGAATTCGACATGATATGCTTGGTTTTACCGATCAGTGCATTGAGCGATACCTGGAATGCGCCTCCAAGCGCGCCCAGGGAACAGGGCCACGTGGGAAACGATCCGACTCGCCGAGGACCTCGCGATCCAAATCGCTAACATCCTCCGGGTCGGTCGCCAGACCTACTAGTGTGCTCAACGCGCGGCCACGATCATCCAGTCCAGCAACATCGGTCGACACGACATCTACCACGACAGATCCCATACCCGTCACATACCATGACCTACCTGACGCCGAGACCCCTGGCATCGAGGACACCTCCTTCACTGATTCCGACTATTCAGACGAGGGCACCCTTGGCCAGGACGCGGCAAGTGTACTAATGAAGATCCTGTACCTGGCACGTTGCTGTCGTTTCGATCTTCTACATCCAGTATGTATGTTGGCCAGAGAAATTACCAAATGGAATGCTACGTGTGACAAACGTCTACATCGGTTGATATGCTACATCAAAACGACGCGCACACATTGCTTACACGGATGGATAGGCGATTCGTCAGACAAGTTATCCATCATGCTCTTTACCGACGCCTCGTTCGCTGATTGCATTACATTTTCCAAATCCACTACCGGTGTTTTTGCTGCGCTTGTTGGACCTAATACGTTCTTTCCAGCTAGCGCTGTATGTAAGAAACAAACGGTTGTTTCACATTCATCTACTGAATCTGAGATCGTTGCTCTTGATTCCGCACTACGACTGGAAGGGTTACCACTACTCTCATTCTGGGAAGCCGTGGTGGGAGTTGCCAAAACATGCAAAGAGAAGAGAACATGCCTGAGCTGCCATCGACACGCCGACCCGGCGATGTGTCCTACACTGGCAGCCAAAAAGAAGCGTAAACCAACGCCTCGCAAGGCACCCCCTACACGGGGATCTTCTCCTAGCCGTAGGCAACTACCGCTAAATACGGAATTACCTACGCCTCCAAAGAGACGTACAATATCCCATGAAGGTACAGTACTACACGTGGACCCAGAGCCAGCTCAAGAGATCGGTGCTCCCAAAGTACGTCTTATCGTCCTGGGGGATAACCAGGCCGTGATCAAAATCGTCCAAAAGGGACGTACACCAGCACTTCGTCATCTTCATCGTACTCATCGTATCAACCTGGATTGGATATGCGAGACGTGCCAACTCGAACACATCGAGCTCAAATATGTAGGAACAAAGGAGCAGATCGCAGATATGATGACCAAACATTTCGAGACGAAGAAAGCAGACCTTTGGAAGGATCTTTTGGAACACTCGCTCATCTTTCCCACTACCCCGGTACAATGTCCTATAAAGAAACCCTGGGAACCACGACGAGGGCCTCGGAGGCCCGATGGTTTACCTCGCGAGGCGGAACCTCCAAAATTGAATGGATGCCCAGAAGTATGCAAAATATTACTGACAGAGAAAGAAAGATGGGGCGAGGTAGGATCAGAATGTGGATTTCGGTGCGTTGGGCAAGCTAATCACGAGGGACTATGCGCATGCATGTACCACATTGGCGTACCAGCCGCAGATATTGCGTCGCGCACACCTCGTTCACGCGCACGTTCCCCGCACGGTAGACATCCCCGTCATCCTCCCTCGCCTCCACAAGATGCAGAGAGAGTTAGGACATTAATTATACGTTCACGCCGCAGCAATTTTACGACTCGAGCTACAAAGCTTACAGGTATCCTGTTCGCCGCTTGCGAGGTGAATATAAGCGAGATCGGTTCTAATCCCGATACCCCCATCCACGAGATGGATCAGGCACAGCCGCTCAACCTCGTCGGCTGGCCCATCGGCTACGACACGGAGTACGACCCGAACGCCAGGGACGGCGACGGCGTGGGCTTCACGTACCACGCTCAAACTGGCCGTCCTCGTGATCCTGAAGATGGTTACATATACATACATCAACGGCGTGCTGATCGAAGCGGAGAGTTCGATCTTCGCGTACCCGACGAATCCTCTATTCGGGAAATTGCCCGCTCCGCGTCCGTCGAGGCTAAGAGATGGATCCACGCCACGAGTGGATCCGTCGGCGGCAACGCCAACTACGAGCACAGCACATTTACGGCTACACCGTGGCTATCACTCATGCGTGCTATGTGTATGCTTTCCAGTCTCTTCAATCGTAATCCGTCAGTGCAAGAAAGTGTTCGTGGCTTACATGATCACTTGGACGCGGTGATTCCAGGATCACACCGCAAGTGTCCACCAGAAAACTTTACGACAATGATATTGAAAACGGAATGGTTGATGATTCACAACGATTGGTCCAACATTGGCAGTGCAGTACTGGGACAACACGCCGAGGACAGCGTTCAGGATACACAAATATACTATAACAATGGTCTTTGTGCACCATCCGATGTATACAGCAATGGATTGGTAACGCCATGTTATGCTCCTAAACTTGATCGTACAACGGCCAAGTTACCTACACGCCCACCTGGCATTGCCAGGACATCGGATACATCTGGACACATCGGCCATATTGTTGAGGATAATTTGGTCACCAACATGAGAGCATTTTCCGACCTTAACCAAACAAGCAAATTTCGCCGCAAGCTTACTACATGGCTGACTGCGCGCGGAGGCTTTGGAGGTATCGGATCATACTCCAAGACGGTGGCAACACCATCCGATCATCCGAATGGTTGGGTGGCAATATTAGACAATCCAGGGGATATGGAACGTACCTATCGTTGGACACCATACAACGAGGGCAACGACTTCTTCGGCGAAGCCGCTGACCAGATCGGCTCGAATGACCCTGGTCTTACTCCTGGCCATGATGTTGACCCATTTGAGCTGGACCACGCAAAATACAGTGCTTTCTGTGGTGGTCGCTTGGTTTCTACCCTACTTTCAGATAGTGGGTGGCACTCCCTCATACAAGAGGACTTGGGACTACTATTGCATCATGCATTTGGGGCCATCGGGTCATGCGTACAAATGGACCAACTTGTACACCGACTCAACATGGATCATGCAGGCCAAGAACAAGTCCAAGAGTGCAAAACACAAGAAGTACCCTACTTTTGGCACCGACGAGCTCAACGCTGCCCAGAAGAGAATCGACCTCGCCAATGCTTCAAATACTGCTCTTGTACCGCTATTTATGCCGTGCCTCAACCGCGCGGAATACATGGGCGGCGCTACTCCTGAGCATTTGTCGACCATTATCCGCGACGACATCATGATGTGGGCATTCTCCTTTGGCAATTCTAGAGAATGGTTCAGACAGAATGACACGCCAATCGGTCAAGATTGCGTTCGGTTGCCAGAGGCTGGTTACGACGACATCCGCTATGGTATGGAAGAATTACGTAAGCAACGTTTCGAGACACAAGACAGCCGTACCGATGCTATTCTCAACAACCAAGTTGAGAACACTCTCGAGCAGCGCAATATGACCAGGAAGATCCGCGAAGCCAGAAGCCTCATGTTTCAAAGCGACAATGCTTCTATCAAGAAGTGGCGCGAGTTAAACGAGACTATCTGGGATTATTGGGCCAACGATTTTCCATCATACGTGAAACAACGACACTATTGCAGGGGACTTAATGCCATGGTGGTATGGGGCGCGAATGACATTGCATGCGCCAATCACGGACAAAACACAGTGGACATGCGCCGACATCAGAATCGTGCTCCTACCGACGTATACGAGCTCCAAAAGATGGAATGTGAGGGCGGCGTCCCGACGCTCATGCCCGTACACGTGCTCGTGGACGTATCGCGTTTTGTCGACGTGATGCAGTACTTTCGCTGCCCCACAGTCATGGGACCTGGAAAAGCAGCGCAATGGGGCGTACATCCGAACTTTGATCACCACACGAGCGACCTGATCAATATCATGCAGAACCGTGGTATCACTGTTCTCCCATCAGACCATTGGGTGGATACGTACGATAGGATTACCCCGCAGGCTTGGCACGCCAAACAGAACAACCATAACCTGGCAATGTTTACAACTCAGTTCTGCGACGCAGTATGCTATCGCAACTTCTGCGCTTTGATCCAGTCCCTGCCTTCTCAGCCATATCCATTCAGGGCGCCATTACTGATTCCTGTCACAGACGATCAAGCCTACACACAGGCCAAAGAAATCATGGCAGCCTTCGATTTCAGAGAAAAGATGACAAACGAATGGAAAAGAGATCTCAGCCTCACGACGTTGATGACACAGACGGCAAACGAGATGGCTCATTGCGCGTGGATGGCATCATGTGCCGACGGTACATTGCCGGCATCACTGCCTGCCGAAGCAGGCGACACAACGGAACCTACTCCTGGAATGCCGACACGTACACCAGCACCTGATCCTGGCGATCCTGACAAAACCCTTCCTGACAATGATCCATGGGTTATGGCATACAACGACTTTTCCCAGTACCTCATGCAGTTGATCAAAGACTACCCTGGGGCTTGGGCATCTTGGCATTCTCTTGATAAAATGGAACTCCTTCATCCCAAGATCGTCAAAACGGTTGAAGATGCACATGCAATTACTTGGGTTGTATTCGAGCAATTCTTACATCAGATTAAAGATTTGGATGGATATGATAATGCGACCAAAGCAAGAATCGTTGCAGAAGATAACAGGCTGACTTCTCACTGCATCGGCCCTGCTGCCGAGAACGAAAGGACATCATAGCATGCAAAACATTCTTCACGCAGAATGCACTGGATCGCGTTGCATTGGGTCATGACCCTGATGTTCCGACAGCCGCATGGAGGGCAGCAGCTGATACAGCACAGCCAGCTCCACCAGGCCCATTGCCTGATCCACTGCAACCTGGACCGCAATCGATAAAAGTGCCGCAACCATCGACTCCTGAACCGACAGCAGAACAGCAGCCAGCAGATCAGCTCCCCAAGGCTGAGGCGGTACCGATTCCTGACGACGGCACTGACCTCGAGGCCATGGAGCTGGAGGCAACTCCTGCCGAGGAGGACCCTTCTCCACATGAAATGAATATATTATCATGGCAGGACAGCTGTGAGCGTTCCATGCACGAGGACATCAGCAAGATCGGGATATTCGATAACGCATGCACCATTCGAGAGTGGAAGCTGCAAGCAGGCATCAAGGATGACCATCCGTACATGTGCCCAATGTTGCGGGGCACGCGAGCGACCAATGGATTTGCCTGCCTGGATAATCAGGACTGGTTCGATCAACTGTTGCACGATGATTGTGCGATTGCTCATGCGCATGATATCGCACAGTCTGGTTGCTTCCCAGAGTGGAAATGGACATCATTACCACATTATGACGATGTACGTTATGGTCCCGAGCTAATTGAGGAAGAATGGCTGGGAACAAACAAATACATGAGCAAATACATAACGACTATGTTACGCCATGAGATTCACTACAAAAAGTTTTGGATCAATCAATTTCATGACAGACGTGTCAATATCTGGGAGAAAACAACAAAGAATGAATGGAAGATTCCAAGCAATTGGAAATCCTTTAAGGAGATGGTCGAATGGAAATTCAAAGATCGCAAAGATAGACACAATGGACCATCCATGGATGCAGCAGTGGCACACTTTAAGAAAGATGGTGCAACTGATGGATATGCCGATTGGAACGACTACTACCCGATATTCATCATTCGTGCGTTCCAGAAACATATTGATTCGCAGAAAAACAGAATTGAGATATATGCCAAGCCGATCCCTGAGGGAGGTGACCCCAGTTCTTTCGATTGGAACAGCGTCATTGCTATTCGGCGCGTTGGTGGTCACAGTTGTTTCAATCCATCTTCCAAGCCATGGAATATGGGTTGGGAGAGCCTACAATGGACAGATGTCAAATACCTCCATCACGGCACAGCATCCCGCGCTTGGCGCAACATATTGAAGACAGGGATCATTCCAGGCTACATCGATCCATCTTCTCAGAGAGACAAGCATCATAAACCATCACAGCGCTCTGAGGCATTCTTTAGTTCCAACACATAGTTAGACAATGTCCAGAAGAACCCACATACTTCAGTGGAATCATACAAGTTCAATCACTACAAGAACGAGGTCGAGCTGGTGATCAACATGGAGATTGCCACAAAAGCAGGTTGCAGGTTTGGGCTGGGTGCTCAGGGCGCTATCATGACAGAGGACGTGGTACCCGCTGCGGCAATTATTGCAATTCGCCGCCTCAAACCACACCACATGCATGGCCAGCAGTTATGGCCAGACGGCGACCCATGGGACTACCCGCCATTGGCCGCAAGACCGCCATTGAGCAAGTACGAGATTTGTGCCTACCTTCCTGGAGAGCTCATCGACGACCCTCCTGGGATTGCACCTGTCGACCCCGACCAGAACATGGAGCCGCCAAGGACAACGTCAGCATCAGCAACTTCGGTCCAGCTGGGGGAAACCCCTGCTAGCCGTACATCTGCAGCCGACGCCTAGGATGAGCAAATCGTCCGCGCTATGATTCGGGAGACCAATCACAAAGCAGATGATAAAGAATGGTTAATTGCCTTGTCATACTGCCAAGAAGCTCTTCGACCTATCACATCAAAGATTACGCAACAAGATTGGGACCGTCGCCCTGCATTTAATGATGTTCGCATGGGAGACTTCATTATCATCAAGAATTGGGGTTCTATCGAATGCTTTCATTACGACAATCACTGGCCCAAGGGCAATCACAATACCAAAATTGCCTTGACCAAGGGACACATATATGGTCCAATCATCCATTTCGGCGTCTTCGACAAGTTCTTCGCGGTACAAGTACCTATTCTCAACTACGGTCTACGATGGGTGGTAAACATATGGTACAATGACAAAAGCATGCCCCTCAAGGGCGTTGTCTTTGCATTACCGGTTCGTATCGAAGAACATGCCATTGACCCGACATATATGGAGACCGTCCTGAAAGGTCCAACATCACGCAGTGAAAAGATACTCCAGCACAAGAATGATGGCAGTTTACCATACCTTGGTATGCCGAGCATTTATAGACCACGTATTCCGCGTACACCGACCAGACGGCCCGCTCCTCGGACACCCGATCCCGACGAGCTGGTGGCCACACCTGCCGAGGACAACGCTCATACGGGCGATGACCTCGACAAACTGCAGGATCATCGAATGATCCTTTGGTCACCGTGATCGTGGATATATCGAGCATATCGCCCACCGCCGATGAGAAAGCAGCGAACGACAACATGAGAGCAGATCTCTCAGCAGACATTCAAGCAGATGAGCAGATTGAGGCGAGCATACTCGACAACATATTGACCCGCCAGCGGAATTCCTCAACCATCCAGACTACGACCCCGACGAGGATTCAAGATGGATTAAACAGTCAGATGACTGCCGCATATACCGTTGGACGTCGGAGTTGTTGGTGGATTCGCCTATGATAAAGATGAAACAGATCATCGAGATACACAGCGGCGCGGACAGCATTGTAATGGATAAAACACAATCGCATTTTGAGATTCGAATTGGATCGAAAGCATGGAATGCAGAGTCACACCAATTGAATTATGATCATACCCACAAATGGGCACGTGACTTACCAAATTGCAGTGCAGATCATTTTTTTCTTCAAAAAGTTGGTACATTACCTCGACCCAGAGACTATCGAGGAGTCGACTACAGGCGTCTTTCAATGGATCTCCAAAGTATATCAGAACATCTTGAAAGAGATAGTATTGCGGAGCTTCCAGATTTCACAAAAGATGCCATCCATGAGAAACATCCTGCACTCCAGGCGTTGCGTGACCTATTCAAGAATTGTACCGAGACATACGGTAACCCAGACTTTCCTGTATGGGAAGAGCTGGTGGAAACACCTGCCGCGCCTCGAGAGCAAGGCGCGGAGCAGGATATTCCCCGGGACCCAGGCAGCGTTGCATCCGCAGCTCCTGATCAGGAAACCATGGCACGTATCATAGCCGAGCAGACGGGACTCAAGCGCGAGGAGGGCGACAACGAGTCCGCCTTGCAGGAGAAGGCTCGCCGTCTTCGTACAGAGAACGTATGCCATGGTGGAACCGAGGATACGGACAACACCAGGACAGAGTACAAAGGACTGCCAGGGGAAAGATTGTCTAGGATCGAGATCGAGGGATTAAGTAGATCAATCGCTTCCCGACCGAACTCCGAAATCAATCGTGAGGCCATCAATCAGATCGGCCAGAGCCTCGCTCGCGGTCAGGACACTCGCTGGGGATCCCGTGATTACCTCACGACGGAAGGGGCCCCAGAGACGATCTTGCATTCCATACCTCTCTGTCAGAATTGCGGCCGAGATCTGTCCCTTGGGATCGTCACAGGTGACGGCGCCCTTTGTGACATCTGTTGGCAGTATACCGTGGCCGTAGGCGCCACGGGTAAGAGTACCGCCGTACAGAGCGATCTCGCGTACCTCCAGAAGCCGACGAACTGGATCAAGATGACGCTCTCCGAGGACCAGATCGCGAGATACATGAAGGACGGAGCGCACGTCATTATGACGGGTGCGCGATCACACGCAGGCAATGAGAAAGATTTGTTGCGGAGATTGGCTAATTCGTCCAGAAAGAGGTATCATAAGTGGGTCGAATCAGGTAGCCCTGCTGCGCACGAATGCAGACTGATGGGCGAAGCCGATGACGACAGACCTCTGTACTGCCCATTCGCCAATCTCGTACAACGCTTTCTCAACGACCTGAAGTTCCACCACCAAATGACAGGTGCCCGCGTGAACGTCGGCAAGAAGGCCTGGACCGTGGACGACATGCGCGATGCGTGGGACATCCTCGACGTCAGCATTAGGACAGGACAGGCTGGTCGGAGGAAATGGTGGCTGAACGAGGGCCGTCTCGACAGGCAGACGCGGCAGGCTCGCGGACTGGTCACGATTGCCCTCCCTAGAAGGGACGGCACCCGTGAACAGTTCACTCAGCGTAAGCTTGCCGCGATTGCCAACGAGTTGTTAGGCTCCCTCGATCCGTCGCATACCGACCAGAGGGGGGTTGATACAGGGATGAGAACCGATCCCGATACACAATCCCATCAGTCCGATGATGCCATGGAGCCGCGCCATCCGCGGCCGCCGCCGCGCCCTGCCCCTGGCGATGCTGCTGCGTCCAGCGCCTCTGGCGCGACGGACTACACGCCCGCGGGGCCACGTGCCAAGAGAGCGCGTGCATCAGATTCCGCCGCCTACTGGCGCGACGACCTCGAGGACAGCTACTGGGGTCTCAGGTACTGGAGTTATTACATCAACTGTTGGATCTACATCGCGATCAACAACGACGAGTACGTATACATCCAGGATATCCAGTACAATGATTGGTTTCGCAACTGGATCCCGAGGACAGCTTGGGAAACATTCACGACGAGTTACGTGACGCACAAAGGCCAGAGGATGTGGGACCGCAGGTTCTGCAAGAACGGCAACGCGTAGTGAGTCGGCCGCAAGGCCCACCGCTCAAAGGCATGAACTTCATTATAACCAAAGTTCGCCTTGAGCGGTGGCTATTACATACTTTTAGGCCACTTCATTATATAACACAAGTGGCCACACACACAAATACCTTTTGCGGTAACCGAGGTAGCCTCCTAAGGAGCAACGCCAACGGGAGTCGCCAAACAGAATTTATACACATGCATTTTCGTGTTCATCAACGCGACATTCCGTCTGGCCAGACATTTGCTTTTACAAAGAGTTGTGTTTCGTTACAAGATCGTGTTTGTCAACGCGATCTTAGCATGCATATTTTTTTTTCAGAGTTTAAACCTGATTGCGTCGAGAATAATCTGTTAGCTGGTGGCAACACCTGCCTCGCAAAAGCGAGGCAGTTTGCATGTTGCTTTAATGCTCAGATCTTCTTTCTCCGCCCACCCTTGTCTCATTCTTCTCCGCCCTCGAGTGCCGAAGCGTTTTGGGGGGCGCACCGAGGGGGCACCAAAGTGTGCTTGGCGAAGAAAGGGGACCCAGGGTGTTCCTTCTAACTTCACTTTGCAGCTGTGGCTACGCTGACTTGAAGCCCAGCTGCCTCCTGACTTAAGGACTAAAGGAGTCAAAGGGTGACGGATTCCCTTCCTTTGTTCCCGAGTCCTGCCCTCGCGGGCGGGATTCGGGACGGGGGGTGTGAATGGAACCCGTGTAATACCCTCATATATACTCCTTATCCTTACCTCTCCTGCGCCTGGCCGTTTGAGCTCAGGTATTGAGATAGATCGATCAGACCTTGATCGTGCGGGAGGGAAAGATATCCATCTATCCCTCCTCCTCTCTACCAACGGATCAGGGGTTCTGTACCCTTGTGCTTCAACCCCATACACAGTCCGAGCGACGCGCGGCCGGCACCCGAGCACGGGCCGTCTCCTCCTGGAGCCCGCGCGGGGCGCGGCGTGCTCGCGGAGGCCCCGTGCGCGGCACTCCCCTTGGCCTCCCTCGCGTCGTCCGTGGTATCTGCCCGGCGCTGGGCTTCAGTCGGGCCCGTCCCTCTACAGGGGGAACGTTCCAGCAATAGTCCAAAAATAGTCGGGGGGCGATTTGTTTGTTGTATTTGGGAGTATTTATGGAGTATGTTTTATTTTTCACCCAAAATCCGCCTGTAGGGGGGCACGCCCGACCTAATCTTGGCCTCCCTCGCGTCGTCCGTGGTATCCGCCCGGTGCTGGGCTCCGGGAGCCTCGCGTAGATCGAGCCGGCTTGGAGGAGGGGCCGCAGAAGGGTGGCCGGAACGATCGGGATGGGTACTCATCGGCCGTTGAAAGTACGTAGGTATTTTTTGGATTCCCATGTACCACTCTACTTCAAGCGCCTTCCTGCTTCAATGATCGAGTGGCTCCACCTTTTCCGTCCGCCCAAGGCGGCGGACGGAACCCAATCTACTTTCAACGCCTTCCTGCTTCATGTTCCTACCTACTTCTTCCGACCGATCGGTATCACGGGAATCATGGGGACAACGGCTGACAGCAGTTCTTGCTCGTTTTGAGGTGGGCTCGTTGTCCGTTGGCCTGCGCAACAGCGGCCGCTGTCGGTTGTGGAAAACGATTGCTGGCAGACGTCGTACCCAAGCTTTCCGTACCCAGGTCGAGATTCCAAAGATTCCGCCCAGGTCTACGGTCGTGATTTCTTGCGATGCTGAATTTCGTTTGCGATGTCGGATCTCAGGTGGCCCCGCCAGGGCCTCCAGCAGGGCTGGTGCGGCCGGTGGTGAGTGCCATGTCTGAGCTGCGCGCTGCGGGCGCTGCCGCAGTGCGGTGGCGTCCGTCGGCTGGGGCGACACTCTCGTCGCTCGGGGTTGATCTATCTCGGCGGCGAGCCCAGGGAGGAATGCAGAGGAGGCGGGCCCACGCGGAAGGCTCGGAAGGCCTCGGGCCGTTGGGAAGTTGTCTGAGCCGTCTCCGAAGGCAGGGACGGCTCAGCAGAAGGCTGGAGGGCTTCTGAGAAGCCCAGCGGCCGTCCAGGAGAGCCTGCCCCCGATCGCTGCCCCCTGGGCACGCCAAGACGCCACTCTGCCTTCGTCTGAGTCTGCGCGGTGGCTTAAGGAGCTCCGGCGCGAGTGAGGTCGATGTCAGCACCGTGCGCATCGAGACGGTTCGTCCCGCGACCCACCCGCGACCCACCCGCGACCCACCCGCGGACCCGCCCGCCACCCGCCCGCGACCCACCCGCGACGTTCCCCGCGCCCGCCCTCACTCATATCCGCGCAGCGACCGCGCCCTGACTCCCGCCCTGACTCCCGCCCCTGGCCGGCCACTCTCCCGCCCGTCTCTCCGGGCCGGCCCGCTAATTTTGGAACTGGAGGAGGGGCGCCCTCCTTCGGTATGCCCGAGCCCAGAGACAGGGAAACGATCGGGGCGGGGCCAGGACGCGGATCAGACCGTCCCAGGCCGTTCCGCAGCGCTTTCAGAGCTCAGACGAGGACCAGGTCCGAAGAGAAAGAAACGGCCTAAGCATACACTGTCGTATCTCCGCACGGATGTGCTGCATCATCCCTTGACCGCCCTCCCTGGACCACCAGAGGGGCCGCCAGTGGTTCCAGCTCCGATCCAAGAAATCTGCACGGCATGGGGTTTGCAGCGCCGAGCCAAGAAATCCGCGCGATGTTCCGAAAGTATATGTTCAGAAAGTTCTCTCTTCTTCTAAAGATGCATGCCTCCGCAGAAGCCCTGGTTCCTTCTTCGAGGACCGCGCCAATCTGTTTTCCCCCTTGGGCGTCAGCATTTGGGCACCTTTGAGCAGCGCCCCGGCGAGGTCCGCGATCGGCTGCCCAGCGGTGAGGGGCGCCTGGCGGTCCTGGACCTCGGTTGCGGCCGGGGCGGTGACCTCAAGAAGATGGTGAACTGTGGCGTCGCCAGCTACTGCGGCGCCGCTCGCGCCGACGCGGGGCCCCCCCCGCGTCGCCGCCGCCGCCGCCGCTGTCATCGCCGCCGTCGGGGGAGGACCATTCTGGGGGTCGTCTTGGGGGCCTCTTGCGTCGCTTTCGATGTATGGGGCATGCTGGACTGTCTTGAGTGATTTTCAGACCGGACAAGAAGATACGGTCGGACCGAGGTATAAGATCGAGGTCGGTTCGGGGAGGGTCTCCTCGTGTTCTTCGTTTGTGTTGGATAGTCTCGTGCATCCTGGGGGAGGGTACCCTCGAATGTTCTTCTTCAAAATGGGCCAGCGGAGGGTCTCGCGTTCTTGGAGGATGTTCTTCTGTCCAAGGTCCCAGAGTAAGAAAAAAACAGGTCGTGCGCCCACGTGTATTGAGCTCTCGGGCCGCACCACTGGCCTCCGAGGGTGGCGAAACGGAGGAAGCCCTGGGAGGTCAGGAGAAGTCGCGCGGGCCTTCCCGAGCAAGCCCGGGAGCGCTCATGACACGGGGCTTCTGGTCCCTGAAAGATCGACTACACGTAAGAGTGACCCTTCGTCGGAGTGACCTTTGGTGCGAGCCCACTGGCGCCCCCGATTGTCGAACGCGATGTGGTAATAGTATCTCGTGCGCTTGTGGATCGTCCCCCCGTGCCCCCTAAGAAGCCTTGCACCAGAGGTCACTCTTGCCCACGGTCACTCCTGCGTGTAGCCAAAAAGAGCATTCAGATGTTGTGTACGCAGATGTCGAACGGACCTGAGGGCACTCCCCATCTCTCACAAGTGCCTACGGCCCAGCACGGTGGCAGAGTCACCTGTCGGGTGGAGCGCCCGCGATGCACCTGCCTGCATGCTGCCCCGGCGGACGGGGGTGCCCGAAGGTGCCCGCCAGGGCGTGTCTCGTGCTGGTGGACGCGCCCAGACGCGCGGAGGCTTCGTCGTGTGGTCCGCTCCCGTCTCCGCCCTCCCAGAAGAAGACGTGCTTGGCGATGGTGATTGGGAAGCTCGTGTCTCATGTTGCCTGCCCTATGGTCTCAGGCAGGCTTCTCGTACTGCTTGCTGATCATGCTGGACGTGCGTAACGTGCGCGGTGCTCATCCGTGGCCATCCCGCCCTGCGCACAGGGACGTCGCAGCCCCCCCCCCCCCTTCCAACGTGTGGAAGGGAGTGTGCGGCCCCATCCCCCTGACACCGCACGTGCCTGCCACATCAACGTTGGTTGCTCTGTGCATTCACTTGAAGGTGTGCTGACTCGATTCGTGATGGAAGGGCGTGTGAAGATCACGGGTCAGACCGTCGGTCAGACCGTGCTGAAAGTCTCATCTCGGCAGTCATCCCTTGGGGAAGTGAGAGGGGGCGGGCCTTCTCACAGCCTTCTGAGAAGTTGTTCAAGCTTTCCCCGAAGACACAGGCAATTCCGCAGAAAGCCAGAGCGGGCTTCTGAGAGAGCCTTCTCCTTGTCTTGTCGCTTCCCCCCCTCGCTCGCCGTCGATCGCCGTTTGGCGTCTAGATGACTGGAGTCGCAGCTGGAGGACGGGGTCTCGTGGAGGACCTCCCGCACGCTCACCTCTCTCGGCGATCGAAGCCCACGCGTGAAGCGGGGCAGGTCGGAGGATGAGGAGGCGCGGAGGAGGCGCGGAGGCAGCAGGACCGGGACAGTACCAGCCGGTCGTTGAGGGTCGGTGCTTATGGGCTCCCAGATCCAGATCTATGTCAAGCGCGTGCCTGCTTCGCGAACCGATCTGTCTTTGCTGCGTTGTGCAGTGTTATTATTTGGGCGGGCCCGACCCCCGTCTACCATAATTATCCGCCTTCCCGCTGCATGCTTCCACGTGCTTCTTCCAAGTGTCGGGTATGGTAGGAATGAACGGAAGCGGTCGGAGCTGCAGGACGAGGAGGACGGGGGAAGAGAACAGGATGCTGGAGGAGAGGGGATTGCGGAGAAGGATGGCGACGGAAGGAAGGACGAGGAAGTGGGGGAGAAGGAGAAGCCAGAGGAACGAGAGAGAGAGAGAGGTATGAAGAGAGGAAAAGGTATACACATATACATAACTACACACTTCTATACGACCACCCTTCGGGTGATAAAGAAGTTGGGGGGAGGGAAGCCCACTCTCGACAACTGCGATGACTTTGATGGTGACTATGCTGGCGTTGCGTCCACGACGACGGCGGCGCGGTCAATATATGTTGCCAGAATCGTCTTGATGGTTATCAGCGGCTGCTCGGTCGGCGCCGCCACTGCTGTGGAGTGCGGCGATGCAGGCTTGCTTTCGTCTGAGGTTGGTATGCTGCCGATTCGTTAAGGTTGCCTTTGAGCGGCCCTTGCCTGGTGGCTTGTGCTGCGGCGGCACATGAAGCGCGCGGCGATGGCTCTCTTGAACCCTTGTGGCGCGCGAGGGGATGCGTAACAGGATGTGGCACGAATCAGTCCTGTGGTGAGGGTCACAGGTGCAGTCGCCATGCTATCAGTGGAATGCTGGGCACTTCGTGTGCTGGCTGCGCCCTGGGCTGGCAGACCCTCGAGCCGAGACGAGACAGAGAGAGAGAGAGAGAGCGGTATTCGGATAGAGAGGAGAGAGAGAGAGAGAGAGACGGAACGACAGAGAGAGAGAGAGAGAGAGCGAGAGAGCGAGAGAGAGTGAGAAAGAGAGGGAGAGAGAGAGAGAGAGAGATGGGTACATTTGAGATGAGAAAAGGGGAGACGAACGATGTAGGGACATATATATATATATATATATTGTAAATATATATACACATACACATACACACGCGCACACACACACATATATATATATATAGATATAAAAGTGGAGATTGAGAGGCAGGGAGGGTGGGCGGAAGGGTAATGGGAAGACGGCTGGGGTCACCAGTCGCATCCTAGGCCCAGCCCCCGCCCTCGAGAATTCAGAATAATCTGTGCCCCCCATTGGTGTCACCGCCCAATTCTACCCGCCCGACAGGACCGGCTTTTCATCCTGAGTCGCTTCTGGAGGGGCCTTGGGCCCGGGGAGGGTCCCCCTGGGCAGAACATCGCCAAAGCTACGTCGTGTCTTTTTCTCGCGAGGCGCGGGGCACTTGTGATCTGGAGGCTGCGAGGGGGTCAGGCGAAGGGCGCCTGGGCGTCGGTATGGGCCTTACGTTTTGATTTACCCTCCGCAGAGCGCCCTGTGGCAGAGAGGAGGGAGAGGAGGACGTGGAGGAGGAGGAGAAGAAGGAGGAGAAGGAGGAGGAGGAGGAGAATGACAAGTAGGAGGAGGAGGAGGAAGGTACATACGCAATGCACTCCCGCCGCCGAGGTGCCGACGTCTCCGAGGCCTCCCTGCACGAGGCCGTGCGGCGCGTGGGCGGCCTGCTTCGCGACAGCGGCCGGTTCAGGCACGGGCTGCTGGGCGGAGGCCAGGGGGGGGCGCCGACGGCACGCTTGTACATCATCATCATCATCATCATCATCATCATCATCATCATCATCATCATCATCATCATCATCATCATCATCACCATCATCATCATCATCACCACCATCACCATCACCATCACCATCACCATCACCATCACCATCACCATCACCATCACCATCACCATCACCATCACCATCACCATCACCTCATCATCACCATCACCATCATCATCATCAAAGGGGGAGGAGGAGGAGGAGGAGGAGGAGGAGGAGGAGGAGGAGGAAGAGGACAAGATATTGGCCTCCCAGATCGCGCCGCATCGCCGATGCATCGCCAATGCATCGGCAATGCGGCTCGATGTGGAGCTTGATTTTCTATGGGCCGACTTTTCCGATGCACCGCCAACGTCGCCTATGCATCGCCGATACATCGCCGATACATTGGCGATGCATTGGCGATGCGGCGCGATCCTCCGACACTATCTACTCGGACACTCTTCGGGAGGATCCTATTATCCTCACAGCTGGGTTCTCCTCGAAATGCTTGGCAGAAAGCCCTCTCGGGAGGTCTGCGGAGTAGCGGTATCGGTTCCTCTTGAATGGTGGTGTTCGAGAGTCTTCGTCGGTTCTCGGCGGCTTTCCAGACTCGCTGTGCTCTCCAGTAGCTGCGCCTCGCCGAGAGCGTTCCAGGGGGGCCCACATCGCGTCCCGAGCGGGGCCGCCAGAGAGCCGAGATGTCATGACCCGAAAGCCAGGCGGGAGTGCTGGCTGCCCGTCCCCAGACATCCGACGCATTGAAACACACAAGACAAAGGTTTTTCGCAGTTTTCCGCCTCCAGGGGCCCTCGCCAGGCCCAGGGACCGCCAGAGAACGACTCGGGACGACTGACCGGCCTTGGGGAAAGGGTCCCGGCTTCTGGTGACCTCGCACTGAACAGATGAAGGCATCGGTTCTTTGGGAGTTCCTCCTGCGCACCCGGTCGTGATGTGCTGCGATGCTTTTTCCCCACTTCCTGAGTGGGGTTCTTGTTTTCCCAGAACATCCTCTCCTTCTCCCTCCCGCCTCCCGCCTCCCTCCCCTCCAGGGAGGCCCCGCCTGAGCGAGGAGGGTATCGGAAACCCGTACTATTTACATGGTTTCGTGCCACTTCCACCCCTCCAGGGAGGCCCCGCCTGAGCGAGGAGGGTATCGGAAACCAATACCATTTACAAGGTTTCGTGCTCCTCCCACCCCTCCAGGGAGGCCCCGCCTGAGCGAGGAGGGTTTCGGAAACCCATACTATTACATGGTTTCGTGCCCCTCCCACCTCTCCAGGGAGGCCCCGCCTGAGCGAGGAGGGTATCGGAAACCCATACTAGTTTCATGGTTTCGTGCTCCTCCCACCCCTCCAGGGAGGCCCCGCCTGAGCGAGGAGGGTCTCGGACACCCATACTATTTACATGGTTTCGTGCCCCACATCCTGAGTGGGGTTCCTGTTTTCCCAGAACCTCCTCTCCTTCTCCCTCCCGCCTCCCGCCTCCCTCCCCTCCAGGGAGGCCCCGCCTGAGCGAGGAGGGTATCGGAAACCCATACTATTTATCAGGTTTCGTGCCCCTCCCACCCCTCCAGGGAGGCCCCGCCTGAGCGAGGAGGGTATCGGAAACCCATACTATTTTCATGGTTTCGTGCCCCTTCCACCCCTCCAGGGAGGCCCCGCCTGAGCGAGGAGGGTATCGGAAACCAATACTATTTACATGGTTTCGTGCTCCTTCCACCCCTCCAGGGAGGCCCCGCCGGAGCGAGGAGGGTATCGGAAACCCATACTATTTATACGGATTCGTTCCCCTTCCACCCCTCCAGGGAGGCCCCGCCTGAGCGAGGAGGGTATCGGAAACCAATACTATTTACATGGTTTCGTGCCCTTCCCACCTCCACTCCTCCAGAGAGGCCGCGCTTGAACGAGGAGGGTCGCGGAAAGCATTGCTCTTTACCAGGTTTCGTAGCCTTCCCCCCTTCCAGCGGGGCCCGCCAGAGCGAGGAGGGTATCAAGAAACCGTACTATTTACATGGCTTCGTTTCCTGAGCACCTGTCCTCCCTCCTCCTTTCTTTCGTCTGCCCTTTCGTGCGTACTTACTCGTTCGATGAGCTTCTCCTTCGTGTTGATGTTGTCGTACCCCAGGGGTCCCACGAAACCGTTAATATCTTTATGTGGGGAACTCCGTTAGCATAATTGCTTGTTTCTGTTTCTTCGAAACGTCGGATCTCAGCCTTGAGATCCGACGCTTACCACATCGTTGAACAAAAGCACAGCCGGAGCCCTGGAGCCCATCTGTCTGCGTCAATTTTCGAGCCGGATCGATCTGTGACGGTCCCGAAATTTGCAACGCCAGGATTTCAGAGCCCGGTCGTGATTTTCTACGAGGAAGAATTTGTTTCTCGAGGCGTTGGATCTCAGGGTCCGACGTTGGGGCCACCCTGGGGACCTCCTGTGAGGGTCCTCCGAGGCCAGCCCGGGCTGCTGGGGGCTGCGTTTGCGCGCAGTCTGGCGCCTCACAGGCAAGACGCTGAGATTTCAGGACGGGGGAAACACACACAGGCACAAGTAATCGTCGATTCCCCAGAAGATATGGAAAAAATATGGGAAGTGGGGGGAGAACAAAAACCTAGGAAATCTAAGAAAATGTTGGGGATCCTGTTATTTGTATCCATTTGTTTGCGTGCCCCAGGGCACCATTCAGAGGGGCTCTGGCTTGCCGGCCGCTCCTCGGCGCCATGCCGGGGAACTTCTTCCAAATTCCGCACTACCAGGAAGGGGGGCCACAGCCCTCCCAGACAAGCAGTTTTAGACCCCCCCCCTCCTCCTCCTCCTCCTCCTCCTCCTCCTCCTCCTCCTCCTCCTCCTCCTCCTCCTCCTCGGTGGCGAGGCCTGGCCTGGAGCCAACGGCTGATTGACCGGCAGGCTGACGCCCCCAGACCAGCCACGAGAGGGCGGCCTTTCGCCCAGACCCCACTGGGAGCCCTCCAAGGCAGCGCCAGTCATGCCCCCCTTCCGAATGGGGCCCTCCGGTTTTGTTTTGTTGTGGAAGTCCGAAGCCTTCGTGGCCGAGGCGCGCCGTGCCAGACAAGCCCATTCCGTTCAGCAAGTCCACGGCTCCTTTTCAAAACAACCGAGAAGCCCGGCCGAAACCTTCCGATCATCGAGGATACAAAGAAACCTTGTTCTTGCACTAGGGACACTAGATCTGGGCGGTTTGGTTCGACACATCTGTCGGAGAAAGACTCCCATATCCCTAATGTTTCGATTCCTCCTGACTTTGGTCGCCTCTCAGATGGCTAGGGGTCCTTTGATGCCGAATCATCCGGAAACCCTCAGGGAAGGGTTCTGTGAGACTTGGTCGGAGGGTTGCGCGAGGGTGTTGGCAGGGTTTTCGTCGCTTCGGGGGGAAGCCAGTCCCTGGCGAAGCCTGGACTCTCTAGCCCCCCCGTTCTTCGTTCAGTCTGCGCTCCTCGTGGTAGCACGACGGCAGTGCCAAGACCAGCCCTGCGCCCGAGGGCCCGGGCGCCCGCCCTCATGGCCCGCTTGGGCGTCGCGTCAGGGCGGCGGTAATTGTCGGGGGTGGACAGAACCCCCAACAGTGACACGTCGATTAGTGAATTGTCCGTTTTCGGTTCTCGAGAGGGCGCCGTGGCCGTGATTTTCCAGGCTTGCGCCCGCCAGGTTTGGGCTTCAGGTCGTTTTCACTAAACCACGTTTTACTAAAGGGGGGTCTGTCCATCCTCGAAATTGGGGGGGCAGCGAGGGCTGCCGAAATGGGGCTCTTAGGGCCCCAAAGGGGGCCTGTCGTCATGCTGTGTCATCTCTGCCCGTAGCCGCGACGGCTTAAGCAGGTTTTATCGTGAAAGCTTGCGCTCGTGAATCCGGTCGGCCTCACGCTGAGTGAGCCGAGCCTTTCGATCTGCAGAGGGTGTTCAAAGCACGTGCGCTCGAGTCAGTTGTGAGAGAACTTTGCGGAGGAAAAGTGCAGCTGTCAGACGTCCGATCTGTCACCTCAGACTTTGCTCATCGAAGGGGGCCTTTCGGGCCCGAGAAGTGCACCGCTTTTGCCCCCCATTTTCCGCCCCCCCCCCCATTGTAAGCGACGCCCCGCCCGCCACGCGGGGTGTGTGCGCCACAAAGTCCACCCCCGGGATATCTGTGTCCATGCGCACGGGCATCGGGGTCGTGCCCTGGGATCTCTCGCGGAGCGGTGGATCGTGGGTATCTGCCCGCCCAAACGGGCGGGCAGATACCCACGATCCACGACGTCGATGTCAAAACCAGTTTGGGCGGATCCAACCACAGGATGACGTCGTGTCAAAACCAGTTTAACTTAACTTGGATGCCGCCCCACGATAACGGGCAGATCCGCCCAAACGGATGTCGTCGACGTCGTCGACAACGACGACGACAACGACGACGACGGGCGGGTGTGGGCGGGAGGGCGGGACGTCCACTGCATCCCTCAATCGTGTCGCGCGCCCAGAGCAGCTCCTGGCCTCCCGCCCCGCGGGGCGCAGCGGCGCGCCATATATATATATATATATATATATATATATATATATATTCGCTTGCAAAGGGCGCGTCGCCGGGGGCGCCGCCGCCGCGACACGCCAAGAGCAACGGCGGCGGATCGCACATATTCATAGGAGGAGGAGGAGGAGGAGGAGGAGGAGGGGGAGGGGGAGGAGAAGGAGGAGGAGGGGGAGGAGGAGAAGGAGGAGGAGGAGGAGGAGGTCGGGCCACGCCTTCGAAGGCCAGCGTCGGCGGTCGGTGTGCAGAGGCAGAGGGGGCGCCCTCTCGAGGGCGCGGAGCGATTCGCGCTTCGCGGTTTGGCTCCGATTCGTCCATCCTCCCCCTCCTCTCTCCACTGGGGGGCCGGCACGAGAGCGCGAAGCGATGTGCGCTATCCGCGCTATCCGCGCAGCGCGAAGTTGGGCGCCCCTGGTGCTGGCGCCTCCTGTCAGGCGGGGCCCTGCCGCTGCGGGAGGTGTCGCTGCTGCGCGCCGACTGCTGGAGGGAGGACGTGGCGCTGCTGCTGGACGCCGCCGGGCACGGCACCGCGCGCCTGCAGGGCGAGGGGAGGGCGTGGTTCCACCTCGTGTCCTCGCAGATGGCGTGCCACTACGCCTTCGAGTCTAGGGATCAGGGGGGGGAGAGTCTACTTCGCCGAGCGCGGTCCACTGTTTGCAGAGCTGCCTACTCGCAAAACGCGAGAAAATGCACATGTTCCCCTTGATGGATTGGATCGTAGATCTCCCGAGGCGGATCCAGCCCATTTGCGAGTAGCTACTTTGCGAGTAGTGTGACGCGCTTCTGCAAGGGGGGGAGAATCTACCTGTGCAGGAGCTCGTCCTGGAGAGCTCTCGTCGCCACGGCCGGATTCTCCCCGGAATCTTGCCCAGAACGCGCCCCAGCAACGAGCTCTGGGGAGCAGCGGCATCGGTGTCTCTGTGTCCCCCAAAAAAAACAGGAGTCCGCCGAGGCCCTGCTGCGCAACGCCGCGGGGCGCCTCTGCGAAGGGGGCCTCTTCGTTGCCACCCTCCCGGACGCGGCCGCCATTGTCGGCGCGCTGGCGACGGGGGCCCCGCGCGGGGAGGCGAGGAGGTCGAACGACCTCTACGAGGTCGCCTTCGAGCCCGAGCAGTGGGCGAGGGTCGAGCGCTCGGTGGAGCAGTGGCGCCCGTGGCAGGGAGGCGAGGGCGCCGACGGGGCCGACGCAGAAGGCTGCTGCGACCTCTTTGGCATCGCCTACCGCTTCAGTCTCGTCGACGCGGTCGACGGCTGCCTCGAGCCCCTCGTCCACTTCCCCACCCTGGTCCACATGGCGAGACGCCACGGCCTGGAGCTTCACGCCCAGCCGCGGTCGCTGGCGCAGCTGGTCTCGGAGGCGCTCCGCGACGGCGACGTCAAGTCCGAGCTGGGCCGGCTGCGGCGAATCTACTCCTTCGCCGGGGGCATGGACTGCGCGCAGGGGTCGCCGGAGTGGGAGGCCCTCCAGCTCTACATGGCCGTTGCCTTCCGCAAGCAGGCCGCACAGGCCGGCGGCCCCTGCACGGGCGCCGACGGGGCAGACGCCACCAGCCGAGGAACAAACGATCACATAAGCACAGACTTTCGGAGGTCCGCGCGCACTTCGCGGATCGGCGCTGGGGCCCCCATCCCTGGCGCGCGGAGCGCTCCAGGGGCGGCGCCGCAGGCGCCGCGGGCTGGCTCTGGGGCCTCGGCGCGGAGGAGGATCAGGAGGAGGAGGAGGAGGAGGAGGAGGAGGAGGAGGAGGAGGAGGAGGAGGAGGAGGAGGAGGAGGAGGAGGAGGAGGGAGGAGGAGGAGGAGGAGGGGGGGGGGTCTGAAGTGTGCAGCGTCGCCGCCCCAGGATGGCTCCAGGGCCGATCCAAGACGTCCGCGTGGACGTCCGAGGGCTCATGCTTGTGTCATGGGTGGTCCCTCGAGCCATGGACTGCCAGCGCCTCTCGCACTGCCTGGGGCGTCTTGCTGCCGATGAGGGCGGCGAGCTCCGGATCCCGCGCGGGCCGGAGGACGTCATCAGCGGAGAGCGCGGCGCCTCGACAACGCCTCCGCAGCTGCATTGGCGTTTCAGCAGGAACGCATCCGAGGCGTGCCAGAAGCCCTGAGATCCGACGTCTCGAGACAAGACCACGACCAGAACTTCAGAGTCTGGCGATGTACGTTTTTCACATCGGGCGCTTTCGCCAAGTTTCGGGCCCCGGGACCCTCACATGTCCATCGGGCTCGAACATGTATACAGAAAATTGGATCTGGGGCTCCAGTCGTGATTTCTTCGCGACGTTGCAATTCTTGCGCGACGCCGGATCTCAGAGCTGAGATCCGACGTCTGGAAAAATTGGAACTCGTGAAAATCACGATCGGAGCCCTGGACCATCCCCGTCTGTCTGCGCCACTTTTCTAGCCGGATCGATCTATGAGGGTCCCGGGGCCCAGAAAACAAGCGGAAACGCCCGGCTCGAAGAGATTGAGGCGTCAGGATCTCCGGGCAGGGCCTCGTCTCTGAGGGCCGAAGGACTTGGCGTCTCTTCCTCGGCGGAAGGCAGCGGGATCGGCAGGCGGCGCCAGCAGAACGATGGCGGAGCGGAAGAGTGGCGGAATTCCTTGGGAGTGCACGTTGCGCCTCCAAAGAGATGGCCAACTTTTTGGGATTCAGGGTTACCGGAGCGGGCCACACGATATCACGTGGGGTGGAGATGCTTCGGTGCGTCTGTTCCGCTGCCCTTGTATCCGCCGGGTGCTTGCTTTCCCAGGCCCCACCCGTCATGGTTCTCTGTACGGCAGGACCCCTTCCCGGAAACCGAAACCGGAGTTTCATCCAGAGTCGTTGTTTGAAGGTCTCGGGGCCCAGAGAGGACTGCCAGAGGCAGAACACCGACAAAAGCTTCCCGTCGTGCGTTTTGGTCACGCACACGCGCACGCTATTCCTTCTGACGTGGCGACGGGATGTAATCGCAGGGATGCGTGTCAGGCGGGTCCAGGACCTGCACACATCATTGCAGCGCGTTCTGGAACGCTCCTATAGAGTGTTCTGGAGCGCTCTGGAACGGTCGCGGCGCCCTTTGCATCCTCGAAAACCGCCGGATCTCAGAGATTATTGTTTATCCCAGTCCGATGTTGTACTGGTCCTGGCCCCGTCTCAGCACGGAGGTGGAGGTGGGGTGCGGGCAGAGCGCTTGGCCAGGGGAGCTGCCCCAGTCCGATGCTGACCTGGTGCTGGTTTCGTCTCGGCATGGCGGTGGAGGGGAGCCCGACGTTGTCCTGCTGGCTTCGCCCTGCCACGGAGGTGGAGGGGAGGGGAGGGCAGAGCGCTGGGCGACCCACAGATCTGACGTTGCAGAAGATCGAAGCACCGTGAAGAACCACAACTGAGAGCCTAGACTTAAGTCGGGCCTGTCCCTGTACGGGAGGAATGTTAAAAATAGTCAAAACATAGTCTGGGGGCGATTTGTCGAGCATTCTTGGGCATTGGGGGTGTATTTCGGGGGTGTTTTTTATTTTTCGTCCAAAATCCCCCTGTAGGGGGACAGGCCCGACATAAGGCTAGACCCCATCTTCCTTCAACATCTTCCGAGGCGGATCGATCTGTGAGGAACTCAGGGCCCGAAGCCGGGAGAACGCGCCCGTGGAGCAAGGAGTGGGGGGAGGGCTCGCCGAGGGCCCTGGCGCGCGCAGGGTGTCAACGTCGGTTGTCTGACGGCTTCGCAAGTCAAGTCAAGTCAGGTCAATTCAAATTAAGGGAACCATGCTTAGACTCTCGGGCCGAACGAAAGGGGGGGATAGGGAAAGGGGGGGTTACGAAATCTGCTGCATGCAGCTGGTTCTGGCCCCGCCGCCGGGCCTATTCCTCGATACATGGCCGCCTCGGGTGCCTTGAGGCGCCGGGAAAATCAGCTACGTAAGCTGATTCTCAAACCCCCCTTTGCTATCCCCCCCTTTCGCCCAGCCCGAGACTCGGTGGCGACATGTGAACCCAGACCCCGCCCCCCCTTCGAACTTGTGGGGGGGGAGTGAGGCAGGGGTTCTCATGTGGACACCTATGGACGGCACATCGGTTGCAGACCGCATGTGCGACAGCACATTGGCGTCGACAGCGCGAGGAACAAAGGAAAGCCTGCGTCGACGGCTCCGGCTACATGGCCGGCTCCGGCTCCGGCTGATCTTGGGGGCCTCTTCGAGGCAATTTGAGGGCGTCTCGGATTTCTGTTGGGGAGCCTCCTCCTGTCCCCTCCTCCTCCTCCTCCTCCCCCTCCTCCCCCTCCTCCTCCTCCTCCTCCTCCTCCTCCTCCTCCTCCTCCTCCTCCTCCTCGCCGCCAGCTGAACGGGCCAGAGGCGTGCTAGAATCCCCAGTAATAGGTGAATTGTATATTTTGTTGGCGCGCGCGTGGCGGCCCGTGGGACTCCCCGACCGAAAAAGGCATCCCGGGCGCAGCCGCCCCGAAGATAATTGGAACTCCACGGGGGCGTTTTCCAAGCCCTCACGACAGCCCCAGGAGCGCCCCCAAAGATCCCACTGGATCTCCAAGAGGGCCCAAGAGTCAGGATCCATAGATTGTAGGCCTCAATTCGATCCGAAACGATCTCGAGAGGCCTCAAGAGAACCCAATATCGCCGCAAGATTGTCCAAGCGAGCCCCAACAGGACCCCTCAAGAGCCCCTCGAGATACAGCCTTTGAAACATTGCGTCGGGAACTTGAAACTTTAGCACATCCGCCTTTTGCATCGAAGGCAGCCGGTGAGGCAGTCAAGATCGCTCTACGACGATCCAGGAGGAGGAGGAGGAGGAGGAGGAGGAGGAGGAGGAGACAGGAGGAGACAGGAGGAGCAGGGGACAGGGGAGGAGGAGGAGGAGGAGGAGGAGGAGGAGGAGGAGGAGGAGGAGGAGGAGGAGGAGGAGGAGGGAGGAGGGGAGGAGGAGGAGGGAAGGAGGAGGAGGAGGAGGAGGAGGAGGAGGAGGAGGAGGAGGAGGAGGAGGAGGAGGAGGAGGAGGTGGAGACAGGAGGAGCAGGGGACAGGGGGAGGAGGAGGAGGAGGAGGAGGAGGAAAAGGAGGAGGAGGAGAAGGAGGAGGAGACAGGAGGAGCGGGAGGATAAGTGCTGCTTCGATCGACCCCATCTCTGTTGGTTCTCCTCCCTCCCCAAACCCCTCCTCTCCTCTGTTCCTCCGAGAAGGGAGCGGCCGGTCGGCGCCCTGGGTGCCTGCCCTGGTGGGCTGTCTCCTCTTGCAGGATGCGTTTCCAGGGTTCGGGGGTCCGCCAATCATGTTCGAGTGGCCCTTGGTACTGCCGGGTTGTGGGTGGATGCCTCTCCTCCTTCCCCTCCTGCTTCCCCGTCCTGCTCCGTCCTCCGTCCCCTGCTGTTTCTCTCTCCTTTCCCTTCTCCTCCTCCTCCCCCTCCTTCCGTCTTCCGCAGCGGGGGGGGAGGCGAGTGTCGGTGTCGTTGTGAATGAAGCCCTGGAGTGCAAGTTCTGAATGAGACCCGTTCGGGTGACCATTTGGGAGATCGTTTTGGCAATGGCGGTGCAAATATCGAGCTCCGTGGGAGGAGAGAGGACGAGGAGTATGATAATGATATTGCTGAGAAGGAGGAGGAGGAGAAGGAAGAGGAGGGGGAGGAGAAGGGAGAAGAGAAGGAGGGCGAGGAGGAGGAGGAAGAGGAGGAGGAGGACGGGGGAGAAGGGAGAATGAGAGGACGAGGAGTATGAGAATGAGACCGCTGAGGATTGGGAGGAGGAAGAGGAGGAGGAGGGGGAGGAGGAGGCAGGCGGAGAAGGAGCAGAAGGAGAAGGAATGGGGGAAAGAGGAGGAGACCTTGGTCAGGCTCCCAGATCGTCCAATATCGCATAGTCTTCGGCCCATCCGCCACCGCGCTCGGGTTGTAGTTGAGAGGCCACTCGGATGGGTGATGGGGTCTCGTGGGAGGCTTCTCGGGGGCCTTTCGGAAACAATTTTTGTTGGCCTCTTTGGGGCTTCTTTGGGCCCTGTTTTGGGTCTCTCGGGGGTCTCTTAGGGACTTCTCGGGGCCTCCTGACAGCGTTTTGAGGCCCAGGGCTAGAAATGTCCGTTCGGGTTCCCCCTCTGGGGGCCGTTTTGGGGCCGTCTTTTGCCGTCTTGGTTGTCTCATGGATTTCCTTGGTCTTGGAGCCCTTTCGGGGGCCTGTCGAGCCGTCTTGGGGCGATCTTGGGGGCCTCTTGGGCCGTCTTGGATGCTGCGAAAGCCCAAGAAGCGAACATGATAGAACATTTGCGTTTTCTTCGGGGAATGGGGCGGTTTTTGCTTCTCCGGGCCACCTTGCAGCATCTTCGGGCCATCTTGGAGAGTTTGGAGAAGTAACCCTTGGCGTCGTCAAATGATCTTTCGGCCACTCGGGGCTCTCTTGGACCGTCTTGGGAGCCTCTCGGGGCATGCGCTCGTCGCAGGGTCACCCGGGGCCGGGGGAGGTGGTCCAATTCCCGGTGTGGGGTCCCCAGGGGGGGAGGGATCAGGGGGGGGGAGAGAGTGTCATTTTGCCCCGAGACCCGCAAGGGGGGGCGGCTGCTCTGTCCTCATGCACCCGATGCCGTCGGCGCCCCGGCCTCGGCCTTCAGCGCACGCACGCCCGGCCACGGCCCGCAGCCGGGCGAGGTCGCCCGTGGCGCAGACGTTGCGGGCGCCGGGCGCGGGGGGGGGGGGAGGGTGCGCCGCGGGCCTCGGCGCGCGCAGGTCGCCAACGGCGGGTACCCCAACGGCAGCGCGGGCGCCGCGAGGGCCGCCAGCTCCTCGACGGAGTGCTCGCCCTGCGCGCCCGAGCGGCCAGTGGTGCCCCCGCCGCGGCAAGCACGCCCGACCTTTGGGGGCGCCCGCGGTGGGGGGGGCCTTCCCGGGGAGAATCGTCCTCCTCCTCCTCCTCCTCCTCCTCCTCCTCCTCGTCCTGGGGCGCCCTCGTGGCCTCGGCTGGACCCGCGTCGAAGTTCGGAGCAGAGCGCACCCGAGGAGAGGCCCAGGTGTCGATATGCGTGACCCCCTGCGCGGGTCTGTGCGACTCTAGTTCGGGTCCCTCGGGTCCAGCTCGGGTCCACTTCGTCTCTGCTTAGACCTACGCTCGGCTCAAGTTCGACCCGATTCCGACTCAGGTCGACTGGCATCCGACGCAGCATCGGCGCGTATGTGACCTTTTGCCAGAGTGACTGGTGGTGACGGCCCACCGCTGAGGTCCCCCGATCGCTGCATGCGATGCGGTCGCAGCGGCTTGTGCGCGTGTGTGTTCCCCCCCCCCGCTTGCCTGTGGTTACTCTTGCGTGTAGCCGACGCACACCCGACTTCGTGCGGCGCTCTCGAAGACGTGCCCTCTTCCAGCGCGCGCGCACGCCTGCGCCTTGGCCTCCAGAGCTGAGCCTTCTCGGGGCATGGGCCAGGAGGTGAGCACACGTGCGCTGGGCGAATGCACTCGATCAGGGGGATCAGGAAGCGCGTTCACGCTTACTCTGACCAGATCGGCGGTATGACGCTTTGTGGAACGCAAGAAGCAACGTCATCCATCGACACGCGAGCACAGCAGACAGGTGTTGGGTGATCCAGTGCTTCACTCAGTATCGCGCACGGTGTGCACAAAGACCCATGGGACGGCTAAGCTGCAATGCATAGAATGGATAAGCTGCAATGCAGCAAGATGCAAACAAAGTGTAAAACGATGCATTGCAAAACCATCTTCAATGCAAAACACTTGTAATTCTGATCATCGTGGTTGGCGCCGTGGGCTTCAGACCCTCCCTGGACCTCCCCAAACCGCTCTCGCCTCGCACGCCGAAGCCAAAGCTGAAGCTAAACAGCAAAGCTGCAATGCCAAACAAATTGCAATGTAAGCAAGCATTGCAATGCCAAAACATTTGTAAGTATGATCATGGTCGTTGACACGTGAGCTTCAGACCATCCCTGGACCCCCCCAAACCGCTCTCGCCTCGCACGCCGAAGCCACAGCTGAAGCTAAAATGGCAAAGCTGCAATGCCAAACAAATTGCAATGCTAAAATAATTGCACTGCACAGCAACATGTAATTCTGATCGTGTTCGTTGGTGACGTGGGCTTCAGACCCTCTCGGGACCTCCCCAAACCACTCTCGCCTCGCACGCAGAATCCAAAGTTGGAGCTAGAACGGCAAAGGTGCAATGCAACAACAGTTGCAATGGAAAAAAAGGCAATACAACAACATGTGTAATTCTGATCATGATGACCTCCCCAAACCGCTCTCGCCTCGCATGCGTCTCGCCTCGCCTCGCACGCGGGATCCAAGGTTGAAGCTGAAGCTCCAGCTTCAGCCTTCCGTTTTGATGCTTGGCGTCCCGCCGTGCGCTACAACGGCGAAGAATTTTCTCACTGACGCGTCCCAGTCGTGATTCGCGGACGGGTTGGTCATGCTGCAGGCCGTGGTATGCCTGCGTGCAGCTCGCGTTGTCTTGATGGTTTCTCTTATTTCTATCTCCCCCTCGTCCTCCTCTCCTCCTCTTCTGGGAATAAGCTCGGCTTGCATTTGTGTGTGTGCCCGTCGTCTCCTAGGCCGCCGCGTCGCTTCACCAGGCTTTGCCGGGGGGAACGCGACGGTGTCTCGGGGAGCGGGGGGATACACACACCCTGGCGGGCCTTTTGGTTTGAAGCGCGGCCCGGAGTCCTGGCGAGCGGCTTTGCCCAGGCTCCCAAGGGATCCCAAGGGAGAGCGGTGGCTGTCGGGCGGCGCACACCCAACGCTCACGCCTGGTGTGGCAGCAGGGAGGGGGAGGGGTGTGTGACACCACTGCCTGTCCCCCATCGGAGCACAACATTCGCAGCGAGTTTGTCCAATAACCTGGCCTAATCTGTGGAGTCGCCCGCATTCTTGTCTGGCACCACCTCACTCCTGGGGAAGTACTCCGGAGTTCTCGGGCTGTTCGCCCTCTTCGGTCGCCGAACTCTTTCCTCTTGCTTGGCGGGTGGAGCGAGCCAGTGGGGGGGCGGGGGTGGGGTGGATGCGACGAGGGGAGGGAGGAATTTGACGGTGTCAAGCCCCGCGCAGCCTTCAGCAAGCTGTGGCCGAGCTCGGGCAGCGCACTGCTGCCGGGAGCGTCCTGAAACTTGGCGCGCGCGGGGCGGCCAATGGCAGTTTGCCACCTCCCGCGAAAGTGCAGGCTCCCCTCGAGCTTGCTGCCTCGAGTCCTGGTGCCAGCAGCCCGAGGGCGGACGAAGAGGACCTCCAAGAGCTCGAGGATCAGGATGCGGATGCCAATTCATTTCGCTGTAGCATTCGCCAGAGCAGCGCTGACTTGCTTAGATGCGGCTGGCCGCTTTCGGCGAGAGGTATTTTTTCGACTCGGTGAGGCGTCCCCATCACGAGGGAACGTGTTTCTGCAGGCTGTCGCCCGCGGGTGACCTGCCTCAAACAAAAATCCTTGCCACCATTTCTGATTGTTCTGCGACGGGGAGTCCTCAGCGGAACACTCGGTATGCCACTCGCAAACGGGCGTGTCAGGCTGCTGGGCCGTCTTGCCGGTGAGTTTCGCCTGCTGGCAGCAACGCCTGTGCTGACCAACACCGCTTTGCTCTCGGACTGGCCCCCCAAACAAGAATCGTCAGCATCAGCATCACCCTCATCCTCATCATCATCATGATCATAATCAGCAGCATCATCATCCTTCTCCTCCTTTTTCTTCTCCTCCCCGTCGTCATCATCATCCTCATTATCCTCATCATCACCACCACTCGCAGTATCATCTTCAACAGCAGCATCATATGCACCATCCTCATCATCATCGTCATCAGCATAGTCGGCATCATCATCATCATCATCATCACCATCATCATCATCATCATCATTATCCTCTTCCTCATCCTCGTCATCATTATCCTCCTCACCTTCATCATCATCATCATCATCATCATCATCATCAGCATCACCATCATCATCAGCAGGAGCATCATCAGCATACACATCACCATCACCACCATCACCACCATCATCACCATCAGCATCATTCATCAGCGTCATCATCATCAGCATCTGCATCATCATCATCATCAGCAACATCATCATCACCAGCAACATCAGCAGTATCAACATCATTGTCATCAGCAGCTGCAGCATTATCATCAGTACCATCATCATCATGATCAGTACCATCATCAACATCATCAACATCATCATCATCATCATCATTATCATCATCATCATCATCATCATCATCATCATCATAATCATCATCACCACAATAATCATCATCATCAGCATCATCATCATCCGCATTGGGCACCTCAAGCGCGTGCTAACCCTACGAGGGGCCCCCGAGAGGGACCACCTCAGGGGCGCCTCGGGCGCCCCCACCGCCTGAGCACGCGCGCGCGCCTGCCGATGCAGCGCTCCAGCGAGGGGGGAGGGGGGGGGGGCGAGGAGGAGGCGGAGGTCGGGCGGTGCCAAGGGTGTCACCACCAGGGGGGCACACCACCGCCTCTTGGAAACGGAGGATCGAGGAGGTGGGAGGATGGAGGATCGATGAGGTCTCGGAGATAGCCCGAAGGTACCCGCCAGGACTCTGCCCTGGGCCGTCCGAAGGTACCTGCAAGCACGCCTTCCTTCTTCGGCCGCAGCTACCTAACAGAGCAATGCCCTGAGGCGCCCGAAGGTACCTGCCAGGACGATCCCCTGCGAGAGTCTGGCTGGGGCGTTTGGGGGGAGCCCTGAGGGGTTTCAGGGGTGCCCGCCTCCCGCTTCCTGGGGGGTGGTGGCGGCCGCCGCCTCAGTGATGACGACGCCCGCTCGGCATGCGTGGAGGCAGGGGACCTTGACGTCCGCCGATCCGCGGCCCCCAGAGGGCCCGACCCCCGTCCCAGGAGCATTTTGTCAACCTGGATCCGTTTTTGAGGGCCACGTGGACCGAAATCGGCCTCTCGCCAGGGCTGAATCATCGCATCATCGTCGGAGATGCGGAGAGGAGGAGCGCCCCTCCGTTCGAGGTGCCGTGCCCTGGTTGTTTCCTCCCGAACCTGGTGGAGCGCGAGGGACACCCGGCGTGGCGGCAGCCCTCTGGGGGCGTCGACAAAGGCCCGCCCCCGGCCCCCCCGGGAGGTGGAGAGAGGAGGGAGTCGGCTGTAAGGTGGCAGCGGGGAGGTACAGGTTGAGTGCTTGTCTTCGCATGCCGACGAGCATGCCCACCCACTCGCCTGCCCACGCGCCCTTGTTTTTGTGTTCGGTGGTGCGACTGCTAGCGTGCGGACGGGCTGGGCGGCTAAGGCTGGGTGGAGGGCGGGTTTGATCGGACCAGACCCTCGCACGGACGAGGGCGACGCCATCGCCGCGCTCGTGCGCCGAAGGGCGCGCAGGGCGCTCGAGTGGGCGAGCGCCGCCGATGCGGAGAAGGGGTGTCGCGCGCGGCCTGCCCGAGGCGGCGGGCGCGCACGCCGGCTCGTGTCGCGGTGCAGGGCCATGACCTAGTGAAGGGCGGCAGCAGGGGGGGCCTGCATTAGATGTGAGGCGTTCCTGGAAGTGGCCCCGCCTTCGAGCATCGAGGCGTTGCGGGGCAGTGGAAGTACAACGAGGCCGCCTCCGCCAGTGGAAGGCCGGCCGGCAGAAGCCGGCTGAAGTGAAACATGCGTCCCCAAGACATGGCACCTTTTTTTGTGCAAAGCTTCCAGAGCCCTCCACGTAGTCGGATGATCCAGCCGCATCGCCGCCTGCTCTTGTGCGGCTCTGCATGCCGAGGACTCTCGTTGTCTGCCAGCAGCCTGGCGGCGGCAGCCAGCGGAGGGTGCATCGAACCCATCCGCCCCCACAGGTGCTTGGGGGGAGGGGGGTTCGGAGCGCCCGAAAACTGGAGTCCGAGTTTCTTAATAAGCGTCGGGGGGGCGTCACCCCCGCCGACAGCCCCACATCGACCCCTTTGCGGGCTGCCACCGCGCGCCGAAGGCGCTCCGACCCCCGTGGCGGCGCGACGACGAGGCGAGGTTGACCCCCGTCCTGGTGGTACCCCCTCACGCTTGTTTAGAAACCCAGCGTAGTCTTCCCGCTGACGAAGGGGATGAGCTGCAGCTGCACGCCTCGCACCCGCTGGCGTTCTGGCCCGGATATTCGGTCACGTTCTGCCAATTCGTGTGGCTGGTACACGTCAAGT
The DNA here is from genome assembly GCA_963575745.1 of Prorocentrum cordatum. Taxonomy (NCBI): domain Eukaryota; class Dinophyceae; order Prorocentrales; family Prorocentraceae; genus Prorocentrum; species Prorocentrum cordatum. The sequence continues at coordinate 430,164 of CAUYUJ010000891.1, forward strand.
AGCGACCAGCGCCACCTGGTGGGATTGTGTCCCGGGTCGACGCGCAACGGAGCCGTGAGCCTTTCGCGAATCCAAGGGTTGTTCCTTCGGCGCGACGGCGCCTCCCAGGCGATGCGGAGTGCTCGTGAGCAGGCGCATTTGCGAGGCTGCCGATCGTCTCCCCATCTTCCGCCCGACGGGGCCTCGGGGGCAGTGCCAGCGGACGGAGCTGACTGAGAGAGTCGTATCCCCCACTTCCCCAGGAGGAGGTGCACTGATCAAGCGGGGCCACGTCGTCTACGGGGCTTCGGTGCCGTGGGCGGGGCGGTTGCGTGCTTCCCTGGGTGCGTACCCCAGCTGGGCCTCGGGGCAACCAAACGTGTCCAATGCAGTCCAGACCTCCTCCTGCCTCAGGATGCGCTCCAGCAGCTCCGAAATCCGAGTGTTCACTGGCCAGAGTGGCCTTTCATGCCCTGCTTTCGGGGGTCGCCGGGGGGGAGGGAGGGGGCACGCCCAAGCACCAGCATCGCTCAACAGATCCCCATCTCCATCAGGCCACGGCTCGAGACCCGAAGGGAGCAGCCTATCTTAGGGGAGCGAACCATGACATAAACATAAACAAAACTCGGGGGTCCGCGCGGATTTCTCGGATCGGCGCTGGACCCCCCTCACTGGCGCGCGGAGCGCGCCAGGGGCGGCTGGCGCCAGAGGCGCCGCCAGGGGGGTCCAGAGCCGATCCGAGAGATCCGCGCGGACCCCCGTGTTCTGTTTATGTTTGTGGCACTGCTCGCTCCCCCAGAAGACCCCCCCCTCTCGGGGGGCCCAGCGGGGCCAGGGGTCGGCTGAAGGGCGCTCGGAGCACGCCTTCGCGCCGCCTCGGTTGGGCCGCCTGGAGCCACCGGGCCGGAGGCGCGCGCTCGGGCCCAGGCCGGGGGGCCCGGCGGCCGTGCGGCTCGGGGCGCTTCAGCTCCAGAGCTCGAGCCAAGCTGTTTTTCTGGTCACTGTCGAGGGCCGATGTCGTTTCGAGTTCGTCCTGCAGCAAAGCCAGGTCGAAGACAGAACGAGGGATCACGAAGACAGAGTGAAAACGGAAAGCATTGTTTGGCTCGAGCCCTGTCCAGCTCGCCCAGCGTCCGGCAGCTCCGGCGCGGGAAGAAGAGGCCCACGGCGATATCGCCTAGGGGCTACGCGATCGCTTCTTGTATAGTCCCAGGCCAAGAAGGGGGGACTGGGGGAGGGGGGAGCGGGCCGATCACGTCACGATTCGCGCTGGCGCAGTCTTGCGAACGATAAGGGATGGCCGACACCCTGACGGCACCGGCGCGAATCGTGATGTGACCAGTTGGGCGTCGCGTAACTTGGCGGGGCGAGAAATGGGGGGGGGGCACCGAGGGCTGCAGGAAAGGGGCCTTTGGGGTCCCTGCAGGAGCCCTTCAGGGCCCAGGAGGAGGCCTTCAGGGCCCGAGGAGTGCACCTCTCCTTCCTCACCCGTTCGTCGTGCGAATCAGGACGGCTCCACGGGCCCGCGGTCACCGTGGCGACGCCGCGGCGTCGTCGTGGTGCTGTCACCGCGAAGGCTTCCCCGCAGGCCCGGGCCGTTTCCCCGAGGGCCTGGCGAGAGAAACTCGGGAGCGGAAAAGAGGGGGGTGATGACTAGGGGGGGGTGGATATCATGGCGTGGGCCATGATATTTCCCCAGATTTCATGGCGCCTCTTCTTATTTCATTACGTCCCTGGCCCCCGCGCTGGGCCGCGCACATGCCGCGGGTCATGATTTGCACCCCCCCCTCTTGGACACCCCCCTCTTGGCCACTCCCGAGAAACCAGAGGCCGAAGATGGTCAGATGGTCAAACAAATCCCGTGGTCATGTGTATCACGGCTCGAGGAGGTCTGGGCTTCCTCCCCACTCCCTCCTCCCGCTGATACCTATCGGCGGTGGGCGAGGGGGGCACGTGAGAAGGAGAAGGCCTTCTCAGAAGGCAGGGGGACTTTTCAAAAGTCCTCGCGCCTTCTGAGAGGTTGTTGTGTCTTCGGGGAAGGCTTAGAGAACGTCTCAGAAGGCCGGGGGATTTCCGAGCCTTCGGAGAAGACCTTTCTCTTCTCACTTCCCCCCTCGATCGCCGCCAAATCTAGGCCTCCCAGATGGGGTCCGAGCAGATGGGGTCGGAGGATCGCGCCACGTCGCCGATGCATCGGCGACGCGGCTCGATGTGGGGCCCGACTTGCACCACGCCGGCGGCGCCAATGCATCGTCGCCATCGCCGGTGCATCGCCGATGCATCGGCGATGGATCGCCGATGCATCGGCGGTGCGGCGCGGTCCCTCGACCCGTTCCCCCTCCTCCTCCTCCCCCTCTCCTCCTCCTCCTCCTCCTCCTCCTCCTCCTCCTCCTCCTCTTCTCCTTCTCCTCCTCCTCCTCCTCCTCCTCCTCCTCCTCCTCCTCTTGGCCTCCCTCGACCCCATCTCATTACTCCGACCCCATCTGGGAGGCTTCTATCGGAACGCTCGATGACCAAACGCAGCACTGCAGGGACATCTTTTCTCGGAGGTCCGCGCAGACCCCATATAAGCTGCGCTTTGTGCGCTTGTTCTCCTCTGACCTGCCTCGCGGTGCCTGAAGCATGCCTGTCTGATCTCCGAGGCGGGAATGTATCCATATCCACCGCCTGGAGGGTCAGTTTTCGGAGCCTCGGCAGGCGGTGGATATGGACATATTCTGGCCCCCGGGGGCCGAAACATATCCATATCCACCGGCCGCTGGGGCACCAGGCCGTCGGTTCCCAGGCGGTGGATATGGATAAATCCCCGCCTCGCATGATCGCTCTTTTTGCCATCAGACCGGCATGCAGTCCTAGAGATCTGACTACTGCAAGCGCGCCTAGTAAGGACGCGCGCCTTCATCTAGAGTACACCTGTGTCCTCGCCTCTGCGACCCGTCCTGTGCCGTTTTCACTGGTCGCCCGCCGCCCAAAAATCCAAACCTTGGCCTGCAAGGGTCTTGCGTCCCTGCCACCCGTCCTCGTCACACGCGTTGACTGTACTTGTTTGATTATTCCAGAGACGGTCCACGGAGGGCACCCTAGTGTTCTTCGTGATTGTTGGATGTCTTTGTGCATCCTGGGGGGAGGGAGGGGCACCCTCGAATGCTCTTCAGTTTGGGCCGGCGGAGGCTCTCGTGTGCTTGAAGGATGTTCTTCTGTCCTAGGCCTGGCCGTACCGCTTTGTTTCTCCAAGACACGGCCCACGGAAAGGCCCGCCCCCTCTGCTCAAGGTGCTTCTCGGTATAACGGTCTGCCGGTGTAGTCTGCCGCGCCCCTGCGCCCCTCTGCGATATCATGCAGAAGTGCAGCTGCGTCAGCCTCACCAGCGCCAGAACTAAGCAACCTTCTTCCGTCCGGACTCCCTCCTGAGATCGTTTTCTCATTCCTTGTCGTGCCGATCGGCGCGGGCCCTCGCACCCCCTTCCCCCCCCCACATGCAGTAGATCTTGGCTGTTTCTGGCGCCCGTCTCAAGCAGGGGGAGTCTCCCCCATAGGACGCACTGTTGCAAGCAGCCGCATGGAGCAGAGGTCCGGAGCCAGACCTCCCCCCCCTTCCGCCCAATGCTGCAACGCCGAATAAGAACACGCTCACCTCGTAAGTCTTGAGATGAGATGTTTTGGGGGGCCCCCCCATGGGGCATCTGTTCGAGTCTGGCTCTGATCTGGTTCGACCCCGCTTGGACGCCGACTCCAGCCGGACCCGGCTTCGACTCGGGTTCGACAGGGAGGCCCCCGCTTTCGCTCGCGGCCCTTCCGCGTGCCGAGGGCTGCGAACCTACAACAGCCTCACGGGCGAGAAGGAGCCGTTCGTTCCCCTGGAGGGGCCACGCCCGGCACCACCGAAGGGGGGGAGGTCGCCACGACGCAACAGGTGTCAGGAGGGGAACGGATCCTCAGACATCCAACGAGTTAGAAAACATCGAGAACGAGGTTACTCGTTGTGCTCGTCGGCCTCTGGGGGCCCTCGCTGGGCTCCGGGACCGTCAGACAGCGACTCACGAGGGAAGATCGACCCTGGGGAGAAGGTCGGGACGTCGGGGACCCAGTGTTGACAAATCAAGATATCGGCGGTTTCGGTCCTGCATGCTCTTGGCGTTTTTGGGGCTCCCTGGCCCTCCGCGGCCCCCCGGGACCGTCAAGAACGACTCGGGACGACAAGCTGGACCCAGGGACAGCCCCAGGGTTCAGGGCGCATGTTTCTCTCAGGACCCGCTTCCTCCATGCCGAGGGAGAGGGGCGACGAGCGAGCAGGGGGAGGAGTAGGACGACGAGCAGGGGAGGAGGAGCAGAGGGAGGAGGAGGACAACGACGAGGGGAGGAGGAGTAGGAGCATGGGAGGAAAAGGAAGATGATAATGAGGAGGAGGAACAGCAGCAGAAGTTGGAGGAGGAGAAGGAGGAAGATGAGGAGGAGGAGGAGGAGGAGGAGGAGGAGGAGGACTAGTGTGAACCCAAGAGTCAGCAACGATGTCAGAATTACCCCTCCCTCCAAGCTCCCCCTTCGAACTGCCTCGATGGAAGACAGTCGTCTGAATGAAGATCCTGAAGCATGCCAAAACATTGTTCTTGGGATTCAACGCCACGTATCAACCTGACTGCTGCGCCTTGACGATCGGGAATCGTGCCAGAGCGCCACTGTTGGGACTTCAACACCGTGAATCAACATAATTGTTGCACCCGCATAATCCTGATTCCTTCCAAAACAATATTTCTGGTACGCTGCTCATGGGAATCCGTAAAATTCTTGCAACCTGCTTAAACGAATGTGCGCGGTTCTCAGGCGAGAGCCGCATTTTGAACAGGTATTGCTTTCAATCCGTGAAGCTCGTGCAAATCGCGGCGCTAAGGCGAGAGCCACATTTTGAAAAAGACCCGCCCTCTATCTGAAAAAGACCCGCCCGCAATCCGTGAAACTCTTGTAATTTGTTTTAAACGAATGCGCACGGCGCTCATGCGAGAGGCGCATTTAGAAAACAACCCGCCCGCAATCCGTGAAGTTCTTGCAAACGTTGAAAACGACTGCGCGCGGCGCTTAGGCGAGAGCCACATTTTGAAAACGACCCGCCCTCCATCTGTGAAATTGCTGTCACTTTATAAACTTCAGGGTCATGCCTTGTGGGGAAGTCTCAGGCGAAACGCCCAGCCCGCCCTAAAAACTAGCCTCGGGTGCGACAGGGAGAAGTGATATATAAGGAGAAGGACTGGAGAAGCAGCAGCAGCAGCAGGGGCCACTCCGCCCTTCCCTCATGGGGCGAGGGGGGGAACGAGCCCAGCGCTCCACCTTGGTCCTCCTCTCCTCCCTCCACCTTTTCCTCTTCTTTGACGTTGTCCCCTTTCCCCTCCTCCTCCTCCTCCTCCTCCTCCACCTCGGTCGGTCGGTTGGTCGGTCGGTCGGTCTACCCGTCCGTGTTTGTTGGATGCTCTTGTCTTGTGCATCTTGGGGGAGGGTATACTCGAATGTTTCTTCGGTTTGGGCGGCGGAGGGTCTCTTGTTTTTGAAGGATGCTCTTCTGTCCCAATTCTGGCTGTAACAGCAGCGCAGCAGCGGCAGGGAAGCACTCGCTGCAGAGCCTGGGGTGAGTCGAGGGTCCACAGAGGGGAACCTCGCAGGGGCCCCACGGCTCTCAGAAGCAACCCCAAGGGCGAGCAGAGTCCTCCTCCTCCTCCCCTTTTTTTCCTTACTAGTACGAAGGCCGCAGCGAGGCATTGAGTTAAAAGGAGGAGGAGGATAATCGAGGAGGATAATCGATACTCCTCCTCCTCCTCCTCCTCCTCCTGGGGGGACGCCCCGCCGCCTCCTCCTTCTTCTCCTCCTCCTCCTCCTCCTTCCCCCCTCCTCCTCCTCCTCCTCCTCCTCCTCCTCCTCCTCCTCCTCCTCCTCCTCCTCCTCCTCCTCCTCCTCCTCCTACGGCAGGCCGTTGAGCTCGATCTCGGGATATCCTCGGCAACCCTGCCAGGCAGGAGTCTCCCCGAGAGGACAGCCTGGCGGTGCAGGGCAGGGGGCAGGTCCAGGGGACGGCAGCGCCCTCCGAGGAGGCACAGGGCAACTCGGGAGGCAGGGCGCTGCTTCAAAGTATTACCTCCCTCTGCCTCTTCAGAGGCCGGAAGATCAAGTATTTGTTTCGAGCGGTCCCCACCCGAGAACACGAGGCAGGATCCCCAGTCAGCACTGGCACACTCTGGGCCTGGCCGCCGCGGTATGCGCAGTGGTGTCGTTCGTCACAGCGCGAGCGTCGCACGTTTCTGTTTGTGGCGTTGCTTCCTCTATCGGGCCGGGCGAAAGGGGGTGATTGGGAAAGGGGGGGTTACGAAATTTGCTGCATGCAGCTGGTTTCGGCTTCACCGAGGGGCCCATTCCTCGATACATAGCCGCCTCCGGCGCCGGGAGGCGCCTGGAAAATCAGCTACGTGAGCTGATTCTCAAACCCCCCCTTTGCTATCCCCCCCTTTCGCCCGACCCGACTCTACTCCCCGCGGCCGCCATCCCAGGCGAAGGGTGAGATGGTACACGTGCGGCCCCACGGTCTACGACGTGGCGCACATGGGCCACGCGCGCGCGTGCCCCGCGCCTTCTCCGCCGCCCCGCCCGTCCGCGACACCGCGATCGCCTCGTCCGCCGAGGGCGCGATCGTCGGCCGTGCAGCCAGCTCGGCGCGGTGACACGCGAGGCGAGGCTCGACTCGACACGCGCCCGTGCCTCTTATCCGTCGGCCGCTGGACCCATGACGTGGGCTCCGTCAGTACACCCCGTGATCGCGGGTTGACTAGTGGCAGGCCAGGCACCCACGGAGGGAGCGGAGAGGAGGAGCAACAGTCAAAGCATATGTACGAAGAGCAAGAGTTTTAAGAAGATGATATACAACCAGGGAGGGCAAGAGGAAGGATGTCCTTGGCAACGCTGGAGCGTAGTCGACATGCTCTCCTGTTTTCGACCCGATGCTGATGCTTCTAGCCGCCAGTTCCTGTGTCACCGATCCACTGGCCGGCACGGCGCGAGCCGCTCGGCCAGGGACCCGCAGAAGAATCAGAGAAACAAGACGAAGATAACTATGGCATAGGGCATCGGCTTTCGGAGGTCCGCGCGGACTTCTTGAATCGGGGCTGGACCCTCAAGCGGCGCATCAAGCGCGCTCTGCGCGCCAGGGACGGGGGCCCAGCGCCGGTGCAAGAAATGCGCGCGGGCCTCCGAAAGCAGACGTTCAGCATGGCACCATGTGTTCCTCCAGGGATGCGACGAGCCTGGCGGTTGGCACCTCTGCCGTGGAAGAGCCTGACGTGTTCCAGCAGAGGCCGGTCCACACCGCCCGCTCCTCCTCTCCCCCCCCTTAGCTATGTGTCCGCTGTTCGCAAGATCGCTGTGGTACCAGATGCCCGGCTGCACTCCCTGAGGTGCGACGCCGCGAAGCAGCTGCAGCAACAATTTCGGGAATCTCCGCCGGAGCTCCAAGACCCCAGCTTCTTGCTGCGCTGCTCGAGCCAGAGCGATCTCTGAGGGCCCCGCGGCGCGACACCGGGGGGGGAAGGCCCGTGGCGAAAAGGGTCGCGGAGGGGGGGGAGGAGGAGGAGGAGGAGGAGGAGGAGGGGGAGGCGGAGGAGGAGGAGGAGGAGGAGGAGGAGGAGGAGGAGGAGGGGAGGAGGCGGAAGGAGGAGGAGGAGGAGGAGGAGGAGGAGGAGGAGGAGAGGAGAGGGAGGAGGAGGAGGAGGAGGAGGAGGAGGAGGAGGAGGAGGAGGAGAACCCTCAGGGACGTGCTGATCTCGAATCAGGGAGCGCGCTCGGCTCGGGGCCGTGCAGGCAGCAGGTGGCTGCCCGCCGCGAGGGCGAGCCCCAGCCTGGGACGGCGAACACGCAGCGAAGGCCGCGCGGAAGCTATGGCGGTCGGACCGAGGCATAGGCTCGAGCTCGACTCGGGGAGGGTACCCAGATGTTCTTCGTGCTTGTTTGATGGTATTGTGCATCGTGGAGGAGGGTGCCCTTGGATGTTCTTTGTTCTGGCTGGCGGAGGGTCTCACATTCTTGTAGGATGCTCTTCTGTCCCAGGTCTGGCCGTTCTGTTGCCCAGGTTTCGTTCCCCCCCCCACCGTCGAGCCGCAGCAGGAGCAGCAGCAGAGGGGCGCACAATAGTGGCATATGATAAGGAAACGCTGACACACGAAAGCAGGACAACCTGAGGAACGAGCGGTGAGAGAGATGTGTCATGGAGCGAACTGGTCCTGGGGAACTGGGTCCTGGAGATGTCTCATCGTTTTCGGGCTATGAGGGCTCTCCACGGGCCCCAGGCCTGACTGACTGAGAACGGCTCAGGATGATGAGCTGGTCCCTGCGCAAAGCCCCTGGGGTCCGGGCAGCCTCAGGGACCAACGCGCTAGTCGCTAGTCCTCACGACGACGACGCGTGCAGGTCTTGCACAGGCGTTGGTCCTCCGAGTGCGACCTTGCGGCATCAGCGCTTGCCTTCCTGTACGACTGCTGTGGTAGGGTTGTTTTTGTCTGATTGCCCCAGGCTCCAGGACCCGCTGCCCCTCAGGACCCGCTGCTCCATGGCAGGGCCCGCTCCCTCACAGCAAACATGTTGTCTTTGCCCCCCATTGGAGGGCCCATCAGTTTCTACACCCTTCTCGATGGGCTCCCCGAGGGCGTTGAGGAACGCAGCCCCCCTGTTTCGGATCGGACGACAGGGGGGATCCTCCTCCTCCTTCTCCTCCGCCGCCACCTCCTTCTCCTCCTCCTCCTCCTCCTCCTCCTCCTCCTCCCTCCTCCTGGGCCCCCCTGCTCAGGGAGAGGGCCCGCATCGATGTTGTACGGCCTTGCTTCCGTCCGTGGGCGTCGGGACAGGGGAGGCGCCCCGCCGCCGGGCGCTCTCTTCGATGCCCTCGCGCCTCCGGCGCCGGGGGTCGAAGCAGCTGCGCGAGCCGAGCCGAGTCGCGAGCCGCCGATGAGAGCAATCCCTCCCCGTTCGTCCGACCCGACTGCGGTGGCTGGCCGGGCATGCCATCGGCACGCGCTGAACGCTCTCTCCAGACAGGATCGCGTCGTGAAGGAATCCGGGCGGGAGGGCTCTTTGGCCAATGCCGGCCTCGGGGGGGCCTCGCCGGGTCTCGGGGCCGTCGGAAAGCGACTCGGGGCGAAGAACCAGTCCCAGGGAACGGGTCGGGACTTCCCGGGACCCCGTATGATGGGCCTGTTTTCCACCACCACCACCATAAGTCGAAGGGGGGAAGGAGGTGGAGGACGAGGAGGAGGGCAAAGAGGAGGAGGATGACGAGGAGGAGGAGGAGGAGGAGGAGGAGGACCCCCTCCCTCTCCAACTTATGGTGGTGGTGGTGGAAAACGGGCCCATCACCGTATCGAAAGAGTCAGGACGTCGCAGGTCTGGATCTGGGACGCGATGAAGAAGCAGTGCGCGCAGCAGGCTGCCCCCCCGCGGCCTGCCGGCAGCTGCGCGCGCCTCGGCGCGGAGAGGTACCTCACCTTCGACATCCTGCGGAGGATCATGTCCAAGCACTTCGGCCGCCCCCCGCACCCCCCCCCCGCCCTTTTTTGCCGGGTGCGGCCGCTCTCGCTGCTCGGAGGGGCAAGTTGAGAGGATGGATGGGAGGAGAATGGTGGAGGAGACAGACAGACAGACAGACAGACAGACAGACAGACAGACAGACAGACAGACAGACAGACAGACAGACAGACATGCTCATGTAATCCCTCGTCAGCTTGGCCTCGAAACACACACCAAAAATTGCAAGCCTGGGTTCTGAGGGGCGAACCAGTTCGCCGTTTGAAAAGCGTGGGAGCCGTGCACACGCCGTGGCATAGGCATACCGATCGGGGAGGGGGGACGCCAACACGGTGGAGCCACAAGGGCCATGACCCGCGCCGCTGCCTGACGCACCGCCCCGAAAAGAGGCAATCCCCCCGACAGAGGCATTTGGCCTCGAGGGGGGCCTCCGAGGGGGCTGGGAACTACCTCTTCCACGGGAACCCCGACCGCGCCCACGAGGCGCCTGTCTGGGAAGAACAATCTTCGGAACAGACGTCGGACGGGGGGTCTAGGCGGGATATGGCCAGCAGCCTGTAAAGCCCTGAATCGCTCGCTCGAAGACCAATCAAACCTCGTCGACGAAGCAAAAACAAATCATCCGAACCGCAGGCGCATCCGTTTCACTCACCGTGTTCTTTACCTGGAGTCTCGTCTGCCCAGGCCCTCGATACTCAATCTGGTCACTTCCGCCATTCAACCCATCATCAACTCTGTCCATCCTCACATGTCGTTGATCATCTTCGAGAGTTGCCGATGGAGTGGGCCTGGCGGAGCCGCCCCCGCCTTGTATACCGCCTTTATGTCCAGCATCGCCTCTCCAAGGAGAGCCGCTAGCTTGGGCCCGTGAGCGTGAGTGACCTCGACCGCATAACTACATGACAAGGCCCTTGTCCGAGCCCGTCGTCACCTGCTGCGACTGCGACTGGTCGTCCTTGCCCTTGCCCTTGTCCTTGCCGCCCTTGGTGGGCTTCCCCTTGTAGGCCTTCCACCGAAAGTACGGAACCAGCGCCGCGATCTGCTGCGGGGGGAAGGCCATACTCACACCCTTCCACATGTTGGAGAAGCCGTCCGTAAACTCCTCCTTCTTGCTGAGGTTCCCGTCCGTGCCCCACCACTCCACGTGCGGGGGGGCCCTGCTCTCGAAGTCGACCTGCTCCCCCGCCTTTACCTCCTCGCGCAGCACCGTGGACTGGGCGTTGTACGCCTTGCCCGTGGCCTCTTGCTGTTCGGACAGGCCGCCTTGCTTCACCTCGACCTTTTTGAACACGACGGCGGCCAGGTCCTGGATTTCGCGGGCATCCGCCAACACGAGGCGCCCCATCGTCCTCACCGTCTTTCGCAAGCTCTTGCTGCCGCCGCCGTTGTCGTCGTCGTGGCGGCCCTTCTTCTGCAGCGGCGGGGCCACGGTCATCTCCGCGTCCGTCGGGAGCGCCAGCCACGCTGGTGCACCATCCAGGGCCATGCTGCTGCTGGCGCCGACGGTCCGACTGAGGGCGATGAGGCAGTACCTCTCGAGGGAGATGCTGAACCAGGCGATCCAAGTCAGCATGATCGCTCCCGCATATTCGGCACTGAAGTGTATCTGGAGGTATGAGAGCGTGGAACTTCCGAGCCCCCTTCAGGAATACAGTAGCCCCGAACGAGAGACCGAGCTGGGTGACGGCCAGCCACCACTCTAGAGCTGAGAACCGCATGGCAAACCACACACTTATTCGTAGGAGATGATACGTGCCCCGCATCCCGAACATGGTGCTTAGCACGAAGGCGGTTGAGACGATCACGTTTTGTGCGGAATATTGCTTCACAGTTTACACCACCTTCCTCCACCCATTTGCACGTCTATTCCCGTGGGGCCTCTGGGGCTGTGGAACAGGGACATCAGGGGGCTGGTAACCTGGAGGAGGCACTTGGGCGCGAACCTGGGCCGATCGGATCACGGAGATCAATCTTGATAAAGTCGGGTGCCAAATCGGGGTCCACGAACCTGCAGGGGAACTCCGAGAGCTCTTCCATGACCAGGGCCTCCCCCCCGAGAATCTCCCACGCCTCCTGAGAGTCCTCCTGGATACGACGAGCCCATGGGGACGCGTGCTTTGTCAAGCGGTCAAGGAGCACAGGCTTGTATCTGTCGAACTCCAGTGCAGGCAAACGGCCAAACAGTGCACACAGGTGTTGCTGATGGTTGTCAGCAAATCGTGCCATCTGCTGGTGCCAGCTCAGGCGTCGCACGAGCAACTCTTTCGCGCTACGCACGGGTTTCCAGTACCGCAGCATTTGGTCATTCGACCATGTCGTCGTGTGCTCGCCCTCGTGAGACGTGTCCCGACCTTGCAGCGGCAGTCGGCAAAGGCGAGCCAGGTGAGCATCCATGCCCTTATACTGTTGAGGAGTGACTATCATTGCCTCCAGGCCACTCAATAAAGCATCCTGGACGAGCCCGATCAGGATTGTCCTGGCCCACCTCCAGGGACATTTTAGAGCCCAGAACCCCCCCATCGAGTAGAACCCAGCCGATGCCGCTTGCCTACGACGAGCAACTTCAGGTCACGCAACCCCAGACAACGAGATATGAGGCCCCAGACACCGAGTACATTCGTGAAGTTCTCCTCCAAGAGTGGGGGCGGCGTGGTGGCGAAGCCAGCGTTTGACCTTTAGGCTACCTTCTCCCGAGACGTGGAACAGCGTGACGTGTTTGCTTCGATTAGCTTCAAAAACCACCTCGTCCAGCTCTTCCTCCAGGATCTCACCTGAACTACGCATCCATCTCAGGAACTCCGAAATCCTCTGGAACCGAGACGCAACCGTGAAATTCCAGATGTCGCCAGCAAACTTCAGGAGGCTGAGGTTTGCTTTCAGTTCCTTCCACTCGGCCGTGAGCGCCCGAGACGTGCGATGATCTTCCCGATACTTCCAAGAGAAGATGGGCTTGCTGAAGGTACCCCTGAATAGCGAGACCACGAAGGGGTCCCCCATGGTGTCTCCATCTCCCGGTTGAAGCCACAGCGGGGGGCCCTTCCGAGGTAGGCAAACGAATCCTTGATTCCTTATATATTTGCATAGCCAGCGGAACGTCTAAATTCTTGGCCACGTGCATATGCACTGTCTCATCTAGCTGAGAGTGGTGGCCCGACGCGAAGGCGTTGCTCATGTCCTTGAGACTCGCCGAGAAGGTGTGGTACGAATGACGAAGACGCCAAGCCACCACCTCAGCTGCCATGATCGCCCCTCGCGTCTTCGATGTTTGATAAATCCATAGTAACGTCAGCTAAAACCTTCAAGATCTCCGCGTAGAAGCACTTGCCCATGGGGTCGAGAACGTGAAGTACCCGCTTACCTTTCACACCTGGGGCACCACTCTTGCGTAGACCAACTGCTGAGCTGTGGTGCCAGTGGCTGGGGGTACGTGTCGCTCTTCTGATCATCCGAAAGCCCCCAACATCGCCTCCGTGAAGGTCGCCATGCCAGGAATTCCTGCGTCAGCTCTCACTCCCCATCGTCCTCGCACATAGCGTTTATCAGGGTGAAAACAAAACCGCCAAAGTTCGACTGGCGGTGATCGCCCAGGTACCGCTCGGCGTCGACTCGCCTTCTGCACCGCCCACGAGACCCTCTTGATGTCCGCTCGAGCGCACTCCTCCATCTCCACCGTCCGGTCGGGCAGCACCTCCGTCGACTGGATGAGCTCAGGTGGGTCCTCTTCCGTCGCCGACATGCCGCCACTGTTCCTGCTGCTTGCCACACCTCCAGCCATTCAGCCCGAGAGGGTTGGGTCACCCTGATTGCCTTGCCGCCCCTCTTCTTTGGGCCGAATCTGCACCGTCCCGCCTCGCGTGAGAGACGCATCGCCAGTGCCAGCTTCCTAGCCCTCCAGGCCGTCTCGATCTCCTCCTCCATGTATCTCCGCTTCGCTGCCCGTTCCTGACGCCGCTGCTGGTGGAGACGGTGGGTGACCTCCTTTAGTTCGGACTCGACTTGGTCCAGGGAGGGTGACACCGTACTTGCTTCTCCCAGGGCGGTACCATTTTGCGCGGAAAGAGAACCCAATGCTACCCTTAAGTCGGCTCGTTTTCGAAGTAGTTCGCGTCGAAGTGCCGCATCACCCTGATACTGATGTTTCCTGCCAGGTCGGAATAGCTGCTGCCCTGCCTCGACCAGCACTCGATTCATGTAGTCGAGAAAGACATCGGGATCCCCCCTGCGAAGCATATCTGTCCACTGTGGGTCCTCAGTCTGCAATCGTTGTTCGACCGCTAGCAGAAGGTCCCGCTTCAAGTCGCCCTCCCCGCGTAGTGCATCCAGAATCTTATCATTGTCCCACTCCGTGCGCGGTGCCCGCTGGATCTGCTCCGAGAGTCTCGGGATATCAATCTGCGACATGATGGGCACGTGATCCTGCGGGGGCGGGCCCCTAAACGCTTGCAGTTGCGCTCCCAGCCCTCGCAAAGTGTGGCAATGCTCCACCGCGTCGGCCATGTGCGTCGGGAAGGGCATAAAGTCGATCATGGAGCTGCCCCCCTTCGCACTGAAGTATGTTGGGCAGATCCCATATCTCGCATTCGCCGCCATCAGGTGGGGTTTTGCTGCCTGCGACCTCACTGTCTCACCTCCTCCAAATCTCCGAGCCTCTCTCGTAGCCGCCGTCTCCGAAACCACCCCATCATCGATCCACCGCCACTTTGCAGACTTGCGGCTCAACCCTATGCCGTCGTTCACGTCCGAGTGCACGATGGGGCAGCAGCGGGCAGGCAGGCTGCTGATAACTTTGTCCAGCCACTTGCCCAGGACGCGCGTCGTCTCCAGGTAGAAGGGGACCTGCTCCGCCCACCTCGGCTGGGGCGGGCAGTACAGGACCACCGAACAGATGTCTGGGCAATTGTGCTTCAACCGTACAGCCAGTGATCTCCCTCCCGCCCCTTTCGGACTCGCCCACACTCTCACAATGACGCTGAGACGATAAGCTCGATGCAGAATAACCGCGCAACCTGTACTGCTGTTAGTGTAATGCCCAGGACTATACTCACTCTCGATGATCCACTGCCCCTGAACTCGGCGCTGGAGGGGTTCTTCTGCTTTGCGATCACACGCTTGAGTACCCCCTAGCATAATGAAATCGAACGACCTGCAAGCCAGAACAATGTCCTCAAGGCGGTCACCACGGGCGCTCTGAGGGTTCCAGGCGGAGGCGGAGGAGAAGGAGGCGTTGGTATCGGTTCCACGGTCGGGAACTTTTAGATAGCGCGTCGCTCCACCAATTCTGGCCCCACCACCTCGACTCGGCGCGACACGCTATCAAGCCTTCCCTTGCCTTCCGCCCCGCGGAGGGGAGCGCTTCGCTATCCGCTCGCAAGGCATAGCGTTTCGCCGGGGCCGCCGCGGCGACACGTGGAGTGGCCAGCCGGCAGCTGCCGGCCCGCGCCGGAGGCCAGGATCAATTCCAGCCCCCCAGCCCGTCAGCAGCCCCACCAGGGCCAGCCAGCGGCCAGGGACGGGCCGGGGCGGCAGAGGGCCTCCCGCCCTGGCGAGCACACGTGTGCACAGATGCGCCCTGGCTGATGTGGGCGCGCAGGCGTGCTGGCGGCGCCCAACCCTTCGAGTGGGACGTCCCGTGGGCGGCCCGCCAGCGACGCTTCAGAGCTGGGAGTAGTTGTTCCCCGTGGTTATCCCAGGCCGACTTCGTCCTTCTCCTATAGCCACTCTGCTCCTTGACCCTCCTGCTGCCTGCCCACATCTCCTGTCTCCACCCTCCCAATTCCTCCTCTTCGCCCTTCCCCCTTCCTCCTCATCCTCCTCCCCTATCCCTTCTCCTTCTCCGCCTCCTCCTGGGCCCTGCTCGTTTACATTATCCCTCATCCCCCCGCCTCCGCCTCTTCCCCGATCCTCCATCCTCTTCCTCCTTCATCCCCCCTCCTGCTTGTCCCCCTTCCCCATCTCTTCTCCCTCCTCCTTCCTCCACCTCCTCCTCATCCCTTCTCCTCCTCCCCCTCCTCCTCCCCCTCCTCCTCCTCCTCCTCCTCCATTCACTATTCTCGTCCCTCTCACCCCTCCCTCTCCCTCCTTGCACACACTTCACACTTCTCCTCCCTTCATTCTGCCCCCCCCCCCCTCTGCCGTCTTCCCCTTTCTCCCCTGTGCGGCACTCACCCCGCAGGCTACGACCTCCACTACCAGATAAACATAACCGACATCGACGACAAGATCATATTGCGCTCCAGGCCACGGGAGCAGGAGCGGAGCGGCAGAGAGGAGGCGGGGACGGAACGTATTCCACGAGGGCTTGGCGCGAGGGGGCCAGCCGTCAGAGGAGGCGCAGGGGCTCCTCGGAAGGCAGCCGGGGCCTGCTCAGGAAGCCCCGGAGGAATGCCTCTCAGAAGCCAGGCGCGCCTCCAAGAAGCACCCCCCCCTCCTGCCTCCCGAGAAAAGCCCCCTCCGCCCTCTCAGAGGTCCGCCCCCCCCCCTCGCGCCCTGAGCCCTCTGCGAAAGCGCCGCCGACTTCCGCCGCCTCGAGGGGTGCGGCTCGCGCGTGCATCGCCCCAGAGGTCCCCCGCGGCGCTCGGCAGCGAGCCCTGGCAGCGGGTCCCTCGCTTGTCTCTTCGGACGGGGCCAGGACGAGGATGGCTCCGTCCCAGAGCGTTCCGGAACGCTCTGCGTCCCAGAACGCTCTGAGCAGGCCGCGGCGCCCGAGACATCCTACAGAGCCGCCGGATCTCAGAGATTCCCGATGTATCGTCACCTGGATTTATCCTCGTCCTGGCTTCGTCTCACCTCCAGGCCCCGTCGGCCACAAACGCAGGGGCACATGCCGTGCCCGACCGGACCTCCCAGCGGATCAGAACCTTCCCAGTGGAGCTCCGGCCTGCACTCTGGAGGCTGCCTCTCCCCCCGCCTGCAGGCACCTACATACATCTCCAGCACGGAGGACCTCCGAAGTGGAAGTGCTCGATCCTCTGGGCTGCTGGCTCCGTGCGGAACGGCTCCTGTCGTGTCAGCGCGGCGGCGGCCCCGGCGCCAGCCTTCAGGGTGGAGCGCCGCCGGTGGCCGGGCCCCTCCTCCTCCCTCCTCCTCCCTCCTCCTCCCTCCTCCTCCCTCCTCCTCCCTCCTCCTCCCCCCTCCTCCCATCGAGCGGCTTGTGCCTTCGGGAGGCCCCGAGCGTCCAGAGTGGAGCGGCCGGAGCGGTGTCAGAGGCCAGCCCTGAGGTCGTCAGCCTGCAGTGTGGAAGCGCATGCCAAGAGACATCTGGCTTGCCTCCAGGGTGCCCTGGGTTGCTTGGGTGTCGATGCTTGTTGCTATGGAAGCTTTCTTGTGGTTTCCTGTGGTCTCAGGTTTGGTCGCCTGTGGTCTCAGGTTTGGGTTGCTTGTGGAAGCTTTCTTGTGGTCGAGCTCCTACCGCAGCTGCCTCGATACGCCAGCTTTGAACGCAACACGCACCGTGCTCAAAACGTCCGTGCCAATACGTTGCGTGTCGGCTCACCGTGTTGGCCCACGTTTTGGCAAACGTATCGCGTCATGCCTACGTTTTCAGTGTAAGTGCTGAGCCCCGTATCAGTAGGCTACGTGTTGCGTGTTGCGTATCGGGGCAGCTGAGGTCGTCACGCCACGAACCTGCCGTGCAATCAGGACGTTTGCACCAGGACCGCCCTGGGCTCAGGATGAGCCTCGGGCTTTCGGGCCGCAGGTCGGGGGGCCTCTCATCGTGGCCGAGGCTCGACACGTCCGGTCGTCCCATGTTGCGAAGATCGTGCGCTGGTGCCGCCGACAATGAAGGGGGACGACGGCGACGGCGACGGCGACCGCGACGACGACGGCGACGGCGCCGGCGACGGCGACGGCGACGAACAACACTCAACAGTTGCATGATAATCATTGAAGTTGTCGCTTCTTGTTGGGCCTCCCCCACAGTCGGGCCTTTGAAAGAAGGAACGCTACAGAAGGAACGAAGCCTTTTTCTGGCCCTCAAAGCGCCTCCGTGCCGCATGAGGGCAGGAGGAACAGCAACGCAGGGACCTGGAGCATCGAGCCCTCTCTTAACCCAAATGGTTCCGTATTTCAGCGTCCTGACTGCATGGTAGCACGACGGCTGTACTCCAGATTTCGTAATAAAGGGAGGGGGGTCTCATTTCGGGGGGGGGTCTCTTCCAGGCTATCTTGGAGGGCCTGGGGGGTCTGGGGACGATGTTTTGGAGGGCTCTCCCACGGGGGAGGTCTGAAATGGCTCGTCTTGGAGGGTCCAGACCCCCTCCCTTTTGCTACGAAATCTGGAGTTCCCGTTCCGGCCCAAGGCCCCGGCTCCAGGCCCAAGACGCTCGCCCGCGGCGCGCCCGCGCAGGGCGCGAGCCGAGCCGAGCCCCTGCCGCATGCACGGCCGCACGGGCGCGCCCGCTCGGGTGCCGCCGCCTCGGATGCCGCCGCCCGCGCCGCTGCCCGAGGCGCCCGACTCGCCGAGGGAAGACGCCGAGGACTCCGACCCGCCGGAAAGCTTGTACACCAGATTTCGTCATAAAAGGGAGGGGGTCACAACCCTCCCAGACGAGAAGTCTTAGACCCCACCAGGCCATCCATGAAAGGGCGGCCCTTTGCCCAGACCCCCCCGAGCCCTCCAAGACAGCTCAAATCAGACCCCCCCAAAATGTGACACCCCCCCACTTTCGAATCCGGAGTACACTATGCCCCAAAGCCCCAAAGTCCTGGTCGGTCGTGGATTTGGTCTACAAAATTACCTAACAGCGAAGACTGATAGGTTTCTAGTGGGATCAAAAGAGAGCAGCAGATCACTCCACAGGGGGGTCCGGGCAGGTGTTGGGAGTTGCCGGGCGGCAGGTGCCGGGCTCGTTTTTCACCAACAGTCACACACTTCGTGCTCTTCGACTTCCCAGAACTCCATTCCCAGGCCACATTCTCAATACCCGGATGCAACAGTCACACACTTCGTGCTCTTCGAGATCCCAGAACGCCATTCCCGGGCCACATTTGGATAACCGGATGCAACAGTCACACACTTCGTGCTCTTCGAGTTCCCAGAACTCCATTCCCGGGCCACATTTTGGATGCCCGGAGCCAACTGTAGGCCACTTCGTGCTCTTCGAGTTCCCAGAACTCCATTCCCGGGCCACATTTTGAATGCCCGGAGCCAACTGTAGGCCACTTCGTGCTCTTGAGTTCCCAGAACTCCATTCCCGGGCCACATTTTGAATGCCCGGAGCCAACTGTAGGCCTTCGGAGCCAACGCCACTTCGTGCTCTTCGAGTTCCCAGAACTCCATTCCCGGGCCACATTTTGAATGCCCGTAGCCAACTGTAGGCAACTTCGTGCTCTTCGACTTCCCAGAACTCCCATTCCTGGGCCACATTTTCAGCAGGGGCAAGAGCACGACGAGGAGGAGGACGAGCAAGACCAGGAGGACGAGGACGAGCAGGAGCAGGACGAGGAGCAGGAGGAGCAGGAGAAGAAGGACGAGCAGGAGGAGGAGGAGGACGAGCAGGAGGAGGAGGACGACCAGGAGGAGGAGGACGACCAGGAAGAGGAGGAGGAGGAGGAGGGGAGGGGGAGGAGTACCAGGAGGAGGAGGAGGAGGAGGGAGGAGGAGGAGGAGGAGGAGGAGGAGAGGAGGAGGAGGAGGAGGAGGACGAGGACGAGGAGGAGGAGGAGGGGGGGGGAGAGTACCAGGAGGAGGAGAACGAGGACCACCAGGAGGAGGAGGAGGAGGAGGAGGAGGAGGAGGAGAGAACACCAGGAGGAGGAGGACGAGCAAGACGAGGAGGACGAGAACGAGGACGACCAGGAAGAGGAGGAGGAGGAGGAGGAGGGGAGGGGGAGGACTACCAGGAGGAGGAGGGGGAGGAGGAGGAGGAGGAGGAGGAGGAGGAGGAGGAGGAGGAGGAAGAGGAGGAGGAGGAGAGGAGGAGGAGGAGGAGGAGGAGGACGAGGAGGAGGAGGGGGGGGAGAGCACCAGGAGGAGGAGAACGAGGACCACCAGGAGGAGGAGGAGGAGGAGGAGGAGGAGGAGGAGAGAGGAGAGAGCACCAGGAGGAGGAGGACGAGCAAGACGAGGAGGACGAGAACGAGGACGAGCAGGAGGAAGAGGAGGAGGAGGAGGAGGAGGAGGAGGAGGAGCAGGAGAAAGAGGAGGAGGAGGAGGAGGCAGGCTGAGGCTGAGGCTGTGACTGCGACTGCCGTTGCCGCTGCGACTGTCATCGCGAATGCGACTACGACTGCGAGAACAGCAGAATTCGACAACTGGATTTTCATCTGAATCTTAAGGGGAATGCTTTCAGATATGCTTCTACACATCGCTGTTAGGTTGCTTTGCCGGGATAATTTTATACGTTTCGCGGAACCCCACCAGCCCATCCAGAAACGGTGCCCAGAGGAAGTGCCTGGATCAGGGAAGCGGCGCAGCACACAGAGGAAGGGTCCCCCAGTGGAGGCCTCTCGGAGAGTCTTGGGGGCCTCTTGGCGGTCCTGGACGCCTCTTAGAGCGTCTTGGGCGCCTCTTGGGGCCCTCTCAAAGCGCTCTTGGGAGCCTGGAGGTGGCTCTTGGGGCCCTCTTGGGCCATCTTGGAGCCATCTTGAAGCCTCGGATGGCCATCGAAAGCGAAAAGGTGAGAAATCAAAAACATTGATTGTCCTAGGGTTCTAGAAGGATTTGGGCCTCTTCGCGGCCTCCCGGGGGAGCTCTTTGGCCACTTGGAGCCGTCTTGGAACGGTCTTTGGGCCTCTTAGAGCATCGTGTGAGCCATCTTGAGGCATCTTGGGATATCTTGAGCTATCTTGGAGGTCATCTTGGGCTCTCCATGGTGCTCTTGGAATCATCTTAAGCTGTGCCCCCCCCAGGCAGGAGGCCAGCATGTGGCCAAAACCTTATTGTAGAATCACTGATTGTTGCATTTTCGCCAAGGCCCTTTGGAGCGTTTTGGGTGCCTCTGGGGGGCCTGTTGGGACCTCTTGGGAGTCTCTTGGGAGCCTCTTGGGGGCATACTGTGGGCTCCTGGCCACCTCTTGGGGCCCTCTTGGGGCACCCTTGGGAACCTTGGGAGCGCTCGTTGGGCCATCTCGGAGGAGATCGATCAAAGCAGGGGGGGTCCTGAATTAGCGTTGCCCCCCCAAGAGGTCAACATGGGGCCAAACCCTAGTAAAACAGATGATTTCGGCTTCCTCGCCGAGGCCGTTTTGGACGCTCCGACCGCTCGCAGAACGCCCCGTGGAGGTCCAGGGGAGGGGGTAGGGGAGGGATCAAGACGCCTTCCCCGCCCGCAAGCCGTCCCGCTCACTCCCACCCGCCCTCCCAACACATACGCAGCACCCGACCCTGGCCCGAGCCGCAGCAGATTCAGCAGTCGTCTTTGGACGGGCAGCTACTGGGGGCGAATCCGCCGCCGCCGCCCGCCGCCGCCGCGCCGCCGCCGCCGCCGCCGCCGCCGCCGCTGTCCGCCGCCGCCGCCTCTGCGCCGCCCGCCGCCGCCGCCGCCGCCGCCGCCACCGCCGCAGCCGCTGCCCCCGCCGCAGCCGCCTCAGCCGCCGCCGCCGCCGCTGTCGAATCGCCGCCGCCGCAGCCGCTGCCGCCACCGCTGCCGCCGCCGCCACCGCCGCCACCGCTGCCGCCGCCGTCCCCGCCGCCGCCGCCACCGCCGCCTCCGCCGCAGCCGCCGTAGCCGCTGCCCCCGCCGCAGCCGCCGCCGCCACCGCCAAGTGTACTCTGTATGGTTTTTGGCAGGGATGGTGGGGGAGGCCGCATCGGGTTCGCTGCGCATGCTCCGCATTTGGAGGCAGAGTGTGTGTTTGCACGTTCCCCAACCAACTTGTGTTGTTGGGTCCTCGTTTTGAAGAGACGGTCCCCGCGTCTCCTCCTCCTCCTCCTCCTCCTCCTCTTCCTCCTCATTCTCCTCCTCCTCCCTCCTCCCCTTCTTGCATCATCACCATCATCATCGTCATCATCATCATCCGCATTGTCATCATCATCACCATCATCATCATCATCATCATCACAGTTATCACCGTGATCATCATCATCACCATCATCATCGCCATCATCGCCATCACCATCGTCAACACCATCATCATCAACATCATCACACGCTTCGTTGCCCCATATGGGGCTCCACCGACGATTCCCGGCGCAGTCCGCATGCGTCTCACTCACTCAATACAAGCGCTTCGTGGCCCCATAGGGGCTCCGCCGAAGGTCCCAGTGGCGCAGTCCGCATGCGTCCCCCTCACCCAGTACAGCGTTTCGTGGCCCCATATGGAGCCACACGGAACGCCCCCGTGGCGCAGTCCGCATGCGCCTCCCCCGCCCCGTACACCGTTTCGTCGCATCAAAGGGAGCGCCACCGAAGGTCCCCGCGGCGCAGTCCGCATGCGCCTCCCTCACCCAGTACAACGTTTCGTGGCCCCATAGGGAGCGCCACCGAAGGTCCCCGTGGCGCAATCCGCATGCGTCTCCCCCATCCGCTACACCGTTTCGTGGCCCCATAGGGGCTCCACCGAAGGTCCCCGTGGCGCAGTCCGCATGCGTCCCCCTCACCCAGTACAGCGCTTCGTGGCCCCATAGGGAACCCCACAGAACGCCCCCGTGGCGCAGTCCGCATGCGTCTCCCCCACCCAGTACAGCGCTTCGTGGCCCCATAGGGGCTTCACCGAAGGTCCCCGTGGCGCAGTCCGCTTGCGTCTCCCTCGCCCAGTACAGCGCTTCGTGGCCCCATAGGGAGCCCCACCGAAGGTCCCCGTGGCGCAGCATGCGTCTCCCCCACCCAGTACAGCGTTTCGTGGCCCCATAGGGAACCCCACAGAAGGTCCCCGTGGCGCAGTCCGCATGTGTCTCCCTCACCCAGTACAGCGTTTCGTGGCCCCATAGGGGACTCCACCGAAGGTCCCCGTGGCGCAGTCCGCATACGTCTCCCCCACCCAGTACAGCGCTTCGTGGCCCCATAGGGAGCTCCACGGAAGGTCCACGTGGCACAGTCCGCATGTGTTTCCCCCACCCTGTACACCTACGTCGGAAGCCGTCGGAGTTCCGCGCCTCGCTCGCCCGCCGTCGCTCTGCCCAGCGGCAAGAGCCTTGCCCGCTATCAGCCAGCCAGCTAGCTCTCTTTGCTCCGCGCAGCGGACGACCCGCGCGCGTCGCTGGGACCCCTCCGGGGCGACCTGCGCGCGTGGCGGGGACTCCGCGCTGCGCTGCGCCCGCAGCCTTGGACTTTTGAGTGCGCGGGCAAAGAGGGAGTAAAAGAAGGGGAAGAAACGGGCGCGATCCTCGCGGGGGGACGCGCCGACATTGGCGTCGTGGCGCGCGGGCGATGCTGTCGGGGAGTCCCGGGGAAGCCCCTTGCGGCGGACACGCCCAGCGTCACGAGTACTCACAGGCAGTCGTTATCAAACTATTGACATTCATATACAAGTACACCATGCTTTGTCATATTCGCATCCATGCACGTAGACTCGCTCGCACGCAGATTCATTCACAGTCAGACGCACTCGCGCTCAGATTCACCCGCGCTCAGTCTCCCTACGTACTCAGATCAATCGTTTTCGTTCGCGTTGTGTACCACGCCGCTCATTTCGGCACACCCCTAGCACGGTTCGTTGACTCATAGGGATCACCACCGAAAAAGGGAATCATAATTGCCAGTTGCGGCATTCACACCTGCATATGGTTGGGTCCTTCGTCCGGCTAATTTTATTGTTTTACCAAATGATGATGGGTGTGTGTGTGTGTGTGTGTGTGCCCGCATTGCATTGTTCCTGGTTGGCTCCCAGTCGCTTGGGGGAGGGGGTGTATACTAATGGGGAGCAGTTATAAACCCTTCTCCCGGGAGGGAAGAAGGGGGTGGAAGAGGAAACACCCTAAACCACCTACGCCCTAAAGGGCTGGTGGGATTCTCTGCGGGGCGTGGTGTTTGTAACACTGCACGTGGCCCTGTGGGGTGGAATCCGACTGGGGTGGGAAGGTTGTGGTATAAAAAAGATCTAGGTCGAGGAGCAGAGGAGGAAAAGGTACCGATACCTCCGAACCGGCTGGGGGTCTGAGGTGGCCCAGCACTGGCCCCAGCGGGGAGGAAGGGGGGGCGAGGTTCGAGGCGCTGGGGTCGGGGAAGTGCTTGACTTGTTTCCCGGAGGCGGGGGTTTATCCATAGCCGCTGCCCAGGGGATCTATTTTCGCGGGCCTCCACAGGCGATGGTTATTCGGGCTCCTGGGGGCCAGTCCTTATCCATATCCACCGCCCGCTGGGGCACCAAAGGGTCCGTTCCCAGGCGGTGGATATGGATAAATCCCCGCCTCACATTTTTCGGCCTCGGGCCCGCTTTCGGGCCCCGGGACCATCAACCTATCAGGTTAGATTTCCCTGCCGCCTCCAAGATACCGCCACCCTTGCCTCGTTTTCCCTTTTTGGGGCATCCCGCGCTGGATTCGCCCCGAAATTCGGATCAGAACGAACCCTTGGAGAGGTCTGGGGAGTACCTCGGGGGCGTTCGTCAAGGATTCCTTATCTAACCAGGGCGGCGGTGATATCCATGGACAATCCACGATAGGTGTTCCACCGGCTTCCAGACCTTGGATTCCTTACCCAATGGTTCCTTTCCCAATGCCCTTACTGTAGGCTGCAGCGCATTGGCTCACCAGGAGATGTGTTGTGAGCCGTGCCTTTAGCTCCCTGGTTTCTCTCTTCGAGCGGCGCCCCTCTGTGTCCAGTGCCGTCGTTATGCGCGTTGTGATTCCACAGTTGTGGCCTGGTCTCCGTTGCTCATCTTTTTTTCCGTGCATGCAGGCCCTCGGACGCGGAGAGAGAACCAAAACAATGAGCTCAATATAATAGTGGGAGGAGGAGCAGGAGGAGGAGGAGGAAGAAAAAGAGGTGGAGCAGGAGGAAGAGAGAGGAGAAGGAGAAGGAGAAGAAGGAGGAGGGAGGGAGGGAGGGAGGAGGAAGGGAGGAGGAGGAGGAGAAGAAGGAGGAGGGAGGGAGGGAGGGAGGGAGGGAGGGAGGGAGGGAGGGAGGAAGGGAGGAGGAGGAGGAGAAGGAGGAGGAGGTGGAGGAGGGGGAGGAGGAGAAGGAGCCCTACAAGAGCAGCAGCAGCGGTGTCGGCATCTCCTGGCTCCCCCGAGGACGAGCCCGAGCTGGACCCCGCCGGGCCGGTCCGGCGCTTCCGGCTGCGCTGCGAGGGCCGCTGGCGCGTCCGCGACGCCCCGACGCTCGGCTCTAGGGTGCAGGGGCCACTGTCCCGGGGGAGCGCAAGGGGGAGCGCCTCGAACCCCAGTATCGCCCATTGCTCGCCGATAGTCGGCGCCCAGAATGGAGCCATACCCTACATCGGCAACATGTTGCACCACTTTTGCTGTGCGTTGGCACCTGTACTGCCTTGCTCTTGGCCCCCCCCCCCCTTCCCCCCGATCTTAATATTGGGTGCATGGCGCAGAGCCCCTGTTCCGCCCGGGGACCTCCCGACAAAATGTTGCACCACCGAGCTGGTTCGACCAGCCCGGACCGGACCCAATATTAATATCGGGGGCGAGGGGGGAGAAACAAACGATTGATATAACAGCGATGCGATTTATTGTCAGCGCCAGGTGGTGCAACATTCTGTCGATGTACCGTATGCCCCTGCGGGCTCAGTCGCTGCTGGGGTATATCGGACACGCCCGCTGGTATGTTCACGTGGCGGTCGGCACCCTTCTGGTCCTGAGCCCCGCTGGCGTTCTTCAGAGATCTGGCCCGCGGGGATCGGTTCCGCGCGCGGTTCCCGGAACAAGGGGCCCGACAGCCCGCCCCGCCCAGGGCCTTGCGGTCTCGCTGTCGAGGGCCGATCTCGCCGATCTCGCAGCGATGTATCGCCGATCCCAGGCCAAGGGTCTCTGCCCCGAGCTCGTCCGTCCTTCTCGTCCTCGTTCAAAGAGCGCGCTCTTTGATGTAGGGT
This sequence comes from Prorocentrum cordatum, assembly GCA_963575745.1. Taxonomy (NCBI): domain Eukaryota; class Dinophyceae; order Prorocentrales; family Prorocentraceae; genus Prorocentrum; species Prorocentrum cordatum. Next base: position 455,616 of record CAUYUJ010000891.1, read on the forward strand.
ATGGTGAATTCGTGTGTTGTCCCCAAAGCTGTACGTGCACGGCACTTGCCCCCCGCCTCGCCGCCTTCTCGAGCCGCGCTGGGCCGACATGGAGTTCAAGCGATTCCGACTTGCGCGAAGTCCAGATTTCTGTTCGGGCCTCGCAGCGCCCCCCTTCCGTCCAAGTCAATTTGCCAAAGGCTAAAGAACAGTTGCCTCAAGCCGGCGGCGAGCCTTGGGGGGAGTGAGAGGGGCAGGCCTTCTCAGCAGGCGGCGGGGCTTCGCAGAGCTCTCCGGCCTTCTGCGAAGCCGCCTGTGTCCTCGGCGAGCGCTTCTGAGAGAGCCCGCCCCTTCGCACTCCCCCCGGAAGGCTCGACTACGCGTAAGAGTGACCCTTGGCCGGAGCGACCTTTGGTGCGGGCCCACTGGGGCCTCCCGATCGCCGAGCGCGCTGCGGTGGTGGCGTCTTGCGCGCTTGTGTCTGGTCCCCCCGCGGCCCCACCGGAAGCCGCGTACTCCAGATTTCGTAATAAAAGGGAGGGGTCTGGACCCTCCAAGACAAGCCATTTCAGACCCCCCCCCGTGGGAGAACCCTCCAAAACATCGTCCCCAGACCCCCCAGGCCCTCCAAGATAGCTTGGAAAAGACCCCCCCCGAAATGAGACCCCCCTCCCTTTACTACGAAATCTGGAGTACCCAGGGTCACTCTTGCGTGCAGTCGATGGGCTCGCCGCCGATCCCAGGTGCTGGGCACGATGGCCGACGGCACCGTCGTGGTCGGCAGTGCCGTGGCGGGCCCGGGCGAGGGCCCGGCGCCGCCCGAGGCCGGGGACGCGGCCGCCTTCGACGCGCTGTGGGTGCGGGCCCTGCGCTTCGAGACGCGGGAGCCCGCGGGCGTGTGCGGGCTCGGGCGGGACGCCCGGGGACACGAAAGCGCATGGGCTCTCCGATCGGCGGCGAGCTGCAGGGGGGAGGTGCAGAAGGGGCGGGCCCTCGCAGGAGGCTCGGCAGGCCTGGGGCCTCTCAGGAGTGCCCCAGAAGCCCTCTCCGTCGTGCCGTCGGCCGTCGTGCCCGGCACCTTTTTTGGTCGGCGGCGAGTCTTCCGGGGGGAGTGCGCAGGGGCGGGCCCTCTCAGGAGGATCGACAGGCTTCTGGCCTTCTGGGAAGTTTTCTGATGAAGCCCTCCGAAGACAGACGCGGCCTCGCAGAAGGCCGGAGGGCGTCTGAGAAGCTCCGCCGCCTTCCGAGAAGGCCTGGCCCCTCTCGCGTCTCGCTTCCCCTGGGCTTCTGCCAGATTCTGCACTCAGACAGCAAACGCGCCGCCGACCCAGGTCTCCCCTCTTGGGCGCGCCGCCGACATACCGGGGGTCCGAGAGCACGGTTCGTGCCTCTTCCGCAGGGCTTCCCCGATCTCGGCTTCCGGGGGAAGGGGGGGCCGTCCCCGGGCCAGCGCGGACACCTCGAAGACGCACGCCCCGAGCGGGAGCACTTGCCCCGGGGGTTCGGGAGTTCGGAGAGTCCACGGCCCATACCCAGCAGTAATCTTGGAGCAGACAACAAAAGCGTCGACTCTCGTGGGCTCCAGACTGCAAGATTCTGGGCCGGACCCTGTGCGGTGTTTCTCTTGGAGCTTCTTTTCTTCGCGGCAGGTTCGTATACGCGGATCTGGGTTACTGGTTCAGAAATCTCGTCCACTGAAGTCCATTTTCTTAACCTACCATTATCTTATCTTTGAGCAGGGGTGTACACAGTGTTTTGGCGATTTCGTGAGCCGTCTTCGTTTCTTTGTCGTCTTGCTGCAAAAAGGCTGGACCAAAGCAGAACGAGGGGCAACGGAAACAGCGCGACCACGGAAAGCACCGTTAAAGTCTGACCCTGGTGCTGGAGTCGTTATTGTGAAACAAAATCAGATGGGGCTTGGGTTTGGGCTAGAGAGCTTCGAAAGCCGACTGCAAGGATGCCTATCTCTCTGCTGTTCCCCCTTAGGACGCCGCCTGCGGGAGGGAGATGTACTGCCTGCGGCGGAACGCGCTGGGCATGGGGCTCTACGAGGTGGGCGCCGAGCCCCTGGACGGGCCGCTGGTGATGCTGCCGGAGCGCCTGTCGGTGCTGCTGCACGCGGACGCGCGAGAGGCTCGGAACAGGGGGCCCGCCGAGACGACGGCGGCTCGCCCGCCCGGTCCAACTCTGGCCAACGTTCGGCGACCGATTGTGGACCCTCCTCCTGCGGATCCACTCGGCGCTGGGGTCTCGGATTTCCCCGCTTTGTGACCTCTTGTCGTTGATCAGACTTCAGTCGGCTCGGGTCGCAGCGTCTGCTTCCTTCGCTGGGGTTCGCCTCGCCGCGGGCCTCCTTCGAATGCAGAACCCGGGCCGGCGATCCAGAAACCTGGCCTGCAGGGCCAGGCTGCACGCACGCGGTTGCCTCAAAATCGGTCCCCTGTCTCCTCCCCCAGGTCCATCCCGGTCCGTCCTTCGAGGCGGGCCCGGGGCGGAGGCCCCTGCAGGAGGCCCAAGAATAGGGCGAGAGAAACTTCACTGGCGGCCGAACCGACCCCCAGCACACCATCCCTTCCCATGACCCCCCGCCAAGACGTAATGTGTGCGGCCGGGGGGGGGAGTTTGAGAGGCGATGGGGGACGTCACGGAAGGGGATGGTCTGCCAGGGGTCGGTTATAGCCGCGCCCGGAAATCCCATGGAGATCCGCCGTTGCCCTGACTGGTCTTCCGAGGCGCGCGAGGGCCGCCTGTGACATTGGCCAGCTGGGCTGGGACATGTTTTGGGGATCACGCGCGGTTGCCCAAGGCTCCGCCCCCAGGCCCCTCCCCCAGGTTCCCTCCTCATCCGTCCTCCCAGGCGGGGCCGGCAGTGGCGACGAGAAGCCCCCAGGATGGGCCCAAGAGGAGGCGCGAGAGAGCAACGACGGGGAGAGCCGCCGCTGCCTCGCAGAGGGCCCTCGGAGAGGCGCGCGAGGGCAGGGCGGGGGACGTCTCGCTCACCTGGAGGCTGCTGGAGGCGGCCGAGCACGTGGGGCGGCTCTTCGACTGGACCTCGGGGGGCCCCGGCGGCAGCGCCGAGCAGGGCGGCGGCGGTTCGGGCGGCCGCGGGCCCGAGGAGGCCTTCGAGGCGGGGCTGCGCGCAGGGAAAGGGTTCTGTACCCAGACATGCTCGCGTCGCAAAAAATCAAGACGGGATGTTCGGGGCCACTTTCGGCCTCGGGGGGCTCTCGCCGGGCCTCGGGAGCGTCAAAAAACTACTCAGGATGAAAAACCGAGCCCGGGAAAGCGTCGGGACTTCCAGGGACCCCGTATTGAAAAAATCAGGATGTCGCATGTCTGGTTAGGCTTCCCAGACGGGGTCCGAGTACAGTGGAGGCCCATGCCAAGAAGCACCCTGCTTGCCTCCAGGGTGCCCTGGGTTTCTTGGGCTTCGGTGGTTCTGCTGTGGAAACCGCGACGTCCCCACAACAGATATCAACGGAGGTTCTGTGGGTCTCAGGATTTGGTGTCTTGTGGAAGGTTTCTTGTGGTCGGGCCCACACTGCAGATGGGGTCCAGAGATCGCGCCGCATCGCCGATGTATCGGCGATGCGGCTCGATGTGGAGCTCGATGTTGTCCACGCCGAGCTCGCCGATGCGTTGCCGATGCGTCGCCAGCGCCGTAGATACATCGCTGGTGCATCGCCGATACAGCTCCGATGCATCGGCAACGCGGCGTGATCCTCCGATCCCGTCTACTCCGACCCCATCTGGGAGGCCTTTGAGAGTCGCTGGCGATGTTTCTCCCCCCCAGTCCCCGAGCTTTCGACGAAAACGTAAGTTCTTCAGGAAAGGAGGGAAACCCGGGGATACGTCCCCAAGAGGGCGATCCGGACTTACCGCATATCGAGGATGGGCGCCCCCCTATCGTTATGTACCAGGGTTGGGCCTCAGAGTTCCTGGTCCATTCGAAAACCCCATCAAGCCTGGGATAAGGGTCGACACATTCCTTGTTAAAGAGTGACCCTTCGCTGGTCAAGCAGTGGCGAGGCGTCTCGGCTTGCCTCCAGTCCAACCAATCAACGGTATGGCAATTTGTTTTGTTGTTTGCGCGATCTGTTCTTGCATATACGTCTGGCTAAGACTGTCCTGATTTGATACATCGATTTTATGTTCTGGTTATTGGAGTTTTTGTTCGGAACATGTCGTGGCAGGCCAACAGTAATTCCTGGGCGTTCGGTCACTGCTCAGGCTGGAGGGACCTTTGGCATGGCGGGCTCACCGGGGATCCCCCCAGCCTGACATCCCCTCGTCGTGGACAAAAAACAGACGACGGGTGGTTCGTGGCAAGAGTCAGCATCTGGGGGGGCCCACCGGGCCAAGAAACGGTCAAACTACGATCCAGGAGGAGAAGCCGGTCCTGGTGAAGGGACCCAAGACCTTAGCGGAGCCACGCTGCGACAACGTGACGGCGTCGGGAATTCGGCCGCGCTCGGATCTGGGCTCCCCGCGCCCCCGTGTAAAAGGGCGCGCGCCAGAGGCCCTTCTTTAGGGGGCCACATGCGAACCCCACCCCTACCCCCCACGATTTCTGAGAGGGAGGGTGGGGTTCACTTCGCTCGGGAGCTCCCGCACGAAGTGAACCCCGCCCTCCCCCTCAGAAATCGTGGGGGGTAGGGGTAGGGTTCGCATGTTGCCCCCTACCCTCTTGCCCATGCGGCCACTCTGCGCCGGGTGCTGCCCGAAGTGCAGTGGAGGCCCATGCCAAGAAGCACCCTGCTTGCCTCCAGGGTGCCCTGGGTTTCCTGGACTTCGTTGGTTCTGTTGGTGGAGGCGCGACGTTCCCACACCCAAAATCAACGGACGTCCTGAGGTCTCAGGGTTGGGTTTCTTGTGGAAGGTTTCTTGTGGGCTGGCCTCCACTGTAGCCCTGGCCCAAGGTGGCCCTGGCCTTCCCGGGCAGGCGTAGATGGCCTCCACAGCGCCCCTCACCAGGCGCAGAGGTCCGCAGGAGCTCCAAGATTGCACGGAGAAGTGGACGCTTTCGGACAAGGACACCTCTGGCAGCCAAGGGCCTCGTGCCCACAGGGCCCATGTCACCCGCGATGGTGCGACGATGATGGCGCGTTGCGCGTCGCGGTCTGGGCCAGAGCGTTTGCCCTTCTCCAGGGGGCTTCTCGACCCACCAAACCACCCCAATCCAACCCGCAGGCCCCAATCTGCCCTTCATTTCCCAGTGGGTGGGGCCCGGGGAGCATGGAAGAAGCGCAGCTGAGGCCCCATATACCAGAGATTCGGTCTCTTTACAACCAGAACAACCACTTTACAACCAGATGGGTTACTTTACAACCAACATAGGATTGGAAAGTATGGTTTTCCATCGAGAACGTCCACTTTGCAACCAGAACGGCCCACTTTACAACCAGAACGGACCACTTTACAACCAGCATGGGCCACTTTACAACCAGAACGGACCACTTTACAACCAGCTCAGAGTGGCCGTGCGTGTTTGGGCGTTCCGCACAGCGCTCCAGAGCAAGTGGGCGCGCTGAAACATGCTCCAGAGCAAGTGGGCGCCCCGAAAAATGTTCCAGAGCAAGTGGGCGCTCTCAAAAGTGCCCCAGGGCGCGCGGGCGCTCTGAAAAATGCTCCAGAGCACGTGGGCGCTCTGGAGCCCGAGCGCCTGAACGCTCTGCACAGGCCCCAGCGACGCCTCTGGGCCCGAGCGCCTGAACGCCCTGAGCAGGCCCCAGCGACGCCTCTGGGCTGGGGCTCGACGGCTTCGGTTTCGGCAAGGTCGGTTTCCATTCCCGCTGGGCGCGTTCTCCTTTGACGCGCCTTACTTCCATGTCTACCTACTGGGGCGTGTCCACCTCCGCGGTCACCGCCATGTTCAAGACAGTGGTCGGGGTCTTCACCAACGGCCTCGTATTGAACCCGTTCGACTGCAGTTTCCACTGCAACCCTGCTACCACCACACTTACCGCTGCAGCCCCGCTACCTCCACAATTCTGACTGACCCCCCCGCTACCATTACAGATCCCATTGCAGCCCAGCTACCACCGCAGTTCCCACCGCTGCCTGGCGACCGCCACAGTTGCCACCGCAGTTTCCCAACACCATGCAGTTCCCATTGTAGCCCCCGCTACCACCACATCTCCCACTACAGCTTCCCAGTGCCATGCAGCTCCAGTCTTGGACAGCATCGTGGTTTATTCGCATGTCCTGCGCGAGTAGCCTTCGCCCGGCAGGGAAAAAAAAACAGAGCAAGCACTGGCAGAACTGACCGAAAGAGCTTAGAGAGCAGGTCAAAACCATAATCCGCCCACCAGCACGCAACATACCATAGCGCACCAGGTCGTCGCATCACCAACGCGTGCGCAGTGCGCGATGGGCAACTTTACAACCAATATGCCTCAAAGAGCCCAAAGCCACCCTTGCGCTTGCCCACGGAGATTTCAGGGAAAGGCCCGCGTGCGTTTAATATGTGTTTCCACTTGCCTGGTTGTAAAGTGCCCTTCCTGGTTGTAAAGTGCCCTTCTCGGATTTTGCAAGCTGGTTGCAAAGTGACCCATCTGGTTGTAAAGTGCGCTTCTGGTTGTAAAGTGACCCACGCGCCCATATACCCCCCCGCAGCCCTGAACTCGGGCCTTCGGGCTGGGCTGGGGTGGCCTGGCAGGTTGTCAGGGAGCGGTCTGGCGATCGAGAGGCCGCCGATCGGTGAGGGTCGGTTGTCAGGAGCGATCTGGCGATCGAGAGGCCGCCGACCGGTGAGGGTGGAGCGATCCGCGGGCGGCGCCAGAGGCCACTTTGGCGCAGATCGGCGCGGCACGGGCCTGCCGCAGAGCTTCGCCCGCGCCGCCACCGACCCGGGGAGCCGAGTTCGCGGCAGAGCGGCAGCGGTTTTCGACCAAAAAAAAAAGATACCCCCAAAACAGTTCAAACATGATACCAAGATAGTTTGGGGACTATTTTTGGGGTAGTCTTTGGCCTTTTTGGAGCATGTTTGGGGTATTCTTATTCTTCGTCGAAAACATCGAGAGGACATGCTTTTACGTCTTTCGCGCGGCAGAGGCGAGACCCTCACGCGCGTCGGGCCGCGAGACGGGGAAACACCGCGCCGCGCACGATCCCGCGGGCAAGAGGGAGGGGGGCGGAAGGCGAGGGGGTGGCCGCGGAGGGAGGGGAGCCGGGCGCGGGGGCACTCTCACGCAGAGGGGCTGCGGCGAGCGTGCGGGAGGCGGCATCGAGAGGAGAGCACGATTCTGCAGCGCTCGTGACCCCGAGATCCGGGGGGGTCTCAGGTTTTTTGTCGAACCGGGGGCGCTCCCGTTCAGTTTCGGGCTGCGGGGCCCTCGCAGATCGATCCAGCTCGAGGAGCGGCGCAGAAAAAGAGGCGGCCTATGGCTCCGGTCGTGTTTTTTCGCGGTGTTCCAATGTTTTTTCGAGGCGTCGGATCTCAGGGGGCCCCGTCTTCCTGCGGCATCTGTCTCGAGCGGGGCCGATATATCCGTGAGGGCCCAGGGCCCCGGGACCTGGCGAAGAAAACGCCCGCTGTGAAGACCGATGCTCAGAGCCCCGAATCATCAGGGGTAACTCGGGTCAGGGATAACTCGGGTTCGTTTTTTCGGGGATCCAAACCCGAGTTACCCCGGACCCGAGTTACCCCGGATAGCTCGGGCGTCCAGAGCCCCGAATCATCAGGGGTAACTCGGGTCAGGGATAACTCGGGTTCGTGTTTCGGGAATCCAAACCCGACTTACCCCGGACCCGAGTTGCCCCGGATAACTCGGGCGCCCAAGATGCCGGGGTCGACCCGGCACGAACCTGCGGTGGGGGCGTTCGTTGAGGAATGTTCTGGTTGACCCAGAAGGGTGTCCAGCGAAGAGAGGGTGGTGCAATGGATGTGTTGGGTTGCAGGTGATCTGGGGCGTGCAGCGCACTTCTGCGCGCGAGTGCATGGCATGCAGTGCATTAGTGGCAGCACAGTGCAATACACTGCTCTGGCGCAATGCATGTGTAATGCAATTGCCCCACATCTATTGCACCATCCTCTTTCAGCTGGACTTCCTTATGTTGGCTCAATCAGAATTGTGGCCAGGAGGCTTCAGACCCTGGGAGGAGGGTCCATGTCTGGCGAGGACGGCGGTGACATACACGATGTTGCATCGGCTTTTCCAGACCCCAAGTTCCTTCGCCAATGGTCCCTTCATTGAGATCCAGCCTTGCCGCAATCATTACAGCATCGTGAAGCATCACGACTGGAGCCTAAGACATCATTTTTGTTGCGCTATTTTTGGGGCCGCATCGGCTTGTGAGATGCCGGGGCCCCGAATCTGGGCGAACACGCTCATAGTGCTAACATCGCAACGCCATGATCTCAGGGTTGTCCAGGGCCCTCGCCGTAGCCTGGCTCTCGGTCTCGCGACCCATGCCCTCTACCTTCCTGTGGCAGCGTGGTCATCGGAGGGTCTTGTGTCCTCTCTCGACGGCGAGCCTGGGGGGAAGTGAGTGAGAAGGGGCGGACTTTCTCAGAAGGCTCGTAGGCCCCCTGGTCTTCTGAGCAGTTTTCTGAGCCTTGCCCGGAAATTCAGAAAAGCCCTCAGAAGGCCGGCGGCCTTATGAGAAGCCCCGCCGCCTTTTGAGAGGGCCTTGTCTCTCTCACTTCCCATCCTGGGCGCGCCGCCGACTTCAGTTTTCGAGCCAACTCGGGTCTCCAGCGACCGTTCGGGACAGTCTGGGCACCCCCGGGAACGCCCTCGGCGAGGCACCCCCGCTGGAACGCATCCCGAGGCTGGAGCACCGCCAAGGACCGACGGAAGCGCCCGAGAGCCGCGCACCCGAAACTTCCCCCCTCGCTCGCCGCCGACCCTCGCCTGTCCTCTCCAATCGAACTCGACTGTTCAGGAGGGAAAGAAACACACAGACAGAAGTGATCGTCGACTCCCAGAAAACATGGGGAAATAGGGGAAGTGGGGGGGAAGACGAAAACCCCAACAAGATGGGAAAATGTGGGGAATATTTACCTAACAGCGTAGACTGATAGGTTTCTAGTAGGATCAAAAGAGGGCAGCAGCTTACTCCACAGGAGGGTCTGGGCGGATGTCGGCGAGCTGCCGGGCGGACGCCGGGCGGACGAACCGGGCTCGTTTTTCACCAACAGTCACACACTTCGTGCTCTTCGACCTCCCAGAACTCCATTCCCGGGCCACATTTTGAATAACCGGACGCAATAGTCATACACTTCGTGCTCTTCGAGTTCCCAGAACACCATTCCCGGGCCACATTTTGAATGCCCGGAGCCAACTGTAGGCCACTTCGTGTTCTTCGATTTCCCAGAACGCCACTCCCGGGCCACATTCTGAATGCCCAGAGCCAACTGTAGGCCACTTCGTGCTCTTCGATATCCCAGAACACCATTCCCGGGCCACATTCTGAATGCCCGGAGCCAACTGTAGGCCACTTCGTGCTCTTCGACTGCCCCGAACGCCATCGCCGAATGCCACTCCTGCCACTCCTGGCGCACATTTTGGATGCCCGGAGCCAACTGCACGCCACTTCCTGCTCTTCCACCTCCCAGAATTCCATTCCCGGGACGCATTGTGGGGAACACGCCATTGTAGTCGTAGTAGTACTCGTACGCCTCTCCTCCTCCTTCTACTCGCTCCTCCTTTTTCTTCTCTCATCGACGTCAGAACCCTTGCCTCCTATGACGTCCTCCGCTGGCCTGGGTGGTCTACTCAGGTCGCGGAGGGGGATAGGAGGGGGGTCGTTGCCATGGGTGGTTCCCTCGAATTGACGACGGGGAGGGGGGGTGCACCGTTCCCTCGGATGGGCACATCCCCCCCTCCAAGGGTCTCCGAGCCCTCCCTCTCCGTCCTTTTCCTTCTCCCTTCTATTCGTAGAGTACTAGTAATAGTAGTTGCCAAGTTTGTAAGTGGCAGCCGTGCTATATCGCTGAGAGGTGCCCCGTGCGTGGCCGTGGGGGCGAGGCCCCAGCGGCCCAGCGCGAACCAGAAAGCTTTCGATTCCAAACCGCCCCCGTTGAGGGCTGTGCGTTTGGCGCGCAACTGGGTTCCCCTGCGTGGGTTTCGGACACGGCGTCCAGCAGCATTGTCCCATTTTTATTTAACAGCGAAGATTGATAGTAGGCTCAAAAGAGAGCATCATGACTCCTCACGGGGGTCGGGGCGGGACCCGGGGCGGCTGCCGTCGAAGCCCAAATCGCGTAGGACATCCTCGCAAAATCGCTCTTGGCGCTGCTAGAACTCCATTCCCAGGGTACATTTTGGATGCCCGGAACAAACTGTAAGCCACTTCGTGGTCTTCGAGTTCCCAGAACTCCATTCCCGGCGTACATTTTGGATGCCCGGAGCCAACTGTAGGCCAGGACATTCACTTGTAGGCCAAGTTCCCTCTTCGCCCTAGAACTCCATTCCCATTTTGGGTACATTTTGGATGCCCGGAACAAACTGTAAGCCACTTCGTGGTCTTCGAGTTCCCAGAACTCCATTCCCGGCGTACATTTTTGCCCGGAGCCAACTGTAGGCCACTTCGTGGTTTTCGAGTTCCCAGAATTTTATTCCCGGGCCACATTTTGGATGCCCGGAGCCAACTGTAGGCCACTTCGTGGTCTTCGAGTTTCCAGAACTGGAATGCCCGGAGCCAACTGTAGGCCACTTCGTGCTCTTCGATTTCCCAGAACGCCACTCCCGGGCCACATTCTGAATGCCCAGAGCCAACTGTAGGCCACTTCGTGCTCTTCGATATCCCAGAACACCATTCCCGGGCCACATTTTGGATGTCCGGAGCCAACTGTAGGCCACTTCGTGGTCTTCGAGCTCCCAGAACTCCGTTCCTGGGTATGATTTTGAATGCCCGGTGCCAACTGTAGGCCACTTCGTGGTGTTCGAGCTCCACAATTTTATTCCTGAGGCAGGCTGAGGCTGAGGCTGAAGCAGGCTGAGGCTGAGGCTGAGGCAGGCTGAGGCTGAGGCAGGCTGAGGCTGAGGCTGAGGCTGAGGCAGGCTGAGGCTGAGGCAGGCTGAGGCTGAGGCGTAGGCTGAGGCAAGGTGAGGCTGAGGCAGGCTGAGGCTGAGGCCGAGGCTGAAGGCAGACTGAGGCTGAGGCTGAAGCAGGCTGAGGCTGAGGCTGAGGCAGGCTGAGGCTGAGGCTGAGGCAGGCTGATGCTGAGGCAGGCTGAGGCTGAGGCTGAGGCTGATGCTGAGGCTGAGGCAGGCTGAGGCTGAGGCCGAGGCTGAGGCTGAGAGGCTGAAGGCTGAGGCTGAAGGCAGGCTGAGGCTGAAGCAGGCTGAGGCTGAGGCTGTGACTGCGACTGCCGTTGCCACTGCGACTTTCATCGCGAATGCGACTGCGACTGCGAGAACAGCAGAATTCTACAACTGGATTCTCATGTGAATCTGAAGGGAAATGCTTCCAGATATGCTCCTACACATCGCTGTTAGGTTGCTTTGCCGGGATAATTTCTATGTAATCGCTTCGCTCATGCCGCCGGCCCTCGAGCGCTCTATGGGGCCTCATTGAAGCCTCTTGGGGGCCTCTTTGGGGCCTCCTGGGGGCCTCTTGGGGGCCTCTTGGGGGTCTCTTGGGGCTCCTTGCCGGCGTCTTGGGGCCCTCTTGGGGGGCTCTTGGGGCGGGGTAGTAGAGTGCACCCCCCTCGGGAGATATTTTTACCTGTGTGCAGGGCCCCTTCCACTGTGCCCCAGTGCCCTCGCCGCGCAGCCCGCCGAGGCGCGGCAGCGGGAGCTCCTGCGCCGGGCCGCGGAGGCCCTGCGGCGCTGCACGGACCGAGTCCTCGCCGCCGCCGGGAGCGGCGCCCGCCCGGGCGCCGACCTCACGGCCGGGCTCCCGGCGGAGGCCCGGGGCCCGGGGTCCTCCTCCTCCTCCTCCTCCTCCTCCTCCTCCTCCTCCTCTTCCCTCCTGTCCTCCGCCTCCTCCTCCCCTCCTCCTCCTCCTCCTCCTCCTCCTCCTCCTCCTCCTCCTCCTCCTCCTCCTCCTCCATTACATTTCTTTACAAGTAACTTCTCCCCGTCGCACCCCGAGGCCAGTTGTTTCAGCGGGCCGGGCTGGGCGCGTCGCCTGAGACTTCCTCACCACTTACGACCCTGAAGCTTGAAAGTTGGCAACAACTTCACAGACGGAGGGCGGGTCGTTTTCAAAATGCGGCTCTCGCTGTAGCGCCGCGCGCACTCGAGCCGTTCATTCGTTGTACAAATTTGCAAGAGCTTCAGACATTGACGTCGACTAGTTTTCAAACGTGGTCCTCGCCTTAGTGCCGTGCGCATTCGTTTCAAGAAGTTGCAAGAGTTTACGGGTTTAGGTCGGCTCTTTTTCAAAATGTGGTTCTCGCCACAGCGCCGCACATATTCGTTTCTAACAGTTCAAGAGCTTCACGGATTCCCATGATCAGCCTACCAGAAATAGAGTGTTGGAAGGATTCAGGATTATGCGGGTGCAACAGTTACGATGGTTCGCGGTGCTTGGTTTAAGTCCCAGGAGTGGCGTTCTGGCACGATTCAGGATCGCCCAAACGCAACAGTCAGGTTGATCCGTGGCGCTGGACTCCCGAAAACAACGTGCTGATATGCTCTAGGGTCTTCTAACGGTTGTCTTCCAACGAGGCAGTTCCCTCAGTGGAAATGACCCGTTGTATGGGCCTATGAAGAGGGATATTGGAGTGAGAACTTGTTCGACCATCGTTGCTGATTCTTGAGTTTGCAGTGGTCCTCCTCCTCCTCATCCTCCTGTCCTTCCTATCCTCCTCCTCCTCCTCCTTGTCCATCTTGTCCTTCCTATCCTCCTCCTCCTCCTCCTCTTCCTCCTCCTCCTCCTCCTCCTCCTCCTCCTCCTCCTCCTCTTTGTCCTTCCTACCCTGCTCCTCCTCCTCCTCCTCCTCCTCCTCCTCCTCCTCCTCCTCCTCCTCCTCCTTCTCATCCTCCTTCTCCTTCTCCTTCTCCTCCTCCTCCTCCTCCTCCTCCTCATCCCCAGCCTGGATCTGCCCAGACCGCCCGCCCGGGCGCCGACCTCACGGCTGGGCTCCCGGCGGAAGCCCAGAGCCTCGTCCTCCTCTTGGGCCTAGTCGCTTTGGGCGTTGTCGCCTAGTTTCGGGCCCTGGGAGCCTCGCCTTCCTCTTGGGCCTGGTCGCTGTTGGCGTTTTCGCGCAGTTTCGGGCCCTGGGACCCTCACAGATCGATCCGGGTCGAAAAATGACGCAGACAGACGGGGTTCGGGGCTTTGGTCGCGATTTGTTCACCATTCTTTAATTTTCTTCGATACGTCAAATCTCAGGGTTGAGCGGTGAAGCTGTAGCGTTCTTGGGCCTCGTCGTCGTCGTCGTCCTCCTCCTCCTTTTCCTCCTCCTCCTCCTCTTCCTCCTCCTCCTCCTTATCCTTGCTATCCTCGTCCTGCTCCTCCCCAGCCTGGATCTGCCCATCCAGTCCCTGTTGTGCCTCGCGCCCTATGCGGCGGTAGCGGTGCGCCGCTGAGGCCAGGGTTTCTTTCGGCCTGTGGATCCAGCGTTGAGGCTGCATCATGTATACAACTACAGTATATATCCTAGAACAAAAAATATTCACTGCGTGATGCTCCCCATATGTGCATCTACTCGCATGGACCTGTCCGCCGTGAATGTCTAGGCGCAAGAGCTTTCGAATATTAACGGGCTTCAGTTGTGACGGTCTGGACATCAATCTAACTGCGAATGAATTGGAGTGTGAATGAGCCTCAGTAGTACGAGCGCGTCTCTGTGCATGAGCCTGGGGCCTCCTGGGGCCTCCTGAAACCTACTGGGGCTTCCTGGGGTCTCCAGGAGCCTCTTGGGACCTCCTGGGACCTCCTAGGAAGGTTTCGTGCCCCAGGGGAGGCGCAATCTATAGCAACAGACGTACATAAAACATTGCGGATTAGAGCCACAGGAGAAGGGCAATCTATAGGAACACGCGTAAAACACCAAGGACTCGTGCCCCAGGAGAGGCCCAATACATAGGAACATGAGTAAAACATTTAGGATTGTGTACACAGGAGAAGGACCATCTATAGAAACATACGTAGAACATCAAAGAATCGTGCTCCAGGTGAGGCCCAATCGATAGGAGCATACGTAAAACACATGGGATTGGAGCCACTCCTGTTGCCTTCTGAGGCCTCCTGCTCCTGGGGCCTCTCGGGGCCTCCTGTTGCCTTCCGAGGCCTCCTGGCGCTTCCTGTTGCCTCCTGGGGCCTCCTGTGGTTTCCTGAGGCCTTCTGGAGCTTCCTGGGGCCTCCTGGAGCCTCTTGGGACATCCTGTGGCCTCTTGAGTCTTTCTGTGGCCTCCTGATGCCTCCTGGGACCTCATGTGGTCTCCTGGAGCCTCCTGGAGCCTGTTGGAGCCTCCTGTGGCATCCTGAGAAGAATCTGCGCCCACGAGCCTGGCCACCAAAACTAGCAAACCGATCGAGACATCCTCAAAATCTGGCCCACCTGGGGGGTGAAAATGAGCGCCTCGCTCGAGACATCCTCCAAATCTGCTCCGAAAGCGAAGGATGTTGGGCACAGAAACAGGCAAACCGCCTGAGACATCCCCACAAAATGGCCGCGAACGAGCCCGTGCAACCACCCCTGGCGGCTCCCCTTAGGGGTGCTGAAATGAGCGCCTCGCTCGAGACATCCTCCAAATCTGCTCCGAAAGCGAAGGATGTTGGGCACAGAAACAGGCAAACCGCCTGAGACATCCCCACAAAATGGCCGCGAACGAGCCCGTGCAACCACCCCTGGCGGCTCCCCTTAGGGGTGCTGAAATGAGCGCCTCGCTCGAGACATCCTCCAAATCTGCTCCGAAAGCGAAGGATGTTGGGCACAGAAACAGGCAAACCGCCTGAGACATCCCCACAAAATGGCCGCGAACGAGCCCGTGCAACCACCCCTGGCGGCTCCCCTTAGGGGTGCTGAGTATGAGTAAGTCTGTGTATGAGTAAGTCTGTGTATGTGTACGTCTGGGTATGACTAATACTGTGTATGAGTAAGTCTGTGTATGAGTAAGTCTGTATATGAGTATGTCTGAGTGTGAGTAAGTCTGAGTATGAGTAGGTCTGAGTATGAGTAAGTCTGAGTATGAGTAAGTCTGTGTATGAGCAAGTCTGAGTATGTCCGACAGGAGGGGAGGAGAAACGAGGAGGAGGAAGGAGGAGGAGTAGGAGGCGTCCAAGTAATAACAAGAACCCCATCTTAGGATATGGGGAACAACATTCGGCCCATCCTGCCACCGTGCGTGGGTTGTGGGCCAGAGTTCTCCGGGGTCTTCTTCGAGTATCTTCGGGGCTCTCTCGGAGGCCTCTTGGGAGCAATTTGTTGGCCTCTAGGGAGCCTCTTGGGGCCCTTTGGGGGCCTCTTGGGGGCCTCTTGGGGCCACTTGAGGCCTATTTGGGGCCTCCTGGTGGCCTCTTGGGGCCTCCTGGAGGTCCCTCAGGGCCGAGGGCTCGAAATATCCGTTCGGGTTCCCCATCTGGGCCCCCTCTTGGGGCCGCCGTTGGGCCATCATGGGCCGTCTTGGGCGCCTCTTGGGTCGTCATGGGGCCCTCTTGGGCCGTCTTCGATCTTGGAGGCCTCGTTGGCCGTCTTGGAGCGTCGGGACACCGAAAGGCGCGAACACTGGAACCTTTTCAACAAACAACGGACAAAACATAATTTCTGCTTCTTGGGGCCCTCGTGAGAGGCGTTTTGGAGGCCTCTGGGGGTGTCTTGGAGGCCTCTTGGATCGTCTTGGGGCCTTCTTGGGCAGCTTGGGCGGCTCTCCGGCCGTCTCGGAGGTTTCTTGGGCCCTCCTGGTGCCTTCTTGAAGCCCCCTGCGTCTATTTTTGGGCCGTGTTGGGTGGGGCCACCGTCGCAAAGGCCCACGCGACACACCCCAGTAACGCCCAGGAGGGTCTGGCGGCGCTTGTGAAACCGGGAGTCTGGGCCCTTACAGAACTTCTGAACTCAGGAGGGGTAAAAACACACAGACACAATTAATCGTCGATTCCCCAGAAAATATGGGAAAATATGGGATTTGGGCGGGAAGACAAAAACCCAGAAAATATGGGAAAATATAGGGCATATTTTTATTTGTGTGTATTTATTTGTGTGTCCCAGGGCCCCTTCATGAACCCCGGAACCTTTTTGTCAGGGCGCCACGAGCCTCGGGGCAGTCCACGACGTGCTGAAGGCAAGGTGGCGTGTGTGTGCATAACTATATGTCTGTCCGTCTGTCTGCCTGTCCGTGTGTGTGTGTGTGTGTTGTATGTCTGTATGTATAGGCGTATGTCTGTGCATATATACTCCAGATTTCGTAATAAAAGGGAGGGGGTCTCATTTCGGGGGGGGGTCTCTTCCAGGCTATCTTGGAGGGCCTGGGGGGGTCTGGGGACGATGTTTTGGAGGGTTCTCCCACGGGGGGAGGTCTGAAATGGCTTGCCTTGGAGGGTCCAGGCCCCCTCCCTTTTATGACGATATCTGGAGCACACAAACTTACAGCATAGCATGTCTCATGCATCATATCCCCCATACCATGTCACGGGGCACCGGGCACCGGGCCCCGGGGACAACACACCTGTGGAACACTCCTCCCCCCCCCTTCCCTTGGATGCTCCTGTGCGTGTTGGCCGGCGCAGGGTCTCATGCTCGAAGGATTGCAAAAAACGAAGGATTGCAAAAAAACGAAGGATTGCAAACAAAAAGCATTTTTTCGAAGGATTGCAAAAAAAACCCTTGTTTTTTTTGCAAACCTGTTTTTTTTTGCAATCCTTCGTTCGAAGGGTGCGAATCGGTCCGAGGTCCCACCGCAAGGTGCACATATTGTGGGCCCCTTCCAGGTCCGGGGCCGCTTCGCGCGGCTGCGCGCGTCGCTCCTCGCCGCGGAGAGGTGGGCCCCCGAGCAGAGGAGGAGGAGGTGCCGATGCCGCTGCGCTCCCCTCGTGCTCCATTGTATGGGCCTCCTTGGGGGACCTCGTCGCCACGGCTGGGCTTGCTGCATGCGACCGGAATGCGTTCAGGGAGTAGCGGCGTCGGCATGTCCTTATCCTCCCAGATCGCTCGAGAGGGTCGGAAGCGTTGAATCTCGGAGGCCGCGCCTCCATTTATTTGGAGGGGCAAGCGAGCCTCCAGGGTAGCCTCCTGACCGAGGGTCGGGCCTCCTTTTTTCAAGGTTTCTGATCCTTTGCGGGGCCTGCACGTGAGAGAGACCCGTCGCGGGAGTGACCTTCGGTGTAAGCCCAATCAATGGTGGGGCCCCCGTTCGCTGAATGCGATCCGATGAGCAGCGGCTCACGCGCCTGGGGTCCCCCCCCCTCCCTTTGCCCAAGCCCCAGACATCCTCGTGCTTCAATCCGCGGCCCCAGGGCTCCCGCTTCCCCCTCCCTGGGGATATTCTTTGTCCCGGGTTCGTTTTCTGGTGGCCGACGGGGCCCGGAAGCAGGGCCCGAGATCGACATCGAGGAAGCAGGCCTATGGACTGAACAGGCTACCGCCAAGTCGGGGGCATGTCCTGCAGGGGGGGGATATTCAAAAATCCCAAGAAATAGTCAGGGGACGATTTGTTATTTATGTTTGAGCATTTTTGGGGTTTTTGTTCGCTCGTCCCAAATCCGTGTGTCGGAGAGCATGCCCGACCTAAGGTTACCGCGTCGGCGATTTGGGCCTCAGGCCGCGCACCAGAGGCCACCCCGATCGATCCGAGTCGGTACCGCTTTCGGCCAGGCCGATCCGATTCGACGTCGATTTTCTTCTGATCCGATGCTGTCCGATGCCTGCATGGCTCTGTTGTGCGTCCTGGCGCGGCCGATCCGATTCCGCTTCGACTCCGTGCCGATGCGGCCCGATTTGGCGCGCTCTCCGAGCAGATCCGAGCTCCCGGCTCGATGCGTACTGATCCTGCCTTTGCCGAGAGGGCCGCTCTCGGGCGGGGCTATAGGACGAGGAGAAATCCGTTCCAGAGCGTTCCAGGACGCTCCCAGGGCGTTCCGGAACTCTCTCAGAAGGCCGCGGCGCCTGAGACATCCTCCAGAGCCGTCGGATCTCAGAGATTCCCGATTCCTCCTCACCCGAGCCAAGACATGAGACGTCCTGATTTTTTCGATATGGGGTCCCTGGAAGTCCCAACCCTTTCCCAGGAACCGGCTTTTCATCCTGACTCGTCTTTTGACGGTCCCGAGGCCCGGCGAGAGCTCCCCGAGGCCGAGGTTGGCCCAAAAGTTTCCCGTCCTGATCTTTCACGACGCGACCACGTCTGGGAGTTTATCCTCGTCCCGGCTTCGTCTCGCTTGCGTGCAGCTGCAAGCAGGGCAGCGCCCGTGGTGACGAGCCACCCGGCCCGGCGCAGGGACCGCGCGCGGCCGCCCTCCGAGGAGCCGCGCCCCGAGGAGGGCGCCCCGGGCGAGGCCGAGGCCGCCAGCGGCTGCGCCGCGGAGCTGCGGGGCTTCTGCCGGCGGTGCGCGCGCATCGAGCGCTCGGGGGGCTGGCCGGAGCTGCTCGCCGAGGTGCGGCTGGAGGCCATCGCCTTCAGCCAGAGGCGCGCGGGGGCGGAAGAGAGAGAGAGAGAGAGAGAGAGAGAGAGAGAGAGACCCAGACGCCCACGGGGCACGGACCCGAGGAGATGGCCGGGAGGTTTGGGCACACGTTCGGTCCTTCGGGGCCCTTTGCCCGCCCGCGGGGCCGTCAAAAAACGACCCGGGATGAAAAACGGGTTCCAGGGAGTGGGTGCAGACCGCTGTGGGTCCACGTCATGAAACATGATGACGCTAGGGATCTGGACGCTTATCCAATGGTCTTTATAATCCAGTACCCTCACCAATACGGTCATCCCCTCCCCCCCGGGTGACGGTAACGATCGTACGCAGAGGGGGGTGCTGGACCTTCCCACAAGCTGGTGCTCGCGCACTCACTATGGCGATCGCAGCGCACCCCAACCCCGACGTGCCCCCCCGCCCAAAAGCATGATCGTTGTTACCCAGGGCCCCCACCCCCCAGGGTAACGACCGTTGTTGGAAATAATGACGAATCACCGGCATCGCTGCTCGTCCTGGAGAGCCCTCTTCGCCACGGCTGGATTCGCCTCGAAGTTCTGGTCATAACGTGCATCGACCCCCAGACGCCGTCGAATCCGCGACCGCCCAGGACCGTGCGGTCTCGCTGTCGAGGGCTCCGGAATTGCCGATCTGTCGGAGACGTGCCGCCGATTCCAGCTCAAGGTTTCCCCGCTAAGCCAGGCCCACCTTGCCGCGCCCCCTCAAGAGAGGCACGCCTCCGACCTCGAGGCCTACGCCAGGGACCTGGGCAGAGCGCAGCCCTGCGGCGGCGCTGCCGCGGCAGCGCCCGCGGCCGCAGCGCCTGCCCGGCAGGGCACGCCGCCCTCGGCAGCTGGGCTCCGCGGCGAAGCGGACCTGCTCGCGCTCGGCGGCCCCGCGGCGGGCGCCGCGGCCGCAGCGCCTGGCCCGCAGGGCACGCCGCCCTCGGCTGCCGGGAGTCCAGACCCCCGACGTCATGATCCGTTGGTCGCGTGAGCCCCCAGAGGCCACGGCTCATTCCTCGGGACGGCTCTTCACCCCGAGTCGTGCTCGGACGGTCCCGAGGCCCGGCGAGTGCCCCCAGAGGCCGAAGGTGGCCACGAGCACTCCGTCGTGTCCTTGCTCGTGCCTCGAGGGGGTCTGGGCTCGGCCGCCGGGGGCCGCGGCGAGGCGGACCTGCGCGCGCTGGGCGGCGGCCCCGCGGCGGGCGCCACGGCCTGCGGAGGGGGCGGCCCGCCGCCCGCGCGGGCGCCGCCGCTGCTGCCGCCACCGCCGCGGCCCACGACCGGGCTGCTGCCGGCCGTGAGCGCCCTCCAGCGCGCAGGGGAGGGCGAGGCGCGGTGACGCCGGCGATCGGCGGCCTCTGCGCGGGAGGCACCGCTGCTGGTGGGCGCCGACGCTCGAAGAGGAAGGCCAGGACTGCAACGTGAACGTTCGGAGCTCCGCGCGGATCTCTCGGATCTGCGTCGGGGCCTCCCTGGCGGCGCCTCGGGCGGACTTCTTGGTGGAGACGCCACGCTCGTGCCGGCGATCGGCGGCAACTGCTTTGCTTGCACCAGTGCTCGCTCCCGGAGAGGCAATGCCCTCGCGCTCGGAGGTCCAGGAGTCAGGGCAGGGGCGTTGCGATCCAGAGCCGTGCTCGAGATCGCGCTGGTGCGTTCGGCAAGTACGGGTCAGAGTGAGTGTCGCGCTGCTGTGTTACACGGAGCACCGAAGGTGGGAATGAGATTGGCAATTCTGATTCGAGGATTCTGGCACAATGGAGGAACGATACGGCCTGATTTGCGTAAGTTCTGCAGGTATAGTGATCGAGCTGTCTGATGGTGGTGACCTGGATTTGATGGAACTGGAAGGAGTGCTGCGACGACGAGAAAGATCGAACATTTAAGCAGTCGTTGCCCTGGCGACGCCAGCTCTTCTCGGTGCTCACGCTGCTGTTGCGCGCCAATATGAAGCACGCTATCTATCAAATGCTCCACGAGGCTGAAGTAGACCCTTCTGCGAATCGCACCTGGCAGCACTTAGTGTATATTGATTCTCCGCGTGTCCCCACCAGACCATCCGGAAACGATTCTCGGGCTGCGTGTCGCCAGAAGTGCAGCGGAGAAGCATTGCATAGTGAAGCAAGGAGAGTAGGCGCCGGTTAAACCGAAGCAGGGGTCAGCCCGAGCAGCCGCCAGCAATGGCCAACTTGGGCACGTGTATGGGGGCCTCCTGGAGGCCGCTCGGGGCGGCCACGTCGAAGCTCTCGTGGGGCCCCTTTGGACGCCTCTGGGGCACTCTTGGGGCCCACCTGCGGGAATTTGATGGGTCGAGGCTCCTGGGAGATCAGTCTTCGGGGATCCCGCCTGGCGGTGGCCATTGCTAGATTCGGGCCCCGGGGGGCGGAGTGTGTCCACATCTCCCTCGCGTGTTAGCCTTCGGGACTCTCTTGGGTGCGTCCTGGCCAGCAGCCACAGTGTGGCGGGCTCTCAGTGAGCGCACCCTCTTTCTGGAGCCCGAAAGGCTGCCTCTCGGGACGCTCTCGGTGTGCTCCTGGGGGCCTCCAGTGGCTTCCGGGGAGCTTTCCATGGGCCCGTCTTGAGGCTCGCTCGGGCCGTGTGGAGATGTCAGAGAGGCCGAACGCATTGAAAAGCAGTTGTCTGCCTTCCCATTTGAGGCGTCTTGGGCCGTTCCAGAGATACCCACGAATACGACACTTGACAGATTAGCGATTCAGGTGTCTGATGGTCTTCGCCTTATCGTTTTGCTTCTGCGTGCTTCCTGATACCCTAAGATGGCCCAAAGGGCCCCAGAGCCCCCGCAAGAGCATTCCAATCGGGCGGGCGGAAACGGGAATGCAATGAACGATAGGTGGACCGAGGATTGCAGGAAGGTGGCCCTGTGGGGACTCAAAATGGCCGCTGAACTGCCACCCCTGGCCCAGAAGGTTTACGAAATATGCATTTCTTTTCACCCCATGTCGATTGCCTCCCATTCAAGGACGCCCGATCCAACGGAGCCCCAAGTGGTCCCCGAGATCCCCTTGCAAAAACTTTGCCCGGGTCAGCAACCAATTCTCATACACGCCCCAGTGCGGCCCCAGGAGAGCCCCCCAGGGATTGAAGAGGCCCAAACTGGGCTCCGACGGGACCCCAGTAAAGCTACAGTAGCACCACAAAAGGTTGGCCCCAGAGGTTTCCAAATGACCCTGGGGCCCTCAAAACCCGCGGCTCCGCCCAAGAAGGACTTTGCCTTAGAGTTTTGTCTTCCCTCCGCGGCGGGCCATCGGTCGACGGCCGCCTCGCGAGACGGTCAGCCACCGCCAGAAGCCAGATGTGCGTCGGCGTGTGGGTACGGGGGCAGGGAGCAGCCGAGATGCCGAAGTAAGGAGCCGCTCTGGTTCGGAAGGGGGACTCGCTGCTCACCAGGTCCTTCCATCATCGCTGCCCATCGGGCGCCCCCCGTGCATGTAGACGCTTCCAGGGCCAAATCGGGTCTTCGATCCTTCCTTCGCGTTTTTGGTAGTGCTAGCTCGTCTGCAGGGCCTTCCCCGCGTGGAAATAAGGGGCCGTCCTGGAACAGCTCGCACTCCAAGAACCGCTGCGCCCAGATGGCTGGTGGGAATCTGGCGTTCGGCGTGCTGCTCGTGCGACAGATGCTTCTCCCCTCCTCCCGTTTGGGTCACGCACCCACGTCTTCCATCCGCCCGCAGGGAGGGAGGCAATGATGGACCACCGTTCGTTCCTCATCCTTCCTCGCCTCCTCCTGCAATCTTCCCTCACTCAGTTGCTCCAGCCTTCTCGGTCTTGGTGAATGCTTGTTGGGGTCTCTTCGGAGCGCTCTCGGGGGCCTCTTGAGGGCAGTTTTGGAGCCTCTTGGAGGCCTCTTTGGGGCCTCTTGGGGCATCTTGGAAACCTTTTGGGGCCTCTTGGGGGCCTCTTGGGGGCCTCTTGGGGGCCTTGGGGCCTCCTGGATTTGTGCCTCTTGGGGCACTCGTGGGAGGCTTCTTGGAGGTCTCTTGGGCCGTCTGGGGGCCATCTAGAGTGTCTTGGAGCGATCGTTCGGCGACTCGGGGTCCTCTTGGACCGCCATGTGTGCCTCTTGGGGGCCTTCTTCGTGGGCTCGCACAAGTTACGTGACAAGCCGTGATGGGCCCCATGAAGCACGCTGGAAGTCCCAGGAGATGTTGCTTTTTGGGCTCCGTACCCCTTGAGAACCCTCAGGAGGAAGGATTGAGGCAAAGGTCCTGAGGGCACGCCCACTCCGTGCCCGAGGCAGGAAGGTGGATGCATAGATGAGACACAAACATGCAGGACTGCATTGGCGCTTCACGCCATGCACTTTGGCCCTTGAGGTTTGGCATGCAGACAGGAGAGCAATGAGGTCAACCATAACATTTCGCGGTAACTCGTTGTTGCCGTTTCTGGAATCGTCGTTGTAATCATGTTATTCGTTATCCTTACTTCATGGTTCCTCTTCCTCGTCCTCATTCTCGCCCTACCCTGCGAATTCTTCCCCATCCTGAGCTCTTTTTGCGACGTCTCATCCTAGGAGAGCCTCTTATAAGCCTCACGAAGTTTTTTGGGGCTTGTTGGGGCCTTCTGGAAGCCTCCTGGGTTCCTCCTGGGGGCTTCTGGGGGCTTCCCCAGGCCATCCTGCTTCCAACCGCGGTCTCCCTGGACGACCGGGCCACGATTTGGAATGATTCGGGAGGCGTCTTGAGGCCATCTTGGGCCATCATGGGACTCTCTTCGGGTCATCTTGGGGCTCAGTTTGGCCGTCTTGGGGCGCCTCTTGGACTGCCTAAAAGCCCTCTGGGTGAAATTTGGGGCGATTCTCTGGCCTCCCGGGCGGTCTCGGACGCCCGGAAGACCGAAGAACTGAGCATTCCTAACATCAGACAATAAGCACAAGACATCACTATTTTTTGCATTTCGAATGCCTCTTGGGGGTCTTCTTTCGGTCGTCCGAGGGCGTCTGGTGGGTGTCTGGGGCCTCTGTGGGCTCTCGCGGGGCTGTCCGGCCGCCCTCCTGATCGATTTTGGCCCGTTGCCTGGGATTAGCAGGGGCTTCAAATGCCCCGGAGAGCACGTGGGACCGTCTGCAAGGGCGTCCAGGGTGCCCCTGGGGCCAAGCCTTCGCGATGCGTCGCGATCCTCCAACCCTTTCTACTCGGACCTCACCTAGGAGGCCTCTAGTGTCTGGAGCTCCCGATCCTTTCCTCGGGGGGTAGTTTTCCCGCCCCCGGTGCCCCCCCAGGTCCTCGGGTCGGAGGTTGATGGACCTCCTACCCTGACACGCCGATCCAGGAAAATTGGCCCGTTTTCGGTTCGCGAGAGGGCGCCGCGGCCGTCATCTTGGCGGGTCCGGGCCCGTCGGTTTCGGCCCCAGGCCGTTTCCACCGAGGAGAGGTTTGCCAAAGGGAGGTCCGTCCACCGCCCGGTCGGGGGCAGTCTCCGCCCCCAGTGCCCGACGACGGGCTCCCGAAGCAGAAGTCCGGCAGAGCCGCCGGGATTGAGAAGCATACATCGTCGGAGATCTGCACAGGGTTCCTCTCTAATTCTTCGAGAGTTCTTTGATTTTTTGGGGGACCAACAACTCCCTATGATTCGAGTTGTTCGAGTTGTTCTGATTCTTGGTTTTCTCTGATAGTTCGAGTTGTGCTATCCTGGGCCTCTTCCTGGCCACTATAGGGGCAGGAACAATCAGAAACGAGCACACTTAGAAATGAGCACGATTAAGAATGAACGACGTGTATGTCTCCTCCCTGGCTCACCCTCACTCGCTCGCTCCCCCCCCTCGTCGCCCAAGCCAGCCGCTGGCGCCAGCACCCTGGGAGGGAGCGGGAAAGCGCTGCCTTCCAAAGTAGGGCGGGCCATCTTGGGGGAGGGGGTCGGGCAGTGGTGCAGCTTCCCCTCTTACCCCTCCCTCCTCTATTCTCCCCAGACATCCATAATCGGAGTGTCGCGCGACATCGGCCTATGCATCGGCGGTGCGGCTCGATGGGGAGCGTGATTTTCTCCACGCTGGCGGCGCCGATGCATTGCCGCATCGTCGCCGATGCATCGACGATGCGTCGCGATCCTCCGGCCCCACCTACGTTCCCCCCATCTGGGAGGCCTCCAATGGTATTCACCAAGACGTCCAGGGGTTCTTTTTGCCCCCCGCGCTCAGAGACGAATCACAGAGCACGA
This sequence comes from Prorocentrum cordatum, assembly GCA_963575745.1. NCBI lineage: Eukaryota > Dinophyceae > Prorocentrales > Prorocentraceae > Prorocentrum > Prorocentrum cordatum. The sequence continues at coordinate 480,284 of CAUYUJ010000891.1, forward strand.
GTGGCATGGGGGGCTGCCTGAACCTGGGGCTCCCTTCTCGCACCATGGGCCAATCGCACCACGACGCGCACCCGCAGCCATGAGGGCTCAAGTTCTGGCTCGGTGCAAGATGTGTTGCACCTCGGCTGCCTGGCCAGTGCAGCTACACCCGGCAAGGAATGGGTCGGCCGTGGCGCGGGCCGGCGGAGCCGGCCGCGGCGCACTCTCTGAAGCACCTCGGCAGGGCCAGGGCGGCCACAGACCGCGGCGGAGACTTGACTACGACGACGCCTGGCCTACACGCCACCGGCACGCCACCGGCAGACCCGCCGGCAGGCGTCAGATAGACTGCTGGCTCCTGGTTCGCTCCTGCACGCCCAGCTGCGGACAAAACGCCCGGTGAGAGCGGGGCCGTGCCTTCGGCGAGGGAGGCCTCCGCCATCACCGAGACCACGACGTCTTCGTCCAACACCCAGCAGCCTTGCTCGCTGCTTCCTCCACACCAGAGCTGTGCATCCTACCAGCTCGATGACGTGCTTTCCGAGGATGAGCGTTTTGGAGACGCGGTGCAGCACAATCGCGTTGGTTTGGGCGACAAGGGGACGATTGGATCGGGCGTCCGGGCAGGCATGAGTTTTTTACGGATGCGTGTATAACATCGGATCTGACTCGGTCATGTTCAACAATCAGTCTCCAAGTTCGAGCTACGTTTCACCGCTGCAACGATGCATTTGCATTGGCGTGGCAACTACAACCACTACCACAACTGCAACTCTCTCTACGACAAGCTGGACCAGCAGCACCGTCACTACTGTTTCCAACACGCAGTAACCCTACTCGTTGCTGCCTCCAGATCAGAGCTGTGCATCCTACCAGCTCGATGACGTGCTTTCCGAGTGTGAGTGTTTCGTAGATGCTGTGCAGCACAATCGCATAGGCTTGGGCGACAAGGAGACGAATGGATCGGTCATCTTGGCAGGCATGAGTTTTCCACGGATGAGTTTTCATCTGAGCAGGAAACAGTCATGTTCATCGATCAGTCTCCAAGTCCGAACTACGTTTCACCGCAGTGCTATGCATTTGCTTTGGCGTGGCAACTACAACCACCTCTACGACCCTCACGTACACAAGTTCGAGCAATTTGTCGACCAGTGAGACCAGAAGCAGCATCAGCACGACCAGCAGCAGCAGCGAAACCACCACGACCCTGAGCAGCAGAACCCTGACCAGCATCAGCGAGACCAGCAGCACCCTAACATATTCTACACCAACTAGCTGTACGACGTCCACGTCCACCATTTCGGAAACCGCCAGGACCCTGACCAGCACCAGCGCGACCAGCATCAACGAGACCAGCAGCACCGCAACCAGCGGGACCCTGACCAGCCCTGGTACAACCAACATCAGCGGGACCAGATCAGCGATTCTGTTGGGTCTTGTCCTCGCGAGTGGCATCGCCATCTTGGTCTTTGGGGTCACATTCATCACGGTGTACCAGCGTCGACGGCGTGTGGTAACGCAATTGCCCGCAAGTGAGTAGACCCAGCCAAGTTGGTGCTCCCACATTCTGAAGGTATCCTGCACTGCCTTCACTCCTCGTCCTCGAACTTATATAATCTTGCTGCGGCTGAGTTTTGACTGAGCTGTGACCACTTGCTATATTGCGCCTGTTATGCCTCTGATTTCAACGCTGGTGCCCCACGCATAATGCCCTCACGCGGAGACATATCCGATCATTGTTACAGGTAGGTTGATGTTTTGAGGCAGCTTCTCAGGACGCGTGGACTTGTCCGTACTGTCTCACGCCGGTCTTTTGCAGCCCGTCGCGTTTGACCTTTTGCTTTTCGCATTGTGGTTATACGCTAGCCTCACCGATACAAAGCATGGAGGTGCCCGCTTCTTTCTCTCTCTCCTCCAGAATTGCGCTGGAATGCATCATCCCCCCCAGTGTCCCCCTTTCTCCTCATCCACCATCCGAGGCTGCTCAGGTGCCGACGGAATGTTGCGCCTTTGAGTTTGCATTAGATTTGAGCTGATGAAAATTCGCATCACGACGTGCAGTACCGTCCTGCTCCAGAGGTTTGAAATAATCGAGTCTGTTTTCTGCCCAGCGTTTTTCAAGCAGTGGCAAGGCGCTTGCTTATAGGCCGCAAAAGACTGTTCTAGTAACATTGTGGGGTTTATACGAGATGTTATTCGGACATGTCTGGCTGAGACCGCCTTGAGTTGTGACATCGGCTCTATGTTCTGAAAGCGTTCATTTTACATTCGAGCGTCTCTTTCTTCTCAGAGCATGTCGTGCTAGGCCTATAGGAATGCCGGGACGATCGATTTCTGCTCAGCGTTGCCGGCCTTAGGACCTCCTGGGGCCGTCAAGGCGACGGCTCGGGGTGAAACGTGTGATCCCTGCACGCACGGCCGAGGTCGAGAGGGCGCGGGGGGGCCAGAGGCTCGAAGGGCGTCGGGCCATGGCGGGGGCCCGCTCCCCCCCTCCTCCTCCTCCTCCTCCTCCTCATCCTTCCTCCCTTTTCCTTTTGTTTGTTTGTTACTGGTTTGTTCCTCGTCTCCCGTCGCCTGTCGCCGACCCGTGCCCTGGGGAGCCGCCTGGCCCGAGGGCCCGAGGCTGGACTGAGGCCGCGGCTGGCGCTTGTGGGCAGGCGCCAGGCGCGGCTGCAGTCCTGCGGCGTCCTCCTCGCGTCCACGTGTTCGGCCTCTGGGGCGGGTCGTTCTCGAGATGTGGCTCTCGCCTCAGCGCCGCGCGCACTCGTTCTGAAAGGGTGTGCCAGAGCTGTAGCTCCGCGCACACTCTTTTTTGAAAAACAATCGCAAGTGCTTCACGGATTCAGGGCGGTTCCTTCTCAAAATGTGGTTGACGCTTCAGCGCCGCGCACACTCGTTTTAAAACTTCACGTGTTTGCGTGATCAGGATACCAGAAATTATATTTTGGAAGGGTTCGTGATTATGAGAGCGCAACAGTTGCGTTGATTCGCGGTGTTGAAGTTCCAAGAATGGCGTTCTGGCACGGTTCAGGAACGTCAAGACGACACAGTCAGGTTGATCCGTGGCGTTGGAATCCCGAGAACGCTGGTTTCGCATGCATCAGGGTGGTCAAAAAGTTGTCTTCCAACGGAGCAGTTCCCCTCAGTGGACATGAACCACTGAACCCTTGTAGGGGCCTATGAAGAGGGAGCTTGGAGGGAGGGTGTATTCCAACATCGTTGACGAATCTTGGATTTACACCTCCTCCTCCTCCTCCTCCTCCTCCTCCTCCTCCTCACCCGATCCCCTTCGGGTCATGAAGAAATCGTGACGGAAGAGTTCTCCATTTTTTCTGCCTCTGGAGAGCCTCATCGGCCTTCGGGCCTTCGGGACCGTCCAAAAGACAACTCGAGATGAAAACTGGTCCCAGGGAATAGGTCGAGATCGGGACCGTTCGGGGCCCTCGTCATGAAAACTCATGACGTGAAAAGGTTGATGATGCCGCACGGGGACTTCTGGATGACCACGCACGGGAAGCCGCCTAGGCAGGCGGATGCTGCTGAGGGCAGAGGTGGCGCCCGGGCTGGCTCACATCCTCCCCCTGCCCGGGTGTGACGCCGAACTGCGCGAGGGCGCCGTCGGCGTTGTATCTGCAATTCCTGATGTGGGCCTGGGTCCTTGCGCCCAGCGAGCCCCAGCGGCCGCTGAGGCAGAACAAGCTCTTCGAGGACTTCGCCAAGGAGGCCGAGGCCATGGACGAGGCGGGCGCCCTCTCTCGCCTCCCGCCCTCCTCGCGTGGAGGTGGTGTGGAGGGTTTCTTACGTTGCATCTTCGGGGGACCTCGTCTATCCCAAACTTCGGTGTCCTCTCGTGTGCCCGTCGCGGGTTCCATGCGGACTCGACGCGGATTTGGCGTGGAGTTGACGCGGGTTCGACGCGAATTCGACGCGGAGCCGACGAGTCCGGATAGTGGCGCGCCGGGACAGACAAGATTCCCCGAAGATGCCACATAATGCTTCGGGGGTTTGTCAAAGTTGTTTCGTTACTTCCGGGAAGTGTTCTGAGGTCTCTCCGGGGAGGGAAAGGTACCGATACATTGCTACCCTTCCCACTTTCTGTTTTTTTTGCGGGCCTCCTTGGAGGCTCTCCGCCGCCACCGCTGGATTCGCCTCGAAATCCTGGTCAGAACGCACCCCGGGAGAGGTCTGGGGAGTAGCGGCGTTGGTAATCTTTATTTCCCCGAGTTCTTGGCGATGTTCTGAGGTTCCCAGGAGCGAGAGGTCATCCCAGACCTCGAGTGCGTTGCAGCAGTCAGGGTGGAGAGGTCGTACACGTTTCGGCTCCTCGGCGGGTATTTTTGTTCCCCGAGTTTAAATCAGCAAGAGCAGTATGTGGAACAAGGGATCAGTTCTAGGGAAGGGTGCGTGCAGGTCACGCATTCACAAAACACAGCGACATCTCAGGACGTGGTTTCGACGGCCCGTCCTGTCGTTTCTCCACAAACGTGGACGATAGGCTCTGGCCTTTTTGATGCTATCCTGGGAGCCCAGATGGGGCGGAGCCGACCTGTGTCAAGAACCATTATACATGGCCGAGAAGGAGCAGTGTTTAGATGGGACCCGACCTCACGCCGTTGGTCCACCCAGTCATCGGCCCAGCGCCCCGTACAGCAGCAGCAGCAGCAGCAGCAGCAGCAGCAGCAGCAGCAGCAGCAGCAGCAGCAGCAGCAGCAGCAGCAGTACGACCACTTTCGGTTGTAGCACGTGCGCAGTAGGGACGGGTGTCCCCCCCACACGCCCTCCCTGTCGCCTATAAGCGCGACGTAGAGTATTTCTGCTCCCGTCGGTCGGACACTAGGTTCGGTTCGAAGGTTGAAGGTACACGCTAAGGTGCAATATAGACCGAGGTCAAGCCAATGGTTCGTCCAGTGGGTCCACTGCGCATTTAGCTACGGGCGTGAAGTCTGATATGTATCGGTGCCAGCCCGAAAGCGGTGCTTACCACCTGGGGCGAGCTCATTCTATGAGAAAGTGTGTGGCGCGAGAGCTACAGTTGTATCGTAGCGACGTTCTGTGTTTCGGCAGAGGGATGGTTGACAGTTCTGCGTACGATGCAAGATGCAGGAGAAGTAACGAGGAGGTCAAGGTCAAGCCCGCGCGCCGCAAGGCGAGCCCATCAAGGTCGCAGACGTTTTTGTTTATCCGGGGGCTGAATTCGGTCATGATGTGTAAAGAGACGGGTGCTGCCAGAACGAAGAGCTCCCCTTGCCGTTGCCCCTGCCAGGCCACCGTTCGGAACGAGGCGAACGCTGCGGTGGACTTTATCGGAGCGAAGCTGGAGGCGGGCGGATGCCACGGTGTTCGGTGGAACACACTGGGAGAGGATGTGCAGGGGATGCCACTGTGTTCGGTGGAACACACTGGGAGAGGATGTGCAGGGCACTGACCCAGACCCTCTCGCATCGTGAAAACGTAGGACGCGATTCAGTTATGTTATTTTCTTTCTCTGGGGGCCTTGCCCGGTCCAAAAAACGACTCGTGATGAAAAGCCGGTCCCACGGGTTGGGTCGAGACTTGTGGAGGTGGACGCTCTGGAAAATTATGCCGGTGGGGGTCAGGGGGAGGTGTCTTCGAGGAAGCAGTATCGACAAATCGGGCAGGGATTGCACATGAGCGTTCGCAGCATGTTGACGTACGAAGTAAGATTGAGTGTGGGGGTCGCGCAGGGTGACAGGGACCATTGGCACTAGAATCTGGAAGTGTGTGAGGGTAGGGGCTAGGGCTGTCTATGTTTCACCCCGCTCTCCCTCCCATCCTAAACCTGGTTCGGCGAGAGCGGGCGCCGATGTTGATCACGCCGGCGACGATGACGGCGTCCTCGCGTCGGTGATGAAGGTCTTGGAAGGATTTCGACATGCGCGCGCGGCCGACGCGCGAGAGTGGCCTGTTTGGTGTTATTTGACACGGATCGTGCCCCTCCAGCGCGCGCGCAAGGGCGTGCAAATGATTTCAGCATGCGGCGCCAGAGGCCTGTTTGGCAGAATTCCCTGGACAGGTTGACCATTATTGTTTGCTATGTTTTTGGGGCGCTCGATTTTGAACTCCTTTCGAAACCTAAATTGTTTAAAGGATTCCGGCATGCGCGCGCGACGACGCGGGCGTGTGCATTTCGTGTCATTTTTGTAAGGGGTTTACGAAAAGTAATGATTTTTGATAAGCGAGTGCGCGCGCATAGTATTTGTTGCAGGGGATGACGGGGTGGGGGTCGATACCGGTTGGGCTGGGATGGTACAAGTTCACATTTTGGATGGACGATGGGGCAGAATCAGATGTAAATTGCATTGCGAAACGGGATACCGATAATGCTGGGGGGCGGTGGGGGTAGAGTCTATTGTCTTCTCGGAAAAGAGAATTTACCTTGCCGGGTTTGAAGTTGTCGGGCCCACTGCTCGCGCAGTCATCCCACCCACCCACCCGCATCTTGTTTGGCAAAACGCGAGCATTGACGATTGCCGTGAGTGCTTGGTGTTGGCTGGTGAATCTCTGCGGCCGCGCCGCTTGCCCGCGCATGCTCGCGCGCGTCGCGGCCAGCTAGTTTGGCGCGACCGACGCGAACGCCGTATCATGGCAACGTCGGCAACGGTAGGCACGATGATAATAGCGAACTTGGCGACGATGTTGGCAACGGCAATGGCACGCCCAGTGACGGCGCCGATGCTGATCACGCCGGTGACGATGACGGCGTATTTGCGTCGGTGGCGAAGGTCTTGGAAGGATTTCGACATGCGCGCGCGGCCAACGCGCGAGAGTGGCCCGCATGGTGTTTTTTTGACACGGACCGTGCCCGCCCAGCTCGAGCGCAACAGCCGTCGAATCATGTCAGCATGCAGCGCGAGAGACCTGTGTGGCAGAATTATATGAACATGTTGAACAACTTACGCGACAGATTTCGCAACAGCGCGACGGATTTCGGCATGCGCGCGCGACGACGCGCGCGCACTTTGTCCCATTTGTACAAACGGGTTTTTGCAACAGCGGGCGCGTACAAAAGGAATTCGAACGATTTAGACGTATGCGCCCGTGAAGCTCCCATTTGGTAGCATGTTATGGCAATGTTGGTAAACATATGTTGGTAGCTTTCAGAAGATCAAATGTGATATGCCACTTTAAAATTCGCAAATTCGCGAGTTAAGTTCTTTGTTGGAAAATCGTTGTTGGTAAACCATGTGTTTATATGTTGTTTGGTCATTTGATGTTGGACTCATTGCGGGACTTAGGGTGTTGGAAGATTTCGGCATGCGCACGCGACGACGCGCGCGTGTGCAATTCGTTTTTTGTTTTGCCAGGGTTTTGTGTTGGGGGAAATTGCCGATGTTTGATAAACGAGTGCGCACACAGATGTCATTTTGCAGAGGATGGCGGTGGGAGTCGATACCGGTTGGGTTGGGATGGTACGTGTTTTTAGAATGGACGATGGGGCAGATTCATATGTAGATTGCAATGCGAAAAGGGGGGACAATAATCCTGGGGTGGTATACCCTATAAGTTCTCAAGAAAGGAGGATCCATGCGAAGGAGACGGCAGCGACGGGATGCACCGCCCGCAAAAATCGCCACTCGCCCCGAGCGGTGGCGGCGGCGACGGCGGCGACGGGCGGCACCGTCCGCAAAAGCTGGCATTACCCCGAGATGGTTCAGCCAAGTAAGGACCTAAGTGCAAGCAATGTTTGGAGAATATGGTCCCCAAAGAGGCTCAACACGGCCCAAGACTTCCCTGGATGGGCTCAAGACTGCCACGAGACGACATCAAGAGACGCCCAAGACGGCCTGGACGGGCCCAATATGGCCCAAGATTGTGGCGCCAAGACAGCCCAAGGGACGGCTTCAAGAACGCCTCCGAGGAGCCTGAGTCGCCCCAAGAGGCCAGAGTCACCTTGTGCTCTTCGGACGTGACTATAGAACCCAGGGCGTGAAGCATTCCTCCTCCAACATGCTCTCCCTTCTGTGTCCCCGGTTGCCTGTGGAGATGCCGGTGCTGCCAGCCATATAGGTCGGTGAAGGACGAGGAGGACGAGGGCGAGGGGGCGAGAGCCTGGGGGGGGGGGGCGGAGGGAGGGGGGCTTCAGGCAGGCCTTCAGAGAGTTCCAGAACGCTCTCAGAGCGTTCCGGAACGCTCTGAGACGGCCGCGGCGCCCGATACATCATCCAAATTTGCCGATTCTCATGGATTTCCGCTTCATATCGGTCCAATGCTGTCTCGATTCTGCCTTCGTCTTCGGGGAGGGGGTGCGAGGGCGACGAGGAGGGCCAGACGGGATGACGAGGAGAGCCCCCTGCGGAGGGCAAGGCGCGCAGGGCGACGGGGAGCGCCGTTGGCGCCGAGGCGCCCCGCACGAAAAAAGCCACCCAAGCGACAGGCCAAGAGGCCGAAGGCGCCGGAGGCCTCTGCGCCGGAGAGGGAGCAGCAGGAGTTCACCAAGCTGAGCCAGGACTCGCCGGGCCTGGCGCCGACCGGGGCCCCAGGAAGTCGCTCCAGGAATGAGGAGGAGGAGGAGGAGGAGGAGGAGGAGGAGGAGGAGAGGAAGGAAGAGGAGGAGGAGCAGAATGAGAAGGAGGAGGAGGAGGTGGAGGAGGAGGAGGAGGAGGAGGAGGAAGGGGGGTGGAGGTGGAGGAGGAGGAGGAGGAGGAGGAGGAGGAGGAGGACGGGCCTAGAATAATCGTGAGAAATCCGTCCCAGAGCGTTCTATAACGCTTCCAGAGCGTTCGGGAACACTCTAAAACGGTCGCGACGGCTGATGCAGCCCCCAAGCCCGCGAATTCTCAGAGATGGCGGATTTATATGATGTCGGTCCAGTTCTGTCCCGATGCTGCCATCGTCTTACGAAGGAGTCGACGAGACAGGACGCAGCGGCGACGCCAGCGGCCGACGGCCGCCCTCTAGCCAGAGCGGGCTCTGGCGGCTGCGGTGGCGCCCAGGCGCGGTGCCGAAGCGGCCAGGTGAGGGTGGCCTGCGACGGCGGTGGCGGCACTGGCGGCCTGCGGCTGGAGCGCGCGGCGCCGCGCTCCCCCCCCCCCCCCGCGTGGGCGGCGGGCGTGTGCGGTCCGCGCCTGCGCACTCCGAGCGCCCAAGGGGCCCCATCGGACGCGGGACTCCCCTGGGGCTGGGCAGCAGAAGGGGAGGAGGAGCAGGAGGAGGAGGAGGAGGAGGAGGAGGAGGAGGGGAGGAGGAGGAGCAGGAAGAGGAGGAGCAGGAGGAGGAGGAGGAGGGAGGAGGAGGAGGAGGAGGAAGAACACGCGGAGGAAGAGGAGAAGGAGGTGGAGCAGTAGGAGGAGCAGGGAGGAGCAGGAGGGGAGGAGGAGGAGGAGGAGGAGGAGGAGGGAGGAGGAGGGAGGAGGGAGGGGGAAGTAGGAGGAGGAAGAAGTAGGAGGAGGAGGAGGAGGAGGAGGAGGAGGAGGAGGAGGAGGAGGAGAGAGGAGGGGAGGAGGAGGAGGCAGGAGGAGGAGGAGGAGGAGGAGGAGGAGGAGGAGGAAGAGGAGGGGGAGAAGGGGGAGGAGGCAGGCCGAGACTCAGGAGGAGGAGGCAGGAGGAGGAGAAGAAGTAGGAGGAGGGAGGAGGAGGAGGAGGACGAGGAGGAGAAGGCAGGAGGAGGAGGAGGAGGAGGAGGAGAGGAGGAGGAGGAGGAGGAAACACGCGGAGGAAGCTGAGGAGGAGGAGGTGGAGGAGGAGGAGGAGGAGGGGAGGAGGAGGAGGAGGAGGAGGAGGAGGAGGAGAGGAGGAGGAGGAGGAGGAGGAGGAGGAGGAGGAGGAGGGAGGAACAGGAGGAGGAAGCAGGAGGAGGAGGAGGAGGGAGGAGGAGGAGGCAGGAGGAGGAGGAGGAGGAGGAGGAGGAGGAGGAGAAGGAGGAGGAGGAGGAGGAGGAGGAAGAGGAGGAGGAGGCAGGAGGAGGAGGAGGAGGAGGAGGAGGAGGAGGAGAAGGAGGAGGAGGCAGGAGGAGGAGGAGGAGGCATGGGCTGCGGCCGACGTCGCGAAATATTGCAGCATCCTGCGGAATCGCGACCGTCACCGAAATCGCGATGTCACGAAGTGCTGCAAACCTGGCGTGTTTTCTCGATCTCTGCTTCTGGGGCCCGTCATCGGGCCCAGAGGCCAGTAAACACGGATTCGGAACGACAACCTACCCCTGGGGAAGGATTCGGGACATTTGGGGCCACGAAAACCACATCGTCGGATGTCCGACCAGGGGTGCGCTCCAGGCAGAATCTCGCGCGGAATCCGTGGCAGGCCTCCCAGAAGTCCAGAAACGGGGCGACGACAAGCCCTCCAAAGGCACAGAACAAGTAGCTTCCCGTTCTCGACAAGACCGCGAAACAAGACACGACGACCGTTTGTACAACGTTCTATGCATCAGCCAGCTCGCGTGGCGTTCAGAAATCGCCGGCGACCTCATGACTCGGAGGAGAAGCCCTTCATCGCTGTCATCCCACAGGTGACAGCATCGGGTGGGTTAGGCTCATGAGTTTCCCCTGCCTCACACACTGGGCCGGGAGGTCCCAGGAGGGCCCTGGATTTCCCGGCCCCTCGGCCCAGTGGTCGCTGGGCGCCACGAGGGCGCGCGGGAAACACAACAGCCTTTGGCCGTGGGTTGGGCGGGAGGGCCCCAGGGCGCCACCCTGGGGGGCCAGGGGGAAAGGATGCCGTCGCGTGCCTGGGGCGAGGAAGCGCAGACGTGCGGGAAGGCGCGTGGATCAGGGACGGGCCCCGTTGCCATGCAGGATCGGCGCGCTCCGTCGCACCTCGGGCGGCACCGGGTTCATGTTCCGGGGAGTGTGCTCCCCGATCTGTGTTAGCGTTTTTCCCCGATTGGACGCTCGTCCACTGGGAGGAAAATGCTCCTCCTCCTCCTCCTCTTCCTTTCTTGTGGGGCCGCTGCCTCCGAAACGCAAGAGGGAGCGAGCACCGTGATAGCGTGCTTGGCGCCGGTGGCACTTCAGGCGTGCTGTTCTTCAGCGCCCTGGGTTTCACAGCGCTCCTTCTCCTCCTCCTCCTCCTCCTCCTCCTCATCCTCCTCCTCCTCCCGTTTAAAGGAAATCCCCGTGTTGTCCGTTTCAGTTCGGTCGAATTTCATTCGGTTCTCGTGCACCCACTTGTGAGCTACAGGCAGGGTGCTCGCCGAGCCTTCTGACTCGTGATGCTCGCGCGAGGAGGGTGGAGAGTCTCTCCGCGCACGAATCGAGACAATGTCACAACGTCATTCTACCAGGCTTGGCCTCACGCGGCGGAGTCAGCGCAGGACGTCCAGCCACATCGATATGCTCAGGGCCGGTGCCGCCGATCCTGGAGGGGACCGACGTCGACTACGACGACGATGACGCGTTTGGCCTCCTCGGGCCATGCTGGAAGTGCTCTTGTCGCTTGTTGGGGCCTCTTGGATACGGGGGCTTCCGGGGTGCCTCTGGCCATCTTGGAGGTGCTCTTGTGGCTTTTGTATTTGGCCTTTTGCGTATTCCTCGGGGGCTTCCTGGGCGCCTCATTGGGGCCTCCTGGGGGCCTCATGGCCCGAAAACTGAAAAGCGCAGGACCCGTTTCCTTCAGGACCCGTGCAGGAATTAGGCGCGTCGTAGGCGAGTCGAACTTCCGAAGTATCCTCTGGGTGCCACGGCCAGCGAGCGCGGTGGCGGTGGCGGCAGGATGCCGCGCGCGCGCTCTCCATCGGGCCGCGCGCGGGCTCTGGTGCGAGAGGCCTTGGGCCGAGAGCTTTGCCGGAGTCGAGGGCGCGCGGGATGGCAAGTGGCGCCGAAGCCCCTCGGACATTTTGCTTGTCTCGCCATAAGGGAAGCGGGTATCGAGTGGAACGGGTCCTGAGTTTATCGCCGTTGTTCGTTCTCCGACGGCCCCGGGACCGTCAGAAGACGACTCAGGATGAAAAGTTGGTCCTTGGGGAAGTCCCCAAGACCCAGGACCCGTTCCCCCATGCTAAATGCATCGTCTTCGAACCATTCGAAAAGCGGGCATTGTGTCAGGTCTGATGGGTTCCATGTGTTGGTATGTCGGGTGAGATTGGGTGGGAATGATTGTGTGTACCGAGATGCGTTCGACGGGGCGTACATTTCGGTACATGGCTAGGCGTTTACTAGCTGGCGTTACGCGCCAACTGTCCCTACGAGGCCCGTCTGAGCGGATCGTTCGAAGCTGGCACGCTGTCTCTGCCAGGCCAGGTGGGAAGGGCCGTGTGTGCGTACTGATCTGTGCTCGACAGGGCGCACATCTCGGTACAAGGCTCTGCGTGTATAGATTGGCGCAATGCGCCAAATGTTCCCCCGAGGTCCGTCTGAGTTGATTCTCCGATGCAGGCTGGGCCTGCGCGCCGCCTCCATGGCGGAACGTAAAGGTTCCGTGCGCAATTATCTGATTGATCGGACGTTTACTCGAAGTCGATGCGCTCCAGAGCAGGAAGAACACCCGGACTGCTACGATCGTGTTCCTCTACTGTCTTGGGCATAGTGGGCGTGATAGCCCCCATCCCCCGCCCCCAAAACTCTGGGCCTCCTAGATGGGGTCCGACTAGATGGGGTCGGAGGATTGCGCCGCATCGCCGATGAATCGCCGATGCGGCTCGATGTGGAGCCCGATTTGCTTCACGCGGACGTCGCCGATGCATCGCCGACGTCGCCGGTGCATCGCCGGTGCATCGCCGATGTATCGCCGATGCATCGCCGATGCATCGCCGATGCATCGCCGATGCGCCGCGATCTCCCGACCCCATCTACTCAGAGCCCATCCAGGAGGCCTCTAATAACGTAACACCCCGCTTCCCCCAGTGCGCCCCGAGCATTGCCGCCATGCGCATCGGGATCCGCACAGGCGTCCGCACAGGAATCCGCATATGAGTCTGGTCCGCAGTCGTCGCCGTCGACGTCTTCGTCGTCGTCATCGTCGTCGTCGTCGTCGCTCGTCGCTCGTCGCTCGTCGCTCATCGTCGTCGTGCGCGCGGACGCGGCTGGAGCCTTTTTAGAATTCTGAGCCGATGACGGCCGTCATCTGGGGGGAGTGGGGGACGGGGCTGAGGACGTCACGTTTCGCGCCAGCGGCGCCTGGGAATGCCTAGGAATGACCGAGGACGGGTAGCAGCAGCATGTAGGTGGCGATCCGCACCACAGCGCCTGTGTACACGACAGTGCCTGCGTGCACCACAACGCCTATGTATACCACACAGCCCATGTACACCACAGCAGCCGCGCGCAGCACAGCGCCAGTGTGCGCCAAAGTACCTGCGGACACCACATCCCTTGTGTACGCTACAGCGCCTGAGTACACCACATCAGCCGTGAGCAACACAGCACCAGTGTACACCACAATGCCTGCGTGCACTACAGCGCATGTGTACAGCACGGCGCCTGCGTGCACCACAGCAACAATGCGCAACCAAGCACAACTGTTGCATATAGAATGGTTTAAATAATCCTTCTGACAGAGTGGAGCGCTTGAGGATTTCTCAGAAAACAAATGTGTCATATAGGATTTGGAAAAGAATTCTGATGGAAAAAGGAGCGCCGCTAGAATCTACGAGGCTTCCCCCATCATCCTCATCCATTCCATGCGCGTCCAGGAGGTTCCAGCAGAATTGGTCATCCTAGCACCAAATGCACTGATTCAATGAACCATTTTGCGGTGCGCGCTGAAATGTGCACGTGCGCTGTAGCGCCGACCCGCACGACAGGGGTGAAGGGTGAGGGAGGAGGATGAGGAGGAGGAGGAGGAGAAGGAGGAGGAGGTGGAGGTAGGGGTGGAGGTGGAGGAGGAGGGAAAAACGCCCCAGACTATTGTCAACACTTCCCTGGCGTGGCGTTTAGATGTCCGCAGCAGATCCTCACTTACATGCTCCTTCTACCTGTCCTGTGCACGCAGGCGCTGTGGTGTACACCGGCGCTGCGTTGCAATCGGATGCTGTGCTGTAGACTGGCGCTGTGGTGTGCAAAAGCGCTACGGCGCACGCAAGCATTGTGGTGTACACAGGCGCTGTGTTGCACATGGTTGTTGCGGTGTACACATTCGCTGTTGTGTGCACAGGCGCTGTGGTGCAGGTAAATACTGTGGTGTACACAGGCGCTGCATTGCACATGGCTGTTGCGGTGTACGCAGGCGCTGTGGTGTACACTCGCGCTGTCGTGCACGCGAGCATTGTGGTGTACGCAGGCATTGTGTGGCAGATCGCCGCCTACATACTGCTCTTATTTGGCCTTGGTGATCCCTAGGCATTCCCGGGCGCCGTCGGTGCGGAACGTGACGTCATGAGGGGGGGAGGGCGGGGCCGTGGTGCCGGAGCCTCACGGCAGGGGGGGGGGGGGGGGGCGTTACGTTATACCCCCCCGCCTCCTAACGCCCATTATCGCCGAAAAGAAACAAACGTGCTCTACCTGCCCTCGCTTTCCCCCTCTCGAGTCTGCCACCGCTGGATTCGCCTCGAAGTTTTGGTCAGGATGCACCCCGACAGAGGTCCGGGGAGTAGCGGTATAGGCACCTTTTGGTAACGGCAGCGACTGGCGACGACGCCGGCCTCAGCGAAGAGGAGTTCGACCTCAAGCTGGGACAGCACGCAGAGCTGCAGAAGAAGGTGCCCCCCCGGCCGCCGAGAAGCCGGGCGAGAGAGAGAGCGGAGGGCGAAGGATCGATCTCGGGACGTGTGCCAGCCGCTGGCCCAATGTGTGTTTGCCCCGCTCAGCTCCACCGGCATCGGAAGGAGGAGGCTGTGATACGGCTCGACTGCGATAGTGGCCCTCGGGCCGCGGAGACGCCCTGTCACTTGCGCGCACCGCCCGTAGGCCTTCGGGCCAGCGCGACAGGGATGCGGGCCGGTCGTCCTCACCGGGGACCCGGGCCCTCGTGCTTGCGGGGCGCACTCTGCTGGAGCCTCGCCGCGCGCATGCCACGCCCAAGTCCGCGCGGCCAGGCCCACCCAGCGGCATCTGCCTACCAGCTCCCCCGGGCGTCCAGGGCAGGGAGGCGGTGGAGGGTAGAGGAGGACTGGTGCGGGAGGGGCCCTGCCGCCCGGAGAGCGCCCGACCGTGGCCCGTGTCCGTTCCGGGGGGGGGGGGGGGGGGGCTGATCCGAGCAGCCGGAGGCCCTACGTTCCACAGCATTGGCGCCACGCGGCCCAGGGCGCGAAGGCCCCTGCGTGGCTTGGGCGAGGCCTCGTGCCTGGGGTGGCCGCCAGCGTCTGTACGAAGCGGCCCGTGCGCGCCCGGGCCGGGCCGAGGTGGCGGCGGCCGCCTCCAAGGCTGCGCTGCTGGAGGCGGCCCGGGAGCCGCTCATGGCCAAGCTGGACAAGGCCAAGGGCTCCACGGTCTGCCCGCGGCCAGCGCTCGATGCCTGCATCCTCGGACGGCGGCGGCGGCCGCGACGGCGGCGGCGGCAGCGAGGACGACGCCCACCTACCCTCGAGCCTCGATCGACGGCGACACGGCCACCGTCACGGCGACGGCCGCGGCGACGACCACGGCGACGGCGACGGCGGCAGCCATGGCGGCAGCCACGACGACGCCCATCCTTGAGGCTCGATCCTCGATCGTCGGCGGCGGCATCGACGACGGCGGCGGAGACGACGCCCGCCCCCTGACCCTCGACCCTGAATCGGTGGCGGCGTTGGTGCTGGTCCGAGACATGCGACGCCCAGATTTGTTCACTATGGAGTCCCAGGAAGTCCCGAAACTTTCCCCATGACCTGTATTTCATCCTGAGTCGTTTTGTTGACGGTCCCGCGGGCCGGCGAGGGCTCCCCAAGTCCGAAAATGGTCACAAGCTTCCCGTCCTGATTCTGTTTACGACGCGATCATGTCTGGGGTGATGACGCGCGGTCGGCGCCCCCCTCCAGGAGCGCGCTCGAGGGCGGCGGCATCGGCGGCTCGGGCCCGGCTGGGCGGCCGTGGCCGCGGCGGCGGCGGCGGCGGTGCCGCGGCGTCGGCCCTGGCATCCGCAGCGGAGGCGGCGGGGCCGCCTCGGCGGCGCGGCGGCGGCGGCGGCGGCGGCGTCGTCGGCGCGGCGGCCTCGGCAGCTGCTCCTGGCCCCATTGTGGGGGAGGGCCGAGGGTCCAGGTGTCCAGGTGTTTTTGTTGACGTCCCCTGCCTGGTCTCCTGCATCCGCCCCTTCCCCCCCCCGCTCTCCCCTCGCTGCGACCCCGTCCCTGGTCGTCGTCCTGCTCCGCCATCCCTCCGTATTCGGAGCAGCAGTTGCAGCAGCAGGAGCACGGGAGAATTGGAGTACAGCCAAGACGCTGAAAGAAGGACCGCCTTGGGTCCATGAGGGGCTGTGGTTTTCGAGCCGTTCCTTAGACCTGGGTCGGGGAACCTGTTCGTGGCCGAGGCTCGCCGTGACCAGAAACGCCCCTTCGTCCCTTATTGTACGTTCCTTTGGTAGCACGATGGCTGTAGCAGTTGCAGCAGCACGAGCGTGAGAGTGAGTGGAAGCGTGAGTGGAATTGGTGGCATTGAGGAATACGGGTGAAGGAGGAGGTAGACGAGGTGGACGTCGACAAGTGGAAGAGGAGGAGAGCGTGGACGAGAACGAGGAGTGGAAGAGGAGCAGCAGCAGGAGCAGCAGGAGTGGAGGCGCAGGTGACGGAGCGAGCAGGAGATGGCGCTGGATGGGGGATGGCGAGCGGGAGGCGGAGTGGAGGTCCTCGAGGGCGAGGGCCAGGGGGAGGGAGGGGGGGCGGCGGGCGGCGGAGGAAGAGGGTGGGGGGGACGAGCAGAGCCGAGAGAGGTCACCGACCACTCCATCTTCTACAACCACGCCCGCAAGTTCGAGGACTCCCGCTTGCCTTGCTTTTGGGTTTTCGGCTGTGGTGCCTGCCAGGCTGAGTGAGGAGTGCAGGGGTTGCGTCGCCGTCGCCGGCAAACAACAAAAACAACTCGAGGACTCCTACTTCGAGGACATGGATGCCCTCGGGGTGCTGCGGCCAGACGTCACGACCAGGACCGGCCTCGCCTGCAGGGGGCGGACATGCGGGGGTCGCTCCAGAGAGGGCCTTGCCTTCGAGGATCGAAAGGGTTGCCATCTTTCCCGTAGCTGACGGCGGAAGGGCGGCGGAAATACAACAAGGCCGCCTCCGCCGGCGAAAGCCGGCGGAAGCCAGAAGTAAACCGAGGCCGCCTCCGCCGGCGGAAGCTCAGTTGAACTCGCCGGAAGCAAACGTCGATCCTCAAATAGATGACAACATTTTTCGGTTCAGGGTTCCCGGAATCGGCCATGTATCGGATGGCCTTCGGCCCATCCGGCCACCGCGCCTGGATTGTGGTCAGTTCTGAGGCCTCTTGGGAGCCCTCCTGGGAGCCTCTTGGTGGCCTCTTGGAGCTTCCTCGGGACCTCTTGGAGCTTCTTCGGGGCCTCTGGGGAGCTTCTGGGGGGCCTCTGGGGGGGCCTCTTGGGGCCTCCTGGGGCGCCTGGCGGCGATGGGGGCTCGAAATGTCCGCTCGGGTCTTCCGTCTGCGCCCCCTCTGGGAGCTGTCCTGGGGGCCCTTTTTTGGCCGTCCTGCAGGCCTCTTGAGCCGTTTTCGGGCCCTCTGGCCTGGTCTTGGGGCCGACTTGGAGGCCTCTTGGGCCCAGGGCTCAAGCTGAACGGTGCTTTGGCGACTTCGTGGACCGTTTTCGTTTGGATCGACGTCGCTTCGGGCAAGCTGTTCTCATCAGCTTCTCAGCCTCAGGCTGCGGTCTAAGCCTTTGGCTCCGCCAGTCCTGCAGGCGCTCAGCCCCTAATTACCTCGCCCTCAAGATTGCTGATGTCCACCAGGCGCCCGATAGACGCTGTCCAAGTGATCTGTTCTCTACGTCACATGGCTGACGGGTTGGTGGCAGCATCTCCGTAGAGCGCCGCCGCGGAGGAGCTCCTCGGTGGCGCCGTCCTCACACTCGCGCGTCTCGGCGTACTCCTCGGGCTGGCGACCTAGTCGATGTAGAGCGGTGGTCATCTTGCGATTGGCAGAGCGCTGACTTTCGTTGACGGCATCGCCAACGACGCTCTCACAAACATGTAGCGAATTCAAAGACGCGATGGCCTGCTTCAGTCGAGACTCCCGATGACAATGAGGGGCCATCCAAACTGCGGGCTGAGGGGCGGCCGAGGTCGAGTCTACGGGACGGCGAACGCCGCCGCCGGCAACCAAAGGGGGGTGCAAACATGTCGCGCTGCCTGTCACTCCTCCTCCTCCTCCTCCTCCCCCTTCTCCTTCTCCTCCCCCTCCTCCTCCTTCTCCTCCTCCCCCTCCTTCTCCTCCCCTTTTTCCTTGTAAATACTTCCTCCCTGTTGCACCCCGAGGCCAGTTTTTAGGGCAGGCCGGGCGTGTCGACTGAAACTTTCCCACCATGTATGATTCTGAAGCTAAAAATTCGCATCAGCTTCACAGATGGAGGGCGGGTCGTTTTCAAAATGTGGCTCTCGCCTTGCCGCCGCGCGCATTCTTTTCAAACATTTGCAAGAATTAATCGGATTGTGGGCGGGTGGTTTTCAACACGTGGCTCTCGTCTCAGCGCCACGCACATTCTTTACAAACAGTTGCGAGAGTTTCACAGATTGAGGGCGGAGGGTTTTCAAAATGTGACTCTCGCCTTGGCGCCGCGCACATTGGTTTTACGGCACAGTTGAGCAAGCGTTTCACGGATTGAGTGCGGTAGGGGGTTCAAAATGTGGTTAGCGCCGCGCACATTCGTTTTTGAGCATGAGCAAGAGATTCACGGATTGAGGGCTGGTCGTCTTTAACATGTGGCTTTCGCCTTAGCGCCGCGCACATTCGGTTTAAAACAATTGCAAGAGTTCCGCGGATTGAGGGCGGCTCCTTTTCGAAATGTGGCTCTCGCCTCAGCGCCGCGCGCAGCCCTTTTTTTGTAGAACAAATGCAAGTGTGTCGTGGCCGTTTTCAGAATGAGGCTCTCGCTTCAGCGCCGCGCACATTCGTTTCAAACATTTGCAAATTTCACGGGTTGAGGGCGTTTCCTCTTCAAAAGGTGGTTCTCGCCTTAGCGCCGCGCACATTCGTTGCTAAACTTTGCCAGGGTTTCACGGATTCCCATGATCAACGTACCAGAAAGTGTGTGTTGTAAGGGCCCTGGACTATGCGGGCACAAGAGTTACGTTTATTCGCGGTGTTGAAATCCCAGGAGTGGCGTTCTGGCACGATTCAGGATCGTCACGACGCAGCAATCAGGTTGATCCGTGGCGTTGGGATCCCGAGAACAATGTTTTGGCATGCTTCAGGATCTTCAAACGCCTGTCTTCCAACGAGGCAGTTTCCCCATTGGAAACGAACCGCTGTAGAGGCAAATGAGGAGGGAGCTTGCGTCGCCCGCTCGAGGGGCAACGTCTCTGCATGCCCAGTGCTGCGCGACTGCGTGCCCCGGCAGCTCCAGAAGGGCGCCGCGATCGCCAAGGAGGAGCGCAAGGCTGGTGGGGAGCGCGCGCTGGCCAGCGGTGGCGATCATGGCTGCGGCGGCGGCGGTCGTGGCCGAGGCCGGGGCCGAGGCAAGATGGAGAAAGGCGGGCGCGGGGCGTCCGCCGCGGGCGCATGAGCATCTCCGACTCGAGCTGCTTGGGTAACCGACACGCCGTCCACGCTACGGACAACACCAGCCCAGCGGATCGAGGACGGCCGAGGGGGAGGAGGAGGAGGAGGAGGAGGAGGAGGAGGAGGAGGAGGAGGAGGAGGAGGACCAGTGTAAACCCGAGAGTCATCAGCGATGTTGGAATTAACCCTCCCTCGCGATGCGACGCACCAGGCTCGTCTTTGTCAAGGTCTCCGTCTGAGCGCCGCTTGTTGCGCCACCCGAGCGGCGTACCTGCGACTCGCAGGATGAATGGTGTCACCAGAGGAGTGTTCTGTGGCTGGCCAGTGACCAGCCCCCAAAGTTCACGTCCACCAGCATCTGGACCGCCTGCGCGAGGTCCCGATGCCTCTCACCACGGATGTCGTGCTGCACGGTCATGATGCGCAGGTCGCCACCCCGTCCGAGCGCCGCGCCCGCTGGCCCCTGCAGCTGCAGCGGCTGCAGCGGCGGGGGCGACGGCGACGCCTCCTGTCGAGGCTGCCACTACAGCGCGCCGCTGGCAGCGGGGGCCGCAGCCAGCGCCGGCGGCGTCACGAGCGCCCCAGGCGCGCCGCCTGCACCGACACCGCCGCCTCCGAGCGCCGCGGTCAGGCCGGCCACGCCACCGGCCGCCCCGGCGCCAGGGTCCGGAGTTGCGGCGGCTGGCGCGCACCTTGCTGTTCCCGCTGCAAGCACGCGGCCGCCCACGTTTGGCACCACGGCCACTCCAGGTGGCAACCCTATCATCGCCTCCACGGTCTGCTGGGCCGTAGCGATCGTCCTGGCGAGGGGGAATGCACGAGAGCGATACTCTGCATCCCCACCAAGCCCTGCCGCGGCTCCTCCAGCAGCGCACTGGTCGCACACGTGGCAGTCCGCGACGTCAGGGCCGCCGATGACGATCTTCATATACAGTACGCATCTTCGCCGGGAGCGAGAAGTCCACGCCCCACGGGGCAGCGACCGCGAGGCTCAACGCCAGCCGATCATGCATACACGCCGGCCCACGACATGAAGTTCCCCAGCTGCACTCTAAGGTTGACCAGCGGATGGGCGACTGCTGGGGCGGTCATTGTTCAGAGACTGCCTATGCCCGCCGCGGGCTTGCGGCCGCCTGATCCCGCACGATTTTCTCAGTCCTCACGTCCCCGAGCGGCTCCCGCAGCTGGCGCAGCCGCTGGCCGACAGAGCCAAGCACGCGCAGGCAGCGAACACGGCCAGCATCATTGGGCTTGTGGAAGCCGACCCATGGAGAAGAGGCATGTTGGCAAACCATATCTAGATGTGTTTTTTGAAGTTAAAAATGTATGTTTGAATGTGTCAATGATGAGTGTATGTTCTGTGAAGCTAAATTAAGATGTTGAATGCATGTAGGTACATGTTTTTATGTTCGACATGTATTTCGCATACGATCAGCACTGTCTTTGCAATTGCGCCTTAATGGCGGGGAATGATCTGAGCGGTGTGAATGCATCTTCTACTGTAGAGGAAGAGGGCCGCATTATTTTCACATGTGCGAGTCTTTGGAGCACACTTGAGGGCTCCGTGGCCTGCCTCTTGCCGATGGACCCGGACAGCGCGGAGCGGCGCAGGGTCGCCCGGGCATGGCTCGCCGCGCGGGAGGGGGAACGCGCCCCGGACTGACCCCTTGGGCAAGCTCTCCCGGGGCACCTCGCGCGGGGCCCCCGGGGGCGGCCCCCCGCCGGGCAGGGGCAAGCCCGAACGGCCACGACGGCGGGAGCCCGCTCAGCGGGTGCGCGCCCGCCAGACGCCCGGCGGCGGCGCGCCCGCGGGGGGGAGGCGCCGGATCGGCAATTTCGAGGGAGCGCGCCCGGGAGGGCGCGCGTTGGCGGGGCTCCCCGATGCAAGGACACTTCAAACAGTTGCAGCGCATCTCGTCCAGACGTTTTCGGGGGCGCCCCGCGGGTGGCCGGGATGCAATTTACATGTGTTGTTTCAAATGTATTGTCATGTCGTTTTGTCAATGCTTCGGGCTGGACGCATTCAACAAATAGTCGAAAAGACAGCTCAAACCATTGAAAAACATCAGAGGCGCACCTCTGCGTTTTTCAAACAATTCGAACACTTATTTTTCAAGGCAAGAAGCATCTGATAGGTGGTTTAATGTTTCTCGGGGGGCGCCCAGCGAGAAGGCATCGACCAAAAAAATGAATAATCATTTCGCCGGACACTTCTGAGGACTCCCGCCCCGCTCGGGGCATCCCGCGGGTCCCCCCCCGCGGCCCCCTCCTTATTCAGTTTCTGTGCAAAACGAGCATTCGGATCTACCCCCCGTAGAATTGAACGGTCCCTTTCGCGCGTGGATATTTACATATGATCCTGCCCCATCGTCCATCCTAAATATGAGTTCGCACCATCTCGGGCAGGCCGGCATTGCAGCTTCTGTGCAAAACGAGCATTCGGATCTACCCCCCCTAGAATTGAACGGTCCCCTTCGCGCACGGATATTTACACATGATCCTGCCCCATCGCCCATCCTAAATACTAGTTCGCACCATCTCGGGCAGGCCGGTATCGCCCCCCGAAAACAATTTGCGCGCGCACCCGTTGATCCAAAAAGGTAAGTTGTCAAGAAGGCCTCGCAAGGAAATGCGACGAAATGTGTGTGCGCGCGGTGTCGCTCGCGCGTGCCTGAATCTTACAAAAAAACCTTAGCTTTCGTAAGGCGTTCAACATCGAATGTGCCAAAAGCCTATACAACACGTGGTTTCGCAACAGAGAGGTTCAAACAAACTTGCGCTCGCGTTCTTGCAGAATCTGAAGAAAGCCCTTTAGGTTCGGGACATTTTCATCAATTGCTGCCAAAAGCGCGCCTCTCGCGGGCGCATGTCGAAATCGCTCGAACGCCCTTGCGCGCATGTTGTCGTAAGAGCCCCTTTGCAGAACAACTGGACGAAGTGCACACGCGCGTGTCGTCGCGCGGGCATGTGGCACTCCTTCAAGAACCCTGTGATTCGTAGGGGGTCCAAATCGAGTGGTTCGAAAGAACATTGAAAAACCATGGCGTCGTAACAACAGTTCTGAAACATGTCTGCGCTCGCGTTTCTGCGAATTCTTCAGGCTACCGAAGGTCCTTCAAACTTTCCATTAATTTCTGCCAGACGGGCCTCTCGCGCCGCATGCCGAAATCACTCGAATTCCCTTGCGCGCGTACGGGGGGGGGCACCATCCGTTTCAAATAATTACATGCGGGCTAGGCTCGCGCGTCGGCCGCGTGCGCATGTCGAACTCTTTCCACAAACTTCATCACCGACGCAAAGACTCCGTCATCGTCGTCGGCGTGACCAGCGTCGGCGAGGTCACTGGCCTTTAAACCAGCATCGCTACTACCATAACCGTGTCCACCGTTGTCGACGTTGCCATGATGCCGCGCCCGCCCAAGTCGCCGACTCGCGCAAGTTTGCGCGGCCGCAAGGATGCACCAGCCAGCGCCCAATCCATCGCAATCGCCGCCGCATGGATTTTGCAAACCAGGTTGCGTGTGGGTGGGTGGGATGATTGTGCTGGCAGTGGAGTGGACAACTTCAAGTTTTGACATGGTGAAGATTCCCCTACAGGACTCCCCCACGGCCCACGGGAATCCCCCAGAGGGCTTTCCCATAGGGGGTCCTCCCCCACAGGACTTCCCCATCGGACTCTCCCGTGAGGCTCCTCCGCAGGACCCCCCTATAGGACTCCCCAATCGGACTCTCCCGTGGCACTTCCACAAATGATTCCCCCGTGGGACTCCGTCAAAGGATCCCATTGGACCTGGACCCCAACAGGACTCTCCCATAATATTCCCCCCACTGGACTCCCAAATGGGACCCACTCGTAGGACCGTTTCATAGGACTCTCCCAAAGGACTCCCCTTTTGTTCGCCAGAGGGGGCGGCCCACGCGCAGGGATCGCTGAACGCATCCGATGGCGCATGTTGGAAGCATTTTTACACATCTCCTGGGTTGGAGCTTGGAACAGCATTGAAACATGTGAAAACAGCAATAACTCAATGAGTGGATTGTTAGAGTGCCCATTGCCACGGCATGCACAACATTGGGTCGCACAGGCCTGATTATGTCCAGGTTGCCTCGGCCACCACCGACGTCTTGCAGAGCAAAAACGGGACACTCAGGCGCCTGTGCCGTTGAAGCGATGGCGGCGGTGGTGGCAGAATGGGTGGCCTCTCCAAGGAGACTGTTGGTGGTTGTCTTCATCTGCTACGCATTTGGACCAAGAACGTCGGTAAGCGAAGTTCGACCCCCTCGCGCTTCGACCATACAAACTGTTGTCAAACTGTGCGTGCATGTGTGCGCAATACCTGTGTATATACATACATGCGTACATACGTACATACAGACATACATACATACGTACATACACATGTACACATACGTATACACATCAGCAGTGTCCAGGGCCCTGGGCCTCAGTGGAGCACGCTTATCCCAGATTCCCCCCTCTCCCCTGTACCCACTTTTGGCCCTGGGGGCCAGCGGGCATTTCTTCGACACCCCCCGGGCGGCACTCGGGGGCCCCGAGATGGGTGAAAACGGCCGCAGACCGGCTCAAGCACGCGCCAGCAGCTCCCCATGACTGCCAAGAGTTGCCCAAGACGGCCCTACAGGGCTCCGAGACGGCCGTCGATGGCTTCACCAAAAGAGATCCCTATGAGGAGTCGAGATAGGGCCTGAGTGGACAAACGTATTGGATGTGTACGATTTTAGTGTTCTCGTTTTCGAGCTTCCGACAGACCAAGACGGCCACATGGGCCCCGCGTCCAACTGGGAGGGCCCCAATACGACCCAAGAGGGCCCCAAGACGGCTGAAACGTCTCCCACGATGGCCCAAGAGGGCCCCACGAGAACCCTTCAAGAGGGCGCCAAGAGGGCACCAAGAGGGGGCCAAGAGAGGCTTTGAGGAGTCATCCTGGAGGTTTTGGGCTTCCGTTCTGCGCCCAGTGCTTTTTTTTTGGAGGCCCCAGGAGGTCCCCAGGAGCCCCCCGTCAGGTCTCCCAAGGGTCAAGAGGCTCTCGCGCAAGTTGATTTCGGATCTCATGCTGGCCCTTTCCTAGCGGCCTCCCAGGAGCTGCCCTGGAGCCGCCGTCCCTGCTCTTTGCCCCTCCCTCCGAACGTGATCCCCCCCGGGGCGTCTACCCGCGGGCCAGTGGCGTCGCCGCCGTGGCGGTTCCTGGCATGCGGGGGCGTCTGCTCGCTCGCCTCTCTTCCAGCCCTCCTCGCTCTTCCCTCCTCCCCTCGATCGCTCCCAGAGGGGGCCCAGACATGATCGCGTCGTACAAAAAAAAAATCAGGACGGCAAGTTTCTCAAGATTTTCGACCCTTGGGGGCCCTCGCCGGGCCCCCGCACCGTCAAAAAACAGCTCTGGACGAAAAGCCGGTCCCGGGGAGCGGGTCAGGACTTCCAGGGGCCCCGCATTGACGAAAGCAGGACGTCGCATGCAGGCCTGGGGGGGGCCCGGTGGGGGGGGGGGCGGGCGCCGGCGCGACCAGGGCCCCCCCGGGGAGCTGGGAGCCCGCTGGGTGCCCGGCCCCGGGATCGGCAGCCACCGCACATCCCTCGGGGGGGGGGGCGATCGGGGTGCGGCGACCAGGGCTCCCCCCCCTCGCGGGAGCCCCCCCCCCCCCCCGGCTCGGGGCTCCCCCCTTCGCCCCGCTCGCCGCCTGGCGCTGTGGGCTGCGCGGCGGGCCATATCATGCGGGTGCGGGCCGCGCTCCGGGCCCCCCATCGGGCAAAAGGCGCTCACGACCCTGCTCGCGCGGCTCGTGCGGGAGAGCAGCGGAGCGGAGACATGTTGAAATGGCGTCGTATCGACGAACTCAGGATTGCAAAAAACCGAAGGATTGCAAAAAACCAAGGATTGCAAAAAACCCGAAGGATGGCAAAAAACCAAGGATTGCAATCCTTCGTTCAGGGTGGTCGGTGCGACCTCCCAGGGAGCGGGGTGCAGCGCGGTTGGTCTCGGCGCCTGGTTTTCGCTGGTTGGCGCACGGCTGCCCACGGCCTGCACGGTCAGGTTGGGCTTCTCCGGGTGTCTGCTCCTGCCTGGCGGCGTCTCCCCCCCGCCCACCGTGTCACTCCGGCCAGGGGGGGCAGCTTTTTCCTTTTGGCCGCGAGCTCTCGGTGAGCAAGCGATCACTGACCATGACCATCGCGTCCAGGGCACCGTCCGCCGCCGCCTCCCCTCAGTCCCTCCTTCCCATACACCTTACGCGATGCTTAAGAAAACCTAAGTTTTCGTCCAGAGTCTCGATTATTCTTAATTTTCCAATGTAAATCCCAAGATTTTGATAGAAGTTCTGGGTTTTATTCAATTTCTGAGACTGTGAATTTCTTAACCCATGATTTCTTGAGCATTTCGCAGGGTGTACTCCCCGTCATTGCCCCCCCCCCTCTTCCACCTGTGCTTGCGCCAGTAACGGCTGTCAGGAAAGGAGGGGGGAAGAGAGGAGGACCCAACCAAGCGAGCGGACACACATGGGAGGCCCACCAGAGGCTCAAGGGAAAGACATGGGAGGGACACCGCCACAGGACACCAATATTGCGGGAAGTGCGACAGGCAGTAAGAATTTTCTAGGCAAGCCTAGACAGGGAACAAGCAACACCTAGTTGGGTGGTGGTCAGCGCCTATGGGAACGTCGATGACAGGGGCTCTTTGTATGTCTTTGACGGGTCGATGCCGACTGCGATGTTTGCCATCTTTCTCAGGAGATTTGTTCTAGTCATCGCAACCGACGCCATCTGCTACACTGACACCCCCGAATGATATTCTTAGTGATCGCCGCAGCCATGTGTTGCTGCTTGCCTGATTACCCACTCAGTGTGTGCACTTGCAGGTCTTTCTTCTGTTCTGAGGAACTGGACCGAGTCTGCGGTCTGGCGGCTATGTGGTTGCCGTCGCCGCCTCGTCGCCGCCCGTCGCTTGGGCCGTGTCTTCAGTCTGGCGGTTATGTGGCCGCTGTCACCGCCGCGTCGCCGCACTAGATTCTCCTTTCTAAAAAGAGAATAGACTCTACCCTCCCCCCCCGGCGTTATCGCCCCCCCTTTCGGGCATGTAAATCACATATGATTATGACCACATGTCCATCCTAAATATGAAATCACAATGTCCCAGGCCAACCGGGTTCCCCCCCTGAGGTTCTCGGGTAAAAAACATTATGCGGTGACATTTGTTGCTCCAACATAGCACTTGTTCACGAATCCCTTGCAAAAAAACCGGACGAAGTGCACACGCGCGCGTCGTCGCGCGCGCATGCCGAAATCCTTAAAAAACCTTCGGTGTTGGAAGGATTTCGCAATCGAGTTTCCAAAACACATACAAAAACACATGGTTTCGTAACACTGATTTGCTAAACAAGCTTCCGCGCGAGCTCTTGCGAAATCTTAAGAACGCCTTTCTGGTTGTTCAAGATTTTCACAACATGCTACCCAACGGGCGTCGCGCTCGTGTCTGTCGAAATCTGTCGAACGCCCTTGCGCGTGTGCCGTCGCGAGAATCCTGTGCAAAAAAAGGGACGAAGTGCAGACGCGCGCGTCGTCGCGCGCGTACGCCGAAATCCTTCAAAACCCATCGGTTTCGGAAGGATTTCAAAATCGCGCATCCAAAACACCTACAAAAACCAAAGGTTTCGCAACACGGATTTTCAACAAAAGCGTGCGCGCGCGCTCTTGCGTCGTCGTCGTCGTCGTCGTCGCCGTCCTCCCTCCTCCCGCGTCGTCGTCGTCGTCGCCCACGTCGTCCTGTGTCTTTCCTCGTGTTCGTCGTCGTCGTCGTCTTTGGCGTCGTGGTCGTTTCCGTCGTCGTTGTCACCGTGGTCGTCCTTCCTCCTCCTCCCTCGTCGTCGTCGTCGTCGTGGTCCGTCGTCGGCGTCTCGTCGTCGTCCCTCTTATTTCGTCGCCGTTGTCGTCGTCGTTGTCGTGGTCGGCGTCGCCGTCCTTCCTCCTCCCTCGTCGTTGTCGTCGTCGGCGTCGCTGTCCTTCCTCCTTCTTCGTCGTTCGCGTCGTCGCCGTCCTCCCTCCTCCCTCGTTGTCGTCGTTGTCGTCGTTGTCGTCGTTGTCGCCGTCGTCGTCCTCCCTCCTCCCTCGTCGTCGTCTTCGTTGGCGACGTCGTCGTCGTCTTCGTCGTCGGCGTCGGCGTCGTCGTCTTCGTCGTCGTCGACGTCGGCGTCGTCGTCAACGCCGCCGTCGTCGTCGTCGTCGTCGTCGGCCGTCTTGCTTCTCCGGCCTTCTTGGGGCGCTCTTGAGACGCCCCCGAGGGTTCCAAGACGACCCCGGAGCGATATTTGTGCTCGGTCCCGCATGGGTTTTGCAAACCAAGTTGCGGGTGGGTGGGTGGGATGATTGCGCGAGCAGTCGAGTTGACAACTTCAAGTTCGGCAAGTGACTAAAAAGAGAGTAGACTCTACCCCCCCCCCGGAGTTATCGCCTTCGGGTATGTAAATCACAAATGATTCTGACCACATGTCCATCCTAAATATGAAATCACAATGTCCCAGGCCAACTGGGTTCCCCCCGCCTGAGGTTCCCTGGTAAAAAAACATTATGCGGTGACATTTGTTGTTCTAACATAGCACTTTTTCGCGAATCCCTTGCAGAAGTGCACACGCGCGCGTCGTCGCGCGCGCATGCCAAAATCCTTCAAAAACTCTCCGTGCCGGAAGGATTTCGCAATCGAGTTTCCAAAAAACCTACAAAAACACATGGTTTCGCTACACTGATTTGCTAAAATAGCTTCCGCGCGAACTCTTGCGAAACCTTAAGAAAACCTTATTGGTCTATCAAGATTTTCACAACATGCTACCAAACGAGCGTCGCGCGCGCATGTCGGTTTCGGAAGGATTTCAAAATCGTGTGTCCAAAAAACCTACAAAAACCAAAGGTTTCGCAACACGGATTTTCAACAAAAGCGTGCGCGCGCGCTCTTGCGTCGTCGTCGTCGTCGTCGTCGTCGTCCTCCCTCCTCCCGCGTCGTCGTCGTCGTCGCCTCGTCGTCCTGTGTCTTTCCTCGTGTCGTCGTCGTCGTCTTTGGCGTCGTGGTCGTTTCCGTCGTCGTTGTCGCCGTGGTCGTCCTTCCTCCTCCTCCCTCGTCGTCGTCGTCGTCCGTCCTCGGCGTCTCGTCGTCGTCCCTCCTATTTCGTCGTCGTTGTCGTCGTCGTCGTTGTCGTCATCGTCTTCCCTCCTCCCTCGTTGTCGTCGTCGGCGTCGCCGTCCTTCCTCCTTCTTCGTCGTTTGCGTCGTCGCCGTCCTCCCTCCTCCCTCGTCGTTGTCGTCGTTGTCGTCGTTGTCGCCGTCGTCGTCCTCCCTCCTCCCTCGTCGTCGTCTTCGTTGGCGACGTCGTCGTCGTCTTCGTCGTCGTCGTCGGCGTCGGTGTCATCGTCGTCGTCGTCGTCGGTGTCGTCGTTGTCGCCGCCGTCGTCGTCGTCGTCGTCGTCGTCGGCGTCGTTGACGTCGTTGTCGTCGGTGTTGTCGTTGTCGTCGAGGTCGTCATCGTCATCGTCGTTGTCGTCGTCGTCGTCGGCGGCGGCGTCGTCGTCGGTGTCGTCGTCGTCGTCGTCATCGTCGAAGTCGTTGGAGACGTCGTCGGTGTCGTCGTAGTCGTTGTCGGCGGCGTCGTCGTCGTCGACGTCGCTGTCGTTGTCGACGTCGCTGTCGTTGCCAAGTGCCATTTGGTACCCACCGTCACGGTCTTAAGAGATTTTGCAAGCCAAGTTGTGGGTGGGTGGGTGGGATGTTTGCGCGAGCATTGGAGTGGACAATTCATTGCGAACAGAAATTAATCGCACACCATAGGATGCACCGCATGGATTGCGCTACACAAGTTGCACTGCATAGCGTGCACCGCATGGCTTGCACTGCTTAGCTTGCACAACATAGATTGTAAAACTTAGGTTGATCTGCATGGGTGGCACAGCATATATTACAGCACATGCATTGCACAACGCAGCTTGCACCACATAGGTTGCGCTGCATAAGGAGCACAGCATAGATCGTGCCACCTATATTGCACCATAACTATTGCACTAAATACTTTGCACCATGCGTGCTGCACAACATAGGTCGCTAGAAACACTGATTGTGTCTACGCTGGCTAATATCGCACACTAATGCTCCCTTATCCATCCAGCTGCCTGCGGCAAGTCCCGCCATCGTGCCAGTCCAGCATTCTCGGTGGCGACTATTCGAGGGGCCACAGGAGGTCGCCCACGTGTGACACCTTTAGCCTCCTGAATCGCATCATTCGGGCCGTCTTGGGGCTGTCCGGGGCTCCTGTGGGGCAGTTGTGACGGTCCTTTAGTGCCCTCTGTGGCCGTCGTGGGGCTCTCTTAAAGTGCCTTGGGGTTCTCTTTGATCTTCTTGGGGCTCTTTTAGGCCTACGTGGCTGTCTGCGGGTACGTACGCTTTAGGGCCGTCGTGGGGCCGTCTTGGACATGGGTCCTCCGAGACCGTCTTGGGTCCCCCAAGAGGCCCTATTGGGCCACCTTGAAGATATCTTGGGTCTGTCCTTGACTGTCCAGGGGCCCTCTTGGCCTGTCCTGAGGCCGCCTTCAAGGCCTCATAGGCTATCTTGATTGAGGCCCTCTTGGCTTGTCGAGGAGCCATCTTGGAGGCCTTTTGGGCCGTCTTGAGCTTACGCAAGCCTGAAAAGGAAAGAATGCGACAATCCTACAAACGCCGAAGGGAATCAATCTTCGGGCATTGCTGGATGTTCGCTCGTGTAGCCCTCTTGAGCCGTCGTGACAGCATATTGGGCCGTCAGTAGGTCATCTTGGGGCCATGGTAGGCCGTTTTAGAGGCATCTCGAGCTCTCTTGGAGGCCTGCTTGCGCCGTCTGGGAAGCCAGCTGGGGCATCTTGGACGCCATGGAGAGCGCCATGGGGGCGTCGGGTAGCCGTGGGAGTCTCGGGAGGGGAGGCCATGCAGTGTATGCAGGTAAGTGCGGTCGGGGGCCGGGAGGGGGGACCCGTTAGAAGATTATGCAATCCCTGCCAAGCAGCATTTGGCGGAGTTCCCTCACGTTTCGTTTTTTTCTTCACAAGAAGGTGCCCAACTCGATTTACCATGAGGCGGGATCCCCACAACCCGGATCTCTTCAGCCGTGGAGGAGCTGATGTCACCGATGGAGATCGGGAGCCAGACACGTGGCATTGGGAGCGGGAGGCTAAACTAATTACCAGGATATCTACATAGATGCACCCCCCCTTTTCCTCCTCGTCCTCCTCATCCTCATCCTGGTCCTCATCCTCATCATAGTGTCCCTCCTCCTCATCTGCATCAGCATCAGTATCCTCCTCCTACTCTTCCTCCTCCTCTTCCTCCTCAGAATAAACATCATCATCCACATCATCACCATCATCATTATTATCATCATCATCATCATCATCATCATCATCATCATGTGCATTAGCCTCACCATCCTCATCCCCCATTTGCCTCATACTCCTTATCATTATCCTTCTCGTCCTCCTTGACATACTCATGACCCTCCTCCTCCTCCTCCTCCTCCTCCTCCTTCTCATCCTCAGTGCCATCATCAGCATCATCACCATCATCATCACCATCATCGTCGTCATCGTCATCATCATCCGCATCCTCATCATGTCAGTGGTGAAGGCATGTCCTCCGTGAGATTCATCATCGAGCTGACGCTCTTGCTTCCGAAGCCTATGGAGTCTTGGCAGTACCATGGTGTCTTCTCCTCTCACTCTGTCCCGCTCCAGGAGGGGGTAAGTACATCTTTGCTCATTTTGGCGTTGGCTCCAAAATGGGCTTGTCTCGAGTGGTTGGCACATTGGTGCTGCGCGCTTGTGCCCTCCTATCCTTCACGATCTCGCCGAAGGTTCTGGCTTTGGGGGTGAGGGTACCGTCACGCTTGGGAAGCTCCGAGGTTTTTTCCAGGTGGTAGAAGCCATCAACAGTTGAGGTCCATGCCAAGAAACACACTGCTTGCCTCCAGGGTGCCCTGGGTTTCTTGGGTTTCGATGGTTTTGTTATGGAAAGCGTTGCGCTCCCACACCAAAAACCAATGGTCGTCCTGGGTCTCAGGGTTGGGTTTCTCGCGGAAAGTTTCTTGTGGACTGGCCTCCATTTTACGGTGTTCTTGTGCAGCTTGCATCTACTTTGATTCTTCGTCGCAGGCGCCAGAGCTCGTGCTCTAGACCCTCAGTGTGAAGCGCCTCTCGCAGAATCTCGCCCCAAGGTCTCCCACGCCGGCCACTCCATGCCGGCCAGTGTTTCCTCGTCACCAGCTTGGCATCCGGTGTCGGTGGCATCGCACCTCTGCGCGGGCCGCCAGCAGCACATCTGGTGGCTGTCATCGCTCTCCCGGCGGAAAAAAATTGTCATCAGCAGCACTGCTCTCACCCGGGGTAGCCGCTTGGGCCCGGGCCACCCAGGCTTACAAAAGCGCTGGGCGCGCGCGCGGGCCGATGTCGTGGCAGGGCTCGACCTCGAGCTCGAGCTCGAGCTCGAGCAGCGGCGGCCCCCAGGACCTCCTCGATGGCTGGCCAGCCCGCGGGCCGCTGCCAGCCGCTCTCATCGTGATCGAGGACGACTCGGCCGCCAGCTCGTCATCTCCGGGGAGGTCCCGCCGAGACCACGGCGGCCCTCTCGTTGGCCTTTCGCCCTGTTTGGGCCTCCCTCCTCCTCCCTCCTCCTCCTCCTCCTCCTCCTCCTCCTCCTCCTCCTGCTCCACCTCCTCCTCCTCCTCCTCCTCCTCCTCCTCCTGCTCCACCTCCTCCTCCTCCTCCTCCTCCTCCTCCTCCTCCTCCTCCTCCTCCTCCCGAAGCCTTCCCATCGCCACTGGCGGATCCGCCTCAACAAGAACGGCTCAGAGTGGAGCCCGGCAGGGGCCCAGGGACCCGTGGTGTCCCCCGCCCGGCCAAGTCCACTCAAAATCCAGCCCTGAACCCCTGCCAGGGCCCAGTATGACACGCTTTTCGAGGGAGCAAGCCTTGACGACGAGAAGCCTCCAGGAGGACCGACACGGACGCGGAGAACGCAGTGGAGGGCCGCCGTTGTCTCGATTGGTCTTCCTCCGATCATCGCAAGCCCCGTCCTCTGGTCGGCAGGGCTCGGCCCTGGCCAGCCATGACAACGGAAGCTGCCACAGCGGGGACCAGCAGGAGGCGCCGCAGGGGCACTTGGCCGCGCCCACGCGCGCGCAGCGGCGCCGCATGCAGCGCACGGAGAATCAGAGGCACATCGGCAGGCCCGAAAGGGCGATCAACGATATGAACACAAATGCCTGGAGCTCAGCCAATGAGGAAGCCGGCAGGCCGCTGCCGCCGCAGGGACCTTTTCTGGCACCGCCGTGGTGTAGCACACCCTGGAAGGCCCACGCAAAGGGTAAGAGGACGAGTTGCCTCGTTGGATGCTATCACAAGCGATGTGGAGAAAACTGCCCGCGATGTCACGACCCTCGCTGCAGAGTCTTGGCGAACGACATACTGTTACAGGCGCATGTTGTTGCTTCCAATTATACTGAGTGTCCACTGATTGCAGGGCTCAGGAGGACGGAGCGCGCATGCGATGGCGCCCTTGTGGAGTATTCGGCGGCGCGCGCAGAGTTAGTCGGGCGAGGGGGACGGATTTGATGCAGGCAGGGAGCGCATAAAATGGAGACCGCGCCTTCTAATGAGTTGAGAGGGCGTCTCAGCTTCTAACTATGATCGCCAGTGCATTCCCAACCTCGACCTTGACAGGGTAAGCTTGCTCTCCCAGCGTATTTTCTCTAGGTGGTGATGTGTGCTGCGGAACCCGAAGGAGGCAGTATCAGTCCCCACCCCGGGGGGGGTAGCCCAACGGAGCCAAGGTTTCCTTGGTGGGGGCAGGAACATGTTTGTTTCGTTATCGGATCTGAGACGCCCTCCGCCTTCTTAGAAGGCCGTCCCTCCTCGCCACACCCTTTCTGCGCACCGCCAAAGGACGTCTACACCATGGCCAGCACGCCAAGTGACGACTGCAGGAATCTGGTGTCACTGTGAGGCTCGCGCACGCGTTGCATTCGACCGAAGCAGACAACATTTTAACATCCTATGTAGTTTGAGGGGTTATGAACAGCTTGGCGCGTGGTCGGTCTGCAGCAGTGCCCGTCTGTGCTGTACGCCTCCGATGGCGACATCTTTCCCCAAGACCGCCCAAGAGCCCCCAAGACCGCTCCAACACGGGCCAATAATACCCCACGACGGCCCAGGAGCGCCCCGAGGCAGCCTAGGAGAGCCCCAAGATGGCCAGAAAAACCGTCGAGCAGGGGGGACGCAAATCGAGAATCCTGGCTTTCCACTCCACGAGGTCCCCAGGAGGCTCCAAGAGTCCCCCAAAGAGCCTGGCCCCCAAGAGCCCCGAAGATGCCCAATGGCTCCAAGAGGCCCCAAAGCAGCCCCCCAGCGTCTTCCAAACTGCCTCCCAAGAGCCTCCTGCACGCCTCGCCTCTGAGACCCCCCCCCCCGATTCCTGCGCACTACATGTTAGGAGGCCCCACTTGAAAACAGGAAGTCCAGTGATTCTCTTATTGCTCAAGTTCATCCCGAGCCCCATCAAGATTTCGGGGTCACATTGCACAGTTGTTCGGAAATGCTGTTGAACTCTATGACGCTGTCGTGGCACTCTCTTGGGTCGTCTTCGTGTCCTGGCTGCCCCTGAGACCACAGTAAACATCGAGAGCCCATGAGTTCACCTGTCCAGCCTGGCTAGCAAGTCAGCGCGCGCGCGCCAAGAAAAAGACAAAAGAGAGGACCTGCCCAAGCCTTCGAGCGCCTTGCCTCAAGATGGTTCCAAGGTTCTCGCAAAGGCTCTCGATGCGCCCCCTAGATGCCTTCGAAAACTCCTGGGAGGCTCCCAGGGGGCACCATTAGCTCCCAAGAGGCCCCGAAAGGCTCCCAAGACGCCGCCAAAGGCTCCCAGAGGCGCCCCAACAGTCCAAGGCCTGTATCCAGGAAACTTCTGACCCACGACCCAGGCATGACAAATTGAAAACATGGAGTGCCAAGAATTCCATTTCTTTCAAACCTACCCTTGTTTATTTTTACACAGCAGACCATAATTAAGGCCCCCGTCACCACCGAAGGAAGATCCCAGGAAGCCTTCGAAGGCCCTAACCATCGAACACCTGAAGGACATTTATGAGTTGGTGGTTTCCGCATTACCCCCTTCTATACGCTTCCGAGGTTTGCGCGGGGACTCCAAGAAGGTCGTTCGATGCACAAGGCACTTCAACAAGTGAGATTCCATGCGTTAGCCTGTCGAACCTAGCTAGAACTTGAGCGCGCGCGAAGTGCGCGATGGTTCGAGCCGATATATCTGTGTGTATCGGAGGTGAGGGGGTGAGATCGAAGTGGAACGGAGAGCCCCCCTACCGGGAAATCGATTTCGGTTTCGTGTTCGTGCGTGCCGTGCGTGCGGGCGAGGCGAAGCTGCGTGGGCGGGCGAGAGAAAGTCTCCTGTGGCTGAGGCGCGGCCGGACCAAATGTCTCCCTTCCGGGCGGCCGGGGGCCCGCGGTGTCCCGCCGGTGTCCCGCTGGTGTCCCGTGTGGCTGAGGCGCGGCCGGACCAAATGTCTCCCTTCCGGGCGGCCGGGGCCCCGCGGTGTCCCGCCGGTGCCCTGTCGGTGTCCCGATTTTGGTGATGATATTGATGAATGTGATGGTGATGATGATGACGATGTTGATGTTTTGTTTTGATGATCGATAGTGAGATCGGTAGTGATATCGATTGTGAGATCGAATGTCAGATCGCTTGTGAGATCGATTGTGAGATCGATTGTGATACCGAATGTGGGATCGATAATGAGATCGATAGTGAGATCGATTGTGAGACCGAATGGGATATC
Source organism: Prorocentrum cordatum (assembly GCA_963575745.1). Taxonomy (NCBI): domain Eukaryota; class Dinophyceae; order Prorocentrales; family Prorocentraceae; genus Prorocentrum; species Prorocentrum cordatum. Next base: position 515,652 of record CAUYUJ010000891.1, read on the forward strand.
GATTGTGAGATCGATTGTGATATCGATAGTGAGATCGATAGTGAGACCGAATGTGAGATCGATTGTGGAATCTATTGTGAGATCGATAGTCAGATTGATTGTGAGATCGACCGATTGAGTTAGTGGTGAGATCTCGATAGTGAGATCGATGATGAGACCGAATGTGAGATCGATTGTGAGTTCGGTTGTGGTATCGAGAGTGAGATCGATAGTGAGATCGAAAGGCCGAATGCGAGATCGATTGTGATATCGATTGTGATATCGATAGTGAGATCGATAGTGAGACCGAATGTGAGATCGATAATGAGATCGATAGTGAGTTTGATCGTGAGATCGATAGTCAGATCGAATGCGAGATCGATTGTGATATCGATTGTGAGCTCAATAGCGAGACCGAATGTGAGATCGATTGTGGGATCGATTGCGAGATTGATTGTGAGATCGATAGTCAGATCGATTGTGAGATCTATCGATTGAGATCGATTGTGAGATCGGTAGTGAGTTCGATAGTGAGATCACTCGAGTGCGACGTTGGTCCCTCCCCCCCCTCACCTCCTTATCACCCGAAGGGTGGTCTATGCGGTGTATATATATACATGTGTATACATATGTATGCATATGTCTACACATACACCTATACAGGCATCCATCCATCCATTCATTCATTCATTCACTCACACATACGCACATTCATAGCACTCATGGACACACCCATGCAGTATATAGATACACACATATGTGTGTATGTATGTTATATATGTGTATATACACATCTATGTACATATATATATATATATAGAGATGTCGGAGAAACTGGGACGGGCCCAGAACCACGGCCCCGTGGCCCAAGGGCTCCCGGGCAGGGCCCTGAGGATTCTCGGACGGCTGGCTCCAGAGGCTACCAGGACTGGCTCTAGACTGCTCCAGTCGCCCCGTGAGTGCTCCACGACTCGCCAGGATGGCCTCGAGAGGAGCCACGAGCCCCCCACCACGCCCGAAGAGGGCACCCTGAGGTGCCCCCAGAGGGCCCCAAGAAGCCAGACGCGTCCCATCTGGAGAAAACATGCGTTTTCAGCCTGTACGACTCTCGAGCTCCCTCAGCGCCCTCGACGGCCCGAACGGCCTCTCAAGCCGCACCAAGACGGCCCAAGAGGCCCACAAGGCAGTCCCAATACGGCCCCAGAACAAATCCAATGCGGCCCAAGAGGCGCCCGAGACGGCCACAAGAAGGCCCCAGGAGGGCTTCACGATTGCCTAAGAGAGCCCCTCATACCGCCAGCGGGGCCCAAGAGGGCCTCCAGAGGCCCCCAAAGGCCCCCAAACAACCCGTACAGAGGCCCCAAGAGGCGCCCCGGCAGGCCCCAGAAGAAGCTTCGACTTTGTTTTTCAGGATGCCGTGGAGGTGTCCCAAGATACCCCACACATGTTTCTATGTAGGCTGCAGCCGCCCTTCGAGGCAAGTGCTCCTCGCGGCGGCGTTAGTTCCTCCTGCGACTCAGTTGCGGTGCTTCCTACTTCTCGTAGCCTTCCCTTTCGCCTCCTCCTTAATATCTTCCTCCGCTGCCTCCTTCTCCTCCGCTCAGTCCCCCTCGCCGTCATCGTCCTCTTCAACGTCACAACGCAGCATGAGCCGCAGTAAAAAAAACAGGTGCGAGCTCCAGGAGGAGCATGTGAATTGAAACGCACAATGGGCACCGGGCGGGTGACTGAACACTCAATATTTCCAAGGCGTGGTTATTCAAACTAACAACAAGAACAACAACAACAACAACAACAACAACAACGCAACACCAATCCGCACTGCGGAACACCAGTTCGGCCACGAGCCCATGGACGGCGAATGACCCATCGGCCCCCTGGCCGAAATCCCGGCCGAGGCCACCGATGTTGAGATGTTGCGGTCGACGTTTCGAGGGAACGCGCCGCTTTCGGCACGATTTGGGACCCGCAGGGAGCCAAAACAATCTCGTTCCCTGCAACCGCCTCTACTCGCAGCCTGGCGTCGGGAATTTGTGGCCTGCGCCTACATCCATCCATCCATCCATACATGCATACATACACACATGCCTGTGCTGACGTATGCATGCATGCATGCATGCATGCATACTTATAAGCACCGTACGCACATGCGCACATACTTGCATACGTACATACATGCGCCGATATACGTTCACCCATACACATACACATACAACTGCATATATGCGTATACATGCACACGCATATGTACACAGACTTACCCAGAACACATACCACCCAAACCACGCACACGAGCATCCATAACTGACAAAGCACAAACCGCACAGCACGCACATCAAACACACGCAACCTACAGACACAACGCGCACACATCACGCAGCACTCTTCACACATACGCCACACAACACACGACATACACGCACGGATTACAACGCACATGCAACACATACACGAAATACCTACGTCACTACTAACACAGCACACGGTCCATCCACCACACACGCACGCACATGTCACACGAAACAACGTACACGCATGTTGCATTGTGTGTTGTATGAAACGGTGCACGCACGTGCCACCTTCACACACACGCATACAAACAACATGTACATATACATGTGTGCATCTGTATATATATAGATATACGTATGCATATATACATACATATATAGGTATGTGTGTGTACGTGCGTGCACCCATTGGTTGTGCACGTAGCATGTATACATGCACACACAACCATGCTCATACACACGATTGTATGTATGGAAATATGTATGTATGCATGCATGCATGCATGCATGTATGCATGCATGTATGTATGTATGTATGTATGTGTATATGTATGGATGTATGGCTGTGTAGATGTATGGATGTATGGATGTATATATGTATGCATGTTTGTTTGTATGCATGTATGTATGTATGATCGTATATCCATACATATGTGCATACATGTGTATACATGTGTACATACGTATTTGCATGTACATGTCCATACATACATTTATTTATTTATGTAAAGATACACACATATGTATATGTGTACAAGTCAGGGGGCCTTATCGCAGCTGCTTCGGGTTGCCATGGTGGCTCCGGGCTCCCTCGGGACCCTCTCCAGCGACCCCAGTTCCTCCCGGACGGCCTTAAGTGGTGCCACAGACACCAGAAGGTTTCATCATGTCCCGCGGGGCTTCCGGGAAGCTCTCTCTCTTTTTTTTTTCTTTTTTTTTTTTTCTCTCTCTCTCTCTCTCTATATATATATATAGGTTCAAGGCGGCCCAGGAGGATTTGACTTTCGCTCCCCAGAAGGCCCCAAGAGGCAAACACCATTGATTTACCATAAAGGTTTTTGATGTTTCTGGGATTCTTAATGTTCGAGCTTTTGACGCTCCCCGACGGCTTACGAGGCCTCCAAGATTGCCCCAAGACGGCCCAAGGGACCCCCAAGACCGCCCCAAGACGGGCCAAGAGGGTCCTAAGACTGCCCCGAAAGAGGCCCAAGACAGCCCAAGAAGAGCCGCCCAGACGCCTTAGTGGCGTCACGGTGACACCAGAAGGCTGCGAGATGTCGCGCGGGCTTCCAGGCAGCCCCAAATAGCTTCAAGACGGCCCAAGAGGACTTCACTTTGGGCCCCAAGAGGCAAAAACGATTGATTTACAATGGTTTTTCCAGGTTTTGTTTTGTTCTCGACTTTCGAGCTTCCGACGCCCCACGATGTCCTAAGAGGCCTCCAAGACCGCCCCAAGACGGCCCAAGGGACCCCGAAGACCGCCCCAAAAGGGGCCCATGACGGCCCAAGAAGAGCCGCCCAGACGGCTTCAAGTGGTGTCACAGTGACACCAGAAGGCTGCGAGATGTCCCGCGGGGCTTCCGGGCAGCCCCAGACAGTTCAAGACGGCCCATCTTTGGCCAGACGCCCCCAGATGCCCCGAAATGCCCCCAGATGGCCCAAGAGGTCTCCACGAGCGCTCCCCAGGTGAGCGCAAGAGACAAAGACCAATGATCTTCCATGGGTTTTTCTGTGCTCTGGGAGGTCTCGACTTCTCGAGCTTCCAGCGACGGCCCCTAAGAGGGCCCAACATCCAACACACATTTAACACAAATCGCTTCCTCGTCAAGGACGGCGGCCTGTCAACTTTGTGTTAAGTTGTTGGGGCTCAGGGGCCTCCCTGAAAGCTCCCTTGGCGCCCACTTGGATCCCCCCGAAGCTATGCTCGAAAGCTCTCGTGGGACTCGTGGGGGCCTGAGGGAGTTTCCGGAAAGCCCCAGGAGGTTTTTGGAGGCCCTTTGGGCCCCACAGATCTCCAGAGTCCGGAGGCCCCGGAAAAGCAAAACACGCCCCAGAACATGCAATCATCCGTCACGTCCATAAGCGACGACCACAACCACCACCACCTCGACTACTATATACGACGACCACCGCGACGATCATCGCGACGGCGGCGGCGGCGCCTGCGGCGGCGGCGCCCGCGGGGGCGGCGGCGGCGGCGACGGTCTGGCGGCCAAGAGCTTCTGGGGCCCTTTCCTGCCACCGTGGCAGTCACGGCACTTGCGCAGTCTGGTTCCAACGCGTCGCACGTCGATCATCGCACGGCTCCGCGACCGGCCGCTCACGGAGCCCTAAGCCACCCCAGAAGGCCTAACACCTCCATGCAAAGGCGGCCCTTGCTTGGGGAACCTCTCCCTGGATACTTTTAGTATTCGTGGATCAGCGCAAGGTCTATTGACAACGACTGTGCAGTCGGCTAGAACCTAAAAGCGCGCGTAGCGCGCGTGGTTAATGGACCTAGTCTGGTTATATCATGTATATGCTTGTATGCGTAGGTAAAGCATATGTATACATATATATATATATACATACATACATAGATAGATACGTATGTGCATGCATAAATAGATAGGCAAACTGTGTACCTATACATATAAATGCGTAATCATATGTATGTTTGCCTGCATGCATGTATGGATGGATGGATGTATGTGTGTATATATAAGATGTGGGTGTTTTCCCAACATTTCCGCCCGAATTGCTGGTTTGCTGGCCCCAAGGCCATCAGAAACGGGTCCAAGGTTGAAAACTGACCCCGGGGAAAGGTTCGGAACCTCCTGAGGCCACGCATGGAAGATATCATGTCTGCGGATACTTGGGAGGGCGAGGGTAATCGGATGTCTGGAATATGCCGTACCGCCAGATGCCAGGGAGCGGATGCCAGGCACCCTGGATTTTACGCGATGCGCACCCACAGCGTATTCGTAGACGAGTTGAACCTAAGCGCGCGCGTAGCGCGCGCGTGGACACGCACACACAGGCACACGCGCACACATACACACACACACACACTACACACACACGCACACGCATTTATATGTACAGCGGGGGACCACAAGTGTGAAGCCGGGGGGCCGGGCTTGCTCTTCGGAGCATTTAATCGCGTCGGAGGGCGATCAGACAGGCGTCGAAACAGCCCACGACGGCATCGAGTCCCTTCCAACACGGTTTCTGGGGCTCACGAAGCGTAACAAACAACGGAAAATGTTTCCCAGACGCCCCCAGATCAGCCTTGTCATATTTTCCGTGTCTCCATATATGTGTCTTGGCGCTCGGGCGAAGAGAGATCCGCTAGCATGGGGAACGGGCACATGCCCCACACTGATTGAAACAAATCAACAAGCCGGCGGCGGAACCAGCCAAGTCTTGCGAGGGGGAGGAGGTTGGGGGAGAAATTGGGGGTCACCTGCAGGAGGAGCTGCAGCTGCCAGGGACTGTCCGCTAGTGTCTCATTTTGTATAGCCTTGTCTCGAAGCGGCGCCTGCTTGTATCGCCGTCGTGTGCTCCCCGTGTCCCCCCATGCACGCATTGCCTCCGCGCGCCTGGGCGAGGAGTCATTTGCTGCAGTGCGGCGTTGTCATGTGCTCTAGGACCCTCGGACTGTTGGCCTCATCCCCGGATTGCCGACAGAGAAAAAATACTCAATGACGCGGTAAAGCAAGATGCGCATGCAGTCGTTTTGAGCATCTCGCGCAGCTACGGAACGCACACAGGCGCTCAGTCCACGAGGCATCGTGGCATGAACCCAATGTGCCTTTGTAGCGTGTGATAGCGTCTGGCCATGCGCTCGAACCTAAGCGCGCGCGCGAAGCGCGCGCGTGGTTGTAGTACGTGTATACATACATGCATACATGCATACACCCATACATACACACATACGCACACATACGTACACACACGCAAACATACATACATACACACATGCATTCAGACATACACTCATACATGTACATATACACATACATAGACATACACATATACACATCGGAGGTTGGGGGGTGAGATCGCAGTGTAACGGAGTCCCCCCACTGGGAAATCGAGTTTCGAGTTCGTGCTCGTGCCGTGCGTGCGGGAGAAGCGAAGCTGCGTGGGCGGGCGAGAGGAATTCACTCTGCTGTCGCTAGGGGTCCGCCAACACGCGTGTTTCCCCCCCCCCCCCCGGTGTTGTCAAGCGGGGGCCCGCATTGTCCCGTCGGTGGCTCGCCGTTGTCCCGTCGGTGTCCCGTCGGTGTCCTGTCGTGAGATCGACTGTGAGACCGATCGTGAGATCGATGGTGAGATCGATGGTGAGATCGATAGTGAGACCGAATGTGAGATCGATTGTGAGATCGATTGTGATACCGATTGAGATCGATAGTGAGACCGAATGTGAGATCGATAGTGAGATCGATAGTGAGATACCTATACGACCACCCTTCGGGTGATATGGAGGTGAGGGGGGAGGAGGAACCAACGCGTCACTCAATACATCTCGCGATCGATCCCGCTATCGATTTCAGTATCGATATCACTCGATCGATCTCACTATCGATCGCACTATCGATGTCACAATCGGTCTCACAACCGATCTCATTATCGATCTGATTCAGTCGATCTCACTATCGATGTCACTATCGATTTCACATTCGGTTTCACTATCGATCTCACAATCGATCGCACACTCGGTCTCGCATTCGGTCTCACTATCGATATCACTATCGATCTCACCATCGATCCCACATTCGGTCTCATAATCGATTTCACTTTCGACCGCACTATCGATCTCACTATAGATTTCACTATCGATCTCACAAGTGATCTTACCATCGACCCCGCAATCGATCTCACTATCGATCTCACTATCGATCTCACTATCGATCTCACATTCGGTCTCACTATGGAGCTGACGATCGATATCACAATCAATCTCACAATCGATCTCACTATCGGTCTCACTATCGATCTTTCAATCGATCTCATAATCGGTCCCACTATCGATCTCACAATCGATCCAACTATCGATCTCACAATCGATCTCACAATCGATCTCACGATCGATCCCACTATCGATCTCACATTCGATCTCACAGTCGATCTCACTTTCGGTGTCGCTATCAATTTCACGATCGATTTCACTGTCGATCTCACTATCGATCCAACATTCAATCTCATCGCCCATCATCACCACGTTCAACACAGTGGTCGTCATGAGCCACCCCCCTCCTCCCACCCCCCCCACAACCTCCTTATCACCCGCAGGGTGGTCGTATATGTACATATATACATACACGAACGCATACATACATACATACATACATACATACATACATACATAACATAACATAACATAACATAACATACATACATACACACATACATACATACAAACATACATACATACATACATACATACACACATACATGCATGCATGCATGCATACATACATACATACATACATACATACACACATACACACATACCTACATACATACATACGTACATACATACATGCATACATACAAACGTACGCATACATACATACATGCGTACACACAAACTTGCACACATTTACATTCATACATACAGACATACATACGTACATACGTACATACATCCAGACATCCAGACATGCACACACACATACATAAACACATGCATACACATCCACACACAGACATACATACATACACACATATACACATACACACAAATACATACATACATGCATACCTACATACATACATACTGACAAACATACAGACATACATACAGGCAGGCAGGCATACATCCATACATATACACATACACACATACATACATACATACATGCATACATACATACGTACGTACGTACGTACGTACGTACGTACGTACGTACATACACATACACACATACATACACACATGCATACATACATACATACATACATACATACATGCATGCATACATACATGCATGCATACATACATTCATATACATGTACATAAGGGAGATCCCAGGCCTGGGACCCCTGCCCCCCCCCCTCTCCCTTGTATTCCCGTCCCACCCTCCTGGTGGATCTCCCCAGGCGACCCCCGGAGATTCCAGAAAGCCCGAAACCCTTCCAAGACCACTCAAGATAGCCTGCGTCTTGCCCTCAAGGCCCCCCAAATCGCCCCTCGAGAGCTCCGAGCTGGCCCCAGATGACACAGCGACAGCCCCAAGGCGCCCCAAGAGAGCCTAAAGACGGCCCCAGAGGACTCCAGGCGTTCCGGCGCGCTCCCCGAAGAACCCCAGAGAGCCCCAAGACGGTCCACGACGGCCCGAAAGAAGCGGTCATACCCCCAAAGATCGCTCCAAAATGTCCCAAGAGGCCTCCAAGAGCACTCCCAAGGCCCGCAGAAGCAGAATTCGTTGATTTTGTGTTGTTTTTTTCCCCACATCCTAAGTGGGGTTCTTGTTTTCTCTGCACACCCTCCGCGCAGGATCTCTCCTCCTCCTCCCTCTCCTCTGCTCCTCTTTGCTTCCTCCTCCGCATCATCATCACCATCACCATCACTCCCCACTCATCATCATCATCATCACCATCAGCATCACCATCACCATCCCACGATCACTCACCATCATCGGCATCGAACGGTCATCATCATCATCATCACTACTCGCTGACTTGAGGCCTGAATATGGAGGAAGTCTCGAGCGGGAGCCTCGTCTGTGAGTGAGTTGTGAGGAAGTCTCAGGCGGGAGCCCCCTCCCTATGGGGCCCGCAGATCATGTTACTAATCCGAGCAGGTCATCGGATTCTTGTAACTGTCGTCACTTTTGGGCTCCTCAGGTCTGAATTTGGCGGAAGTATCACGCGGGAGCCTCGTCTGTGAGTGAATTGCGAGCAAGTCTCAGGCGGGAGCCCCCTCCCTATGGGGCCCGCAGATCATGTTATTAATCCGAGCGGGTCATCGGATTCCTGTAACTGTCGTCATTTTTGGGCTCCTCAGGTTTGAATTTGGAGGAAGTATCAGGCGGGAGCCTCGTTTGTCAGTGAATTGCGAGCAAGTCTCAGGCGGGAGCCCCCTCCCTATGGGGCCCGCAGATCATGTTATTAATCCGAGCGGGTCATCGGATTCTTGTAACTGTCGTCACTGTCAGTATCAAGCGGGACTCAGGGGAACCCCCTCCCTATGGGGCCCGCAGATCATGTTACTAATCCGAGCGGGTCATCGGTTTGAATATGGAGGAAGTCTCAAGCGGGAGCCTCGTCTGTGAGTGAATTGTGAGGAAGTCTCAGGCGGGAGCCCCCTCCCTATGGGGCCCGCAGATCATGTTACTAATCCGAGCGGGTCATCGGATTCCTGTAACTGTCGTCACACAGGTCTTGAATTTGGAGGAAGTATCAAGCGGGAGCCTCGTTGTGAGTGAATTGTGAGGAAGTCTCAGGCGGGAGCCCCCTCCCTATGGGGCCCGCAGATCATGTTACTAATCCAAGCGGGTCATCGGATTCCTGTAACCGTCGTCACTTTTGGGCTCCTCAGGTCTGAATTTGGAGGAAGTATCAGGCGGGAGCCTCGTTTGTCAGTGAATTGCGAGCAAGTCTCAGGCGGGAGCCCCCTCCCTATGGGGCCCGCAGATCATGTTATTAATCCGAGCGGGTCATCGGATTCTTGTAACTGTCGTCACTTTTGGGCTCCTCAGGTTTGAATTTGGAAGAAGTATCAAGCGGGACCCTCGTCTGTGAGTGAATTGTGAGGACGCGTCAGGCGGGAGCCTTCCTATGGGTCCCGCAGCTCACGTGGTTCCTCCGGGTCATCCTCCGGCGCGCGCTTCCTCTGGGTCGTCCTCCGGCGCGTATCGGCTGGGACGCACGTCGTGCGCTTCCTCTGGGTCGTGTTCCGCACGAGGACGAGGAGGAGGAGGATTGCCAGGAAAAGGAGGAGGGATGATGCAGGACGAGACAGGAAAGCAGGAAGAGGAAGAGGCTGAGGGGAGGAAGGACGAGGAGGAAAAGGAGGAGGAGGAATGCCCGAGGAGGCCCCAGTAGGTCCCGGAAGGCCCAGAAGGCTCCAGGAGGCCCCAAGAGGCCCCAGGAGGCCCCAGGAGGGGGCAGGAGGCCTAAGGAGGAGGCAGGAGGAGGAGGAGGAGGAGGAGGCGGAGGAGGAGGAGGAGGAGGAGGAGGAGGAGGAGGAGGAGGAGGAGGAGGGGGGGGAGGAGGGGGGAGGAATATGGAAACGAGGAGGAGGAGGAGGAGGAGGAGGAGGAGGAGGAGGAAGCGGATGAGGGAGAGGGAGAGGAGGAGGACAGGGGATGAGGAGGAGGAGGAGGAGGAGGAGGAGGAGGAGGAGGAGAAGGGAGAAGGAGAGCAGGAGGAGGAGGCAGGAGGCAGGAGGGGCAGGGGGAATGGGGGGGAGGAAGCATAACGAGGGGGAGGGGGAGGAGGTGGAGGAGACAAGAAGAGGAGGAAGAGGCAGGGGTTGAGGCAGGGGTTGAGGCAGGAGGAGGAGCAGACAGGAGGAGAACGAGGAGGCAAGAGTAGGTGGGAGAAGGGAAGGGGCAGGAGGATACCCCCGTGCAAGCTAAAGAGATTCTCATGCGGGGTCCTTCCGTCGGAGTAATTTTGTGTGAATTTTGAGATTTCCTCTTTTCGGCTTCCCGAGGCTCCAAGACGGCGGGTTCTGGGCGTCCGAAGCCGCCAAGAGGGCTCGAAAATAACCCCACAACCATGCGAAAGGGATTCCAGCCAGTCCAAGATAGCCCCAAGACGGCACAACAGGGTTCCAAGATGGCCCCAGACAGCCCCATGGCGGCCCAAGATGGCCCCAAGACGCCCTCCGAAGCATTCCAAATCGTGACCCGGTCGTTCAGGGAGACCGCGGTTGAAGACAGGGTGGCCCGAGGAAGCCCCCAGAAACCCCCAGAAGACGCCGAGGATGCCTTCAGAAGGCTTCAAGAAAGCCTGAACAATTTCCGTGAGGCCCCGAGAGGCTTTCCAAGGAGGAGTTTCCGCAAAAAGAGCTGAGGAGGATGGGGAGTCTACGAAGGGTAGGACGAGATTGAGGAAAAAGAAACATGGAGGAAGGATAACGAATCACATTATTGGAACGGCAATGCCGGAAAAGGCAACAAGGATTTATCGCTAAATTGTCGGTTTGACCTTCCTGTCCTTCCGCTTGCATACCAAACTTCAAGGACCAAGGTGCATGGCGCGAAGCGCCCCTGCAGTCTTGTGTATATAGACATGTGTATATATATACATATATATATATATACACATGCACACACATATATATATATATATATATATGTACTAGGATTACGGCGACTTTATCCCTCCGTCAGGGCTCCGCTCAGGTGTCCAATGGGACGGTGAGCGCTTTGCCCTGGCTCTGCTTGTGAGTCACCTTCACCGCCAAAGGCGCCACGACTCCACCCGGGGTCCCAGCGGACCCGACGAATGGAATGCGTACCGTGTCGAGCACGCCCCCCAGGCATCCGCGAAAGGACGAGACCCCGCGTGGTACAGCCAGGAGATACTGCCCGGCTGCCTGAGCTCGAGGGACATCACGAGCCTTCAGGACCCGCAGCTCGCCGGGTTTCGGGCAAAGGCGGCGAGAAGGAGGCAGACTTGCTCAGCCGCCGGCAGCAGTGCTCCCCCGCGCGCCGCGCCTGCCCTCCCCTCAGAGCGAAGAAGCTGGGGTGGGCGGAGGGCGCGGCCAGCCCAGCAATCCTGCTCTGGGCCCCACTCAAAAGCTCGTGTTGCCGCAGCCCCCAGCCCCCCCAAGGTGCGAGGCAAACGAGCAGCTCGACTGTGACCCCGCCCCCCCCCCATCGCGGAAGTCCAGGTCGTCGCCCAGTGGCAGCGTGGACGCGTGCGGCTGTCCGAAGTGCCCAACGACCCCCCAGGGGTAAGTCGCAAGCGGCGCGACAGCAGCTCCAGTCCCCCTTCAGCGTCACGAGCTCGCTCCACCTCAGCCGGCTGCGACTGGAGCCCACAGGAGCGACGCCCCCCAGACAGCCCCGCACTCAGCCATGACGAGAGGCGGCCCAGCCCGAGCAGCTCCCCACAGCCACCCAGAGACACGCGCCCGTCTCCCTGCCCCGATCGCGGGCAGGCGTTGCAGGCCGAGCCGTCCGACGGGGGCACCTCGGGAGGCGGCGGAGAAGAACCTGTCCGTAACACCCCCCCTACCGATGAGCAGCACAGCCCGGGGTCTTCCAGGAGGGGTCGCGGTAGCGACGCAGCGGAGCGGGCCCCGTCATGGCGACAGGTAGGTCTTCCTCTTCGCGCCTTTGGTCTCCCTCGCTGCTACACCCCCCATCACGAAGCCTCGGACCAGCTCTACTTCAAGCCGCGGCGAGAGGTACGGTGACAACCTGGCTGGAACTAGAACGCTTATATGAAAGAGTCCTGGCAGGAGGTAGCCAACTGCCTCAGATAGGAATGCGGCCCCATGCTGGCGATTGGCTGGAACACCATTTGCATCCGCATGTTGGGGCAGCACTCGTCCGAGGACCCCAGACGGCACTCCCCCGGTTTGTGTGAAGGATTTGTTTCTGATTTCATCCAGGCCAACTTCGATGTCCGCACCCTCTGCTGGTACAAGGGTATCCACGTCGACTTGGATGCCGAGTGGAAGCGGCGCGCACGGCGCGGCGCAGGCGCGCAGGCCGCCAAGGGCAAAGGAAAGGCACCCCCCCCGCAGCGGAAGGGCAAGCGTTCTGCCGACCCCGCCTGGCCCAGCAACGATCCCTCGCGCCAGCGGTGGTCCGGGGCGCGCAGTCAGCACCGGTAGCTGCCCGCCGACGTGACAGGCGCGCCTGCTTCAACCTGTTCTGAGTCCCTCACGGTGTTCCCCCGCGCCGCCCCTAGGCCAGGCATCCATTGCCCGCCTGGGGCTCGCCTGCCTAGTTCGACCTGCAGGTGCTCGTCGTCACTTGCCCCTTGCAGCGGGGCCGGGAGCGGCCTGTCTGGCCACCAGTCCCCGTTGCCCTGCGCTCCCAGCCCGCGGTCTCCCTGGCCGTCGGCTTGCCCTCCCGCCTTTCGGCTGTCCTCCCTCTGGGCCGGCGGGCCGTCGCATGCCAGCCCCCCCCCCGTCTACCGCATCGCTGCACCCATTCGGTGCCCCCCCCGCGTGCCCCCAGCTACCGCCAGGGGCTGCGCTCGTGCCCTCACCGCTTGGCCTGCTGTGCCCCAGGTCCAGCGGTTGCAGCTCTCGTCAGCGCTGCCTCCCGCGCCCCGCTTTCCCTCCTGGAGGCGGCCGCTGTGCTTGCCGCAGACGGGCTGGTCTTGCCGCCCGCCGTTGGCTCCCGCGCGCCGCCTCTGGCCGCCCCGGCCGCCCTCACCCGCGCTGGTGGGTGCCCTGCCCAGCCAGCCGTTGCACCCCCTGCCCCGGCAGGGTGGATCGCCCGCCTTCTGCAGATTTTGTCCGGGCGCCTCCTGTGGCTCCCACCTCCGCTTTCTGCCACGCCCCCCGCAGGGCTGGCCGACCTTGGCCGCTTCTGGTCGGGTCATCGCCTCGCCTGCCTGGTTTTCAGGACGGCCTCTCGCCCGGGCACCCGCCGCCCAGGTTGGCCGTGCTCGCTGCAGCGCAGCCGTGGCGCCTTGGTGCAATGCCCGCCACCCTCCTCCGTGCCTCGCAGGTCAGCAAATCTCGGCGCCCACTTGCCCCAGTCGCTGGACCCTTCCCAGCGCCGCTCTGCACCCCCATTTTGTTGTGGCCATCTCAGATTTCAGTCACGTGACATGTCAATTTCTCCGTACGCTGCCATTTGCTGCTCCTCATGTTCGGCCCCCTTTTGGTATTGCCATCGCGGACTGTTCAGGCACTTGGTAGATCAGAAGGTCGCAGCGCTAGCCGTTTCACACGTGTTGTTTTCTCCCCCCTCTGGGCTCTGCCCAGCCGCCTTCAAGTTGCCTTCCCCCCAGTTGCTGCCTGGCGCCGCCGTTGGATCCGTGCCCTCGCGCCCGCCCCGCCGCCGCCGGGACTTGCCTGAGTGGGCCCGGCTTCCTCTCCCCCCGCCCGCGCCGTGTTTCCTCCCTTATCTTCCTGCGCACCGCGGCCCAATTTGCATCTTGTGCGCCCCACTAATGCCACATCGCCGGAGCATTAACCTCTGTCCAGCCGCCGACGCAACAAGTGTGTAGAAGGGTGTATGTTTGTATGGTTGAATGTATGTACGTATGTATGCATGTATGTATATGTAAATGCGTGTATGTATACATGTCTGCCAGTCTGTCTGTCTGTATGCATGTATGTGTTTGTACATGTGTATGCGCACGAGTACGTCTATGTGTATGCATGTGTACAAGCATTTGTACATGCATATGTATATACATTTGTATTTGTATATGTAGAGATATGCGTATGTATATGCATCTGACTATTCATTATGTGTATACACAAGTATGTCCGCACGTATGTGTGTATGTGGTTGTACGCAGGAATATGTGTTTGTATGTTTGCATGTATGGATGTGTGTCTATGGGCGTATGTATGTGCGTATGTGTGTGCATATGTATAATTGTGTGTGCAGTGATTGGGAATGCCACGCGTGTATATATATATATACATATATATTTATATATGTATGTATGATGTATTTATTAAAATATATTTAGATATACATATATATATATATATATTGATGTGTGTGGACATGTTTATATGTGTGTGTTTGTCGGTTCGTGTGTACATATATGTGGGCGTGCGGGCACATGCGGGCATATCCGCCCCCCGGCTTATCTGGCTTAGCGCACTCATCACTTGCAATACTTAGTAATGGATCCTTGTCGAAGAACCCTTATTACGGAGTCCTTCGGAAAGAACCCTTTGCAAAAACAATCTTTACTACGGAACCGTTAGTCGGGAGCCCTTAGAATGGCCTCCCTTACGGGGGAGCCCTTGCTAAGGAGTCTTTAGGAGTAAACCCGTATGATGGAGCCCTTCGTATGGAAGGCTTGCTTTAGAATCCTTAGTACGCAATCTTACGTGACGGACCCCTCGTAGAAAACACCGTTTCAAAAGGAACTCTTGTTTAGGATGCATTAAAAACGGATCCATACGATGAGCCCTTCGTGCGGAATTCGTACTAGGAACCCCTGGTGAAGGACACTTGATAAGGAAACCCTGGTAAGGAAGCCCTCCATAAATAATACTTTGAAGGAGTCCTACTATGGGGAACCATGGGAGAAGGTTTCCTTCCCATGGCGCCTTTAGTAATATTCCCTTGATAGTGAGGCCAGATTTCCTTTAGCATTGAGTTTTATTGACAGCATCCTCAGTAAGGAATTCACGTGAGATTTTTAAAAAGCAAAAAAACATATCACGTGAGGAATCCTTAGAACAGAACCGTTGCTGATGTGGCCGTACTAGGGATCCTGAGCTAAACACCCGTAGTAAGGGATGCTCAGTAAGGCATGTTTAGTAAAGGCGTTTTTGCTGAAGGACCTTCTGCGGGGAACCCTCGATAACGAATCTGTGATAGGGAAGCCCTTAACGAATGATTTTTCAATCGCGCCTCGTTAGTAAGGGCTCGCGAGTAGACAACCCGTAGTACGGAGCTCTGAAAACGGATTCTTGGGTGGGGAATCTTCCGGTAGAAAAACGCTCCATACTGAATTTTCGGCAAGGAGCCGTCTATGTGGGATCTTGGGTAAGGAACCCTCAGTCAGCAATCCTGTTGGAGAAGTCCTTGGTAGGGAACCCTGGGCCAGGTTCCCTCATTGGGGAACCCTGATTGACGAATCTTTGATGGTGCATCCGAATTACACTTACTAATAAGTTGTTAGTAAGGGATCACTGGTGAAGAATCTTGCATAAGGAATCACTAGAAACCCGGAGCAAGGAGTTCTTACAATGGGATCCTGGGTGAGGTGCCCGTGGCCAGGAAAGTTTGACACGGCATCCTCAGTAAAAGGACTTCTTGTTAAAGAATCTTCAGCCATGGATTTTTCATAACGGATCCTGCCGATGAACCCTGATTCATGATTCCTCAGTTGTGCTTCCTTCGTAACAATTCTTTTGTAGGGAATCCTTTTTATAAGGAGTTCTTGATATGGAAAATCATTCGTAAAGAACTTTCAACGTGGAATTCCCCCCACGGAACCCTTAACACATAATCCTGAGTAAGGAGTCTTCCAGAAGTAACGAGGCACGCAAGAAAAGACAACCGATTCACGCAAGAAGCAGCCAGAGAGGGGAACCAAACAAATCTATTACCAGCTTTGTGTCTTCCCTGCGCGCCCACCAGGGCTGCAAGGGCAGATCTGCGCGGTCATGTGGCTAGGTGGTTCTCAACACCAGAACGAAGAGGAAGGCCAGAACGTTGGGAACACCCTCAGGAAAACAAAACAACAAAGTGGTCGGAGGGAGGGGGAGGAGGAGGCTTTTTGGGGAGGAGGATTGAGAAGTGCCGCCGACTGGCGGACGCACGCACCCGTCGCCGTCGCTCTCTGGCCTCCTGCTCCCCCTGTGTCCTCTCGCCTCGCTATCGGCACCCCCGCCTCTCAAGCCAGCGTTGCAGCGGACGCCGGGTGCTGGCTGGCGACCGAAGCACAGGCGGGCGTTGTGGGCCTCCGCGAGATTGCGCAGTGCAGTCCACAAGCGCAGGCTCCGAATCACCGGCCACAGAGTCGCACCCTGGGACCCCCTCGAGCCACGAACGAGAATCACGGCGGGAGGTGTGTCGCAGTTTTCGGACTTTGGGGGCCCTTGCCGGGCCTCGGGGCCGTCAAGCAACGACGTGGGATGAAACGCCGGTCCCGGGGAATGGGTCCAGACTTTTGGGTGTCGACGTTGTGAAAACATCATGGCGTCGGGGGTCTGCACCCGCATTGACGTGGATTGGGTTCCCCATCCTGCTGTCGCTCCTCTTCCTCCCTCTCCTCTTCCTACCTCCTCCTGCTCCTGCCGGTGCTCCTGTGCCTGCTCCTTGCCCCGTTCCTGCTATTGGCCCCTGCACTTTGTTCCCGCTCTCTCTCTCTCTCTCTCTCTTTCTCTCTCTCCGTCTCTCTCGCTCTCTCTGCCCATGCTGTTCTCCTTTTTCCGTCCCGCCTGTCTCCTCCCCTCCCTTCTCCCCCCCGTCCTCCTCGTCCCTATATCAGCCCTCCACCATTCCAGGCCTCGGCTCCCTGAAATCCTCCTCCTTCATTCTTTTCTTTCTCAATAACTCCCTGTCGCAAGCCGAGGCCAGTCGAAAGGGCAGGCTGGGCGCTTCGCCTGATACCTCCTCACCGTTCATGATCCTGGAGTTTTAGATTTGCAGCAGCATCACGGATGGAGGGCGGGTGGTTTTCAAAGTGTGGTTCGCGCTTTAGCGCCGCGCACTGTCGTGTCAATAACTCTTCCGAAGTTCCCCACTGCAGGACGTGAAAGGCTTCGTGGGATCAAAGGGTTTCACATTAGCTATATGATCGAAAGGCCCATGAGAGGGAAGAGCGAGGACGGTGATGATGATACTGATGATGCTGCTGATGATGCTGTTTATGATGATGATCATGATGATGACGATGATGATGACGGTGATGATGACGATGATGACGACGGTGATGACGACGATGATGATGATGTTGATGTTGTTGATGACGATGATGATGCTGACTGTTGTGATGATGATGGTGATGATGATGGTGATGATGATGATGATTATGATGATGATGGCGGGCGACTGCAATGATATAGGCGGTGCATGGCGACGGTGCTTTTCACGCCCGTGGGTCGGGAACGGAAACTTGCACGATCTGACCAGATTCCCGTCAAGGACACCATACGAGGTTCGCACGTGACAAGATGGCGGCCCTGCACCTTGTACCCTCCTCAGTCTGGCGGGGTCTCCCTGGAGGGGTGGGAGGGGGCGAAACCGTGTAAATAGTGTGGTATCCCGATGCCCGCCTCGCTCTGGCGGGACCTCCCTGAAGGGGTGGGTGTGGGAGGGGCACGAAACCGTGTAAATAATATGGTATCCCGATACGCTCCTCATTCTGGCGGGCCATCCCTGAAGGGGCGGGAGGGGCACGATAGTTGTGTGTCCCGATACCGTCCTCACTCTGGCGGGGCCTCCCTGGAAGGGTGGGGAAGGGCACGAAACTGTTTAGTAAAAAGTATGGTATCCTGATGCCCTCCTCGCTCTGGCGGGGCCTCCCTGGAGGGATAGGGGGGAGGTACGGAACCGTGCCAACAGTATTTTATCCCGATGCCCTCCTCGCTCTGGCGGTGCCTCCTTGAAGGGGTGGGGGGGGGGGGGGGGGCGAAACCGTGTAAACTGTATGGCATCCCGATACCCTCCTCGCTTTGCCTGGACCTCCCTGGAGGGGTGGGAGCGGCATCAAACCGTGCAAATAGTATGGTACCCCGACGCCCTTATTGTATGGGATGGGATGGGATGGGATGGGATGGTAGGTATGGTCTGGTGTTATATGGTATGGTAGTCATTGTATGGTATCGTATGGCAGGTATGGTACGGTATGGTGTGGTAGGTCTATCATGGTATGGCGTGGTCTGGTAGGTATTGGTATGGTGGGTTTTGAAAGTTGGGAGGCGGGAGATAGATATGCTGCTCTAGGCAAGCAAGAATCCTATTCAGAATGTGGGGGAAAGATGGGCTCGCTTCTTAGCGCCGCGCACATTCGTGTATGGAGGGTGATCCGCTTTCAAAATGTGGCTCTCGCCTTAGCGCTGCGCGCATTCGGTCAAGAAGTGCATGAGTTTCACGGATGGTTGGCGGTTCCTTTCCACAGTGCGTTTCCCGTCTGAGCGCCGCGCACAGCACAAGGATTATCATGGATATCATTTCAGAAATGGTGTGTTGGCACAATGTCGGATTTGTTGGGCGCAACGGTTACGTTGACTCGCGGTTTTGAGCTCACAGGGATGGTCTTCTGGCGCGATTCAGCATCGTCAACACGCAACCGTAATGGTGATTCGCGGCGTCGAAATCCCAGGAATGATGTTCTGGCGCAGTTGAAGATTTTCAAACCGTTGTCTTCCAACGGGGCACTTCCTTCAGTGAATGAGTCCTTGAATGTAGCCTATATAGAGGGAACTTGGACGGAGGGTTGATTGCAATATCGTTGGTGAGCCTTGAGTTTAGACTAGTCCTCCTCTTCCTCCTCCTCCTCCTCCTCCTCCTCCTCCTCCTCATCCTCCTCCTCTTCCTCGTCCTCCTCCTCCTCCTCATCCTCAACCTCCTCCTCCTCCCTTCGGCCGTCAGCATCCCCCCCTGCGGCGGACAGGATCACAGACTACATGGATGGCCGCGTCCAGAAGGACCCCTCGCCGCGGGTGGGGGATGGAATCGGAGTGAGCGAGAGCGCGGAGGAGGAGGAGGGAAGGGAAAGCTGCTCAGGGAGCCTTGACATCCTCGCATCGCGAAACAACCCCGACCGCAGGCGCTTTGCAACTTTCGGTGTCCCGGGGCCCTCGACGGGGCCCGAGAAACAAAGATTACCCGAGATGAGACACTGGTCCCGGAGAAGGGGTCGAGACCTTCGGTCACGACGTCGGATATTCGGGAGTCTGGGAGGAGGGAGGGGGGGCACGGAGGTTCAGCGTGTGAGGTTGGTTTTTGGCGAGGTGCGAGGCTGAGGTTTCAGGTTGAGGCCCCTGAGACTGCTCACGGGCGAGGGCGCGGAGCGAGGAGGGAGGAGCGTCGGGATGCGAGGTCTTTGGCCGCTTTGGGCTCCTCTTGGCCGCGCTTGGCCCTCCTGCTTTGGGGCCTCCAGAGGGGCCTATGCAGCCGCGCCGGAGCCTGCCCCCGAGGCTGGCTGTGCGGGCGGAGAGGGGCGGCGGGGGCTAGGGGGGCCCGCCCTGGAGCTCCGGCGGTATGATGTGTTCAATCTGGGCGTTCTTCCTCGGTTTCGGCCTCTGGATTTTCGGATCTCGTTATCAAGGCCCCAGAGCGTGTTTTGCCCCTCCCCAAAGCAACGCTCCTCTGGGTAACGCTAGCGATTGTACTGGGGGGGGGCCTGAAGGCCCCCCTCTAATTGCTGTGGTGCGCACAGGCGATTGATCCGCTGATGGCGCGGACGCACCCTGGCGGCTGCACGCCGCGGCCGCCGTTACCGTCATCCTTCCGCCCGAACCCCGCCCCCCCCCTCGGGGTAACGACCGTTACCCAGACCCATCAAAAGGGCGGCGGCAGACCGATGATTGTGATGTGGGCGCCAGGGATGCCTCCCAATGGCTGGTAGGAGGATCCATGGCGACGGTGCCCGGTCAAGGATACGTCACGGCTTCTGTAAGGGCGCTCGTTGAGGAATGTGCCCAGGATGCTTCAGACCCTGGAGGCTTCCTTGTCAGATGAGGGTGGCGGTGATATCCATGGCCAATCCACGATGGGAGCTCCACTGGCTTCGAGACTCGAGATTTTCTATTCAAGGGTTCCTTATCCAAGGCCCTCACCGTAGTGGCTCACCAGCGCCGTCCTCACCGCCACGTGGTGCCGTCCTCGGAGACTATGGGAGCATTGCGGCATCCCCAGTTCATCGAGAAGTTGGTGGACAAGGGCTTCGCATACGAGTCGAGAGGCGGGCGGCCAGGGGGGACGGGTGGCCCAGGAGGAGGCGAGTTCTTGACGCTTCGCGTGTGCCCGCCAGCCCTGCTCTTGCTTGGTAATTTAGGCCCTTGCGCGGCCCGCTCGAACCTTGACACGCCGTCGGCGCGCTCCCTGCGGCTGGCAACAAAAAAGTGTGCCCGCCATCCCATCCCAAAACAATCACCAAGCGAGCTGCCTGAAAGGAGATGTGCAGCAGCATGCGGCCACACTCTGGGAGCCTCCTGGGGGCATCTTGGGGCCATCGTTGGAGCACGCAGCTGCCGAGGCGAACGTGCGGTTTACTGTATGGCTTGTTTCATACTCTGTCCTCTCTGTCGCAGTCCGCCGTTGTCATGTGATGTTCAGTTGCCCGCTGATCCCTTGTTTGCCGCAGTTGGCCGTTCGCGCCCTTGTGATTCACGCGTTAATGCTCCACGGTTTGTGCCCTATTGCTTCCTGCTTATCGCAATCTACCGTTGGCGCGCCGGTGCCCTACGCATTGGTGCCGCTGCACGTTTGTACCTTGTGCGTTTGCGCCATACGCCGCCTCATGCTCGGTGAGGTCTGGCTTGCGCTACAAATCTTGCGCACGAGGAGCGCTTGAACCAACCGCTTGTGGCCCACGCGTTGGCATCTGCATTCTCGTTCGCCAACCCCTGCTCGCACCACGCCGCACCCTTCCCTCGCTTCTGCACCCGCCGTCCCGAGCCCTCGCTGCAGATTTCGTCTTGTCTACCGAGGGCGTAGGACACTCCGAGGGGAGCCAGCTCTCAAGACGCCGTGCACCGGCCCGGCCTCGGCGTTCGCTGTCGGTCGTGGGAAACGCAATCACCGATCACGCAAAAGCGCCCCGAGCCCTCGCTTGCCCACATGCCCCGCTCCCTGCAGCGACCGCCCTGCCGCTCGAGGAGCCCCGCAGCCTGAGCGGGCAAGGCCGTGCGAAGTGCCCGCTCGGCGATCAATGCCGCACGAGCCGCCTCCGCCGTGACCACAGCCCTGAGATCCGGAGATCCGACGCCGCCGTGGGGACCGACGACCTGAGCACGGGGTCATCGTCGAGCCGATCGACCATATTCGATGTCAATTATGGCCGGCCCGATCCGATTCGATTCCGATCTTGCGGGGATCTGATGCGGCCCGATGTTTGCATGGGGTTGTTTGCCATCCTGGCGCAGCCGATCTGCTTCGATTTCGATTACGTGCCAGCGCAGCCCGATCCGGTACACACGTCCATTCGATCCGATTTGCCGATCCGATGGTGACTGACCCTGCCAGGGCCCCAGACCCCATCTTCCCGCCGCACTGTTCTGACCGGATTCGGTCCGTGGGGGCTCCCAGCCCCCGATCGGTACGATCGGAACCAGTACGTGAGGAACGGGGGCGAAAGACCGACAACAGCCCCTGTCCATCTTGAGCCGGAGTCGCTGTCGGTGTCGCCGCGGACGGTGTCCATTTGAGATTTGCAAAACAGGTCGTCCGACCGACAACGGCCGCCGTCGGTGTCGGACAAAATATTCGCTGTTGGGCCTCGTGCCATGTTTTCACCCGTGGGCGTCTCTCGGGCGAGCCAGCCCGTCCGAGGCCGGATGCAGACGCAGGGGGCGGCCAGATTTGCGACGCCCAGGTCCGGGAGCAGTGGCTCCGGGAGGGGGCTCCTGAGGGAAGGGGTCCTGAGGACGAGGTTCCTCGGGCAGTGCACATCCGCCTCTGGGATCTCTTCCCGCGTCCTCGGCCACGCGCACACGGGGGGTAGGGGCAGGGGGGGAGGCTTCTCAGAAGCACCCCTGCTTCCCAGAAGGCGCGGGCGCTCTCTACAGATGGAGGGCCCGCGCCTTCTGAGAAGCAGCCTCCTTCTGAGAAGGCCTCCCCCTCCCCCTACCCCCTTGTGCGCGCCGCCGACAAGGTCACTCCGCCCCCGCCGACCGCCGACCGCCCGCGGGTGCCGAGGCGAGCCCTTCGATGCAGGCGCCGTTCCTCGGCATCGATCGGCCTCTGGCGGGGCTGTACTGCTCGTTCTGGGGAGCAGGGGGTGCCGGGGCCGAGGCCCTGCCCTCGTCTGCCCCCTTTTTTCGGGGGGGCCTCCCAGGAGGCCCTCGGCGCGCCAGCCGAGCTCGCCCCGGGGTTCTGGTCAGCTCGAGCGCCGCCCGGGAGAGGTCTGGGGAGCAGCGGCATCGGTGCCTTCCCAGACATGCGACATCCTGATTTTGTCAGTGCGGGGCCGCCGGAAGTCCTAACCCTTCTCCAGGACCGGCTTTCGCCCCGAGTCGTTTTCTGACCGCGCTCGCGAGGCCCGACGAGAGCCCCCGCCGAGGCCGGAAGTGGCCGGACACAGCCTTTCCTGATTTTTGTTGACGACGCGATCGTGTCTGGGCTTTGGTTTCCCCCGGAGGCTCGGGCCCGATGAAAAGGGGGGATTGGGGAGGGGGGGGTTACGAAATCTGTTGCATGCAGCTGGTTTCGGCCACGCCGCCGGGCCCACTCCTCGATACACAGCCGCCTCCGGCGCTGGGAGGCGCCGGGAAGATCAGCTACGTGAGCTGATTCTCAAACCCCCTTTGTGCTATCCCCCCCTTTGGCCCGGCCCGAGAGGCCGTGCTCGGGGGCCATCCACAGCGGACCCGGGAGGCGCGGCGCGGCCCTCTGGGGGGCGGGCCGGGGGGCCGCAGGCGGAGACCTGCGCGGGGCCTGTCGGGGGGCCTCTCGGAGGTCTTCCCGGGGGCTTCTCATCTGGGCCTCGCGAGCGGGGGCCTCTTGGGGCTCCGTGGGAGGCCCTTTGGCCGCCTGGACGTCTGCGAGGGAGTGCGTCTTGTCCTCCCCCTCCCCCTCCTCCTCCTCCCCTCCTCCTCTTCCTCCTCCTCCTCCTCCTCTCTCCTCCTCCTCCTCCTCCTCCTCCTCCTCCTCCTCCCCCTCCCCCTCCCCCCCCTCCCCCTTCTCCTCCTCCTCCTCCTCCTCCTCCTCCTCCTCCTCCTCCTCCTCCTCCTCCTCCTCCTCCTCCTCCTCCGTCCTGCACTCGCTCCATGCTCGCCGTTAGGACTTCTGCGGCCGACCTCTCGAAAGCTGTGACGTGCCCCCGCAGGCGCGCGTGATCTCATGGTGAACCCTCGTGTGCGACGTGCTTCCGCGCGAAACCTCTCCCCCCAAATCACTTTTTCTGGCGTTTTGCTCACCCTGTAGGAGGTTCTCTTAAGTTGTGGCCATTTTGGATCCTCTTTGGAGGCATCCTAGACCGTCTCGAATCCACCTGCGGCCGCCCTGGGGCCCTCTCGGGCCGCCCTCGAGGCATCTTGGGCATCGTGGTGTCTCTGGCAGCCCTGGCTCGAACAGCGCGCTCGCCCGCGCCCCGCGGTCGGCGCCCCCTCCCCCCCGCTGGCCCCCCCTGCGCGGGCGAGGGGCGGGGCCGCGTAGGCCCCCGGCAGGCTGCCGCCGAGGATGCACCCGGGGCTCTGCGACGCGGAGCTGGAGGCCGCCGAACGCCTCGCGCGGTGCCTGGCGGCGGCGGACGCCGAGCGCGAGGCGACCGACACCCCTCTTTCCCCTGACCTCTCCTGGTGTTCGCCTGGGGCCTCTCACGGCATGAGGTGTTGGGCGATGTTCTGCCCCTGGGAGACGATCAGGGCGAATACCCCAGGGGGAGGCAACACGCATATATCTATGGATCTATATATATATATAAAGAGAGAGGGATGTGAATGATAGATGCAAAGCTACATTGGCGCTTCGCGCCATGCAACTGTTCCTTGAAGCTTTGGAGCGGTTGGCCTGTCGCGCCCTCCTCTTGTGCCTTCGAGGCGTGCTCGCTCGCCCGTATCACGGAGAAGCGGGGGAAGGGGCGGGGGAAGGGGAGAAGGGGGCAGTCAACTCGGGACGGGCAAAGACTGTGAGTTGGAGGCCACGGGCGCACGGAATGGCGTAAATGGATATTGCTGAAGTCCTGGGTGCGCAACAAAATTTCCAGACAGGTGGTTGCGAACCTGGGGTTGTGTGCAAACTGCGGCTTTCCGTAATGATGTACCATCTGGGCGGGCGAGAATGCAGGGATCTACATGGGGGCCTGCCGAAGCGGTGTGGGGGCCTTGTGGTCCATCTCGGGGCCATCTCGGACTGTCCTCGAGGCGTCTTGGGACTGCCGCTCGCTCGTTTGCACACTTGGGTGAACGTTGAGAAGTCGCCCTCTGGGTGGCCCTATTGAGGAGCGTCCAGACGGTGTCCCTGGGCAGTCATGGCGCCGCCCGTGGGCAGTTTTGGGGCCGTCCCGGGCCCTCGTGGGGCCGCCTTGGGGATTCAGTAAGCGCGTTTGGGTTTAGTTGGAGCGGTGTTCGGAGCTTTGGCAATGTTTTCGGACGCCCGGCAGGCCGAAGGAACGAATGGTAACAAATCTTACAACAGCGTTGAAACATCATTGTTTTTCTGGTTCGAGCGCATCTTGGCGTCTTGGAGGTACCTTTCGGGTCG
Organism: Prorocentrum cordatum; assembly: GCA_963575745.1. NCBI lineage: Eukaryota > Dinophyceae > Prorocentrales > Prorocentraceae > Prorocentrum > Prorocentrum cordatum. The sequence goes on from CAUYUJ010000891.1 coordinate 540,895, forward strand.
CCTCAGGGTATCCGGCGAGGGCCAAGGCCAACTTGATGCCATTTTGGACCGTCTTGGGCGTGTCTTGGGCCTTCCGCCAACGGCCTTGGGGTCAGTTTGGGGCAGTCATGGGGCCGCTTGTGGGCAGTTTTGGAGCCGTCTTGGGCCCCCGTACGGCTTGTCTGGAGTCGGGACAGGTTTTCGATGCCTCGCCTGCGGTCTCGGACGCCTGGCAAGCCGAATGAGGACATAGCCGAAAAGCACACAACAACCACAGAAATATCAAGATTCTTCGGGTTTCGAGCGCCTCTTGTTGGTGACATTCGAAGCGCCTTCGAGCATCCAGCAAGGGCCTGTACCGCATGGTGCCATCTTGAACTGTTTGTGGCGTCTCTGGGGCCTTGCGCCAGCCGTCGTGGGGTCAGTTTTGGGCGGTCATGGGGACTATTGTAGGCAGTCTTGGGACCGCTCGGGCGCTTAGGAGGGAGCAGTTGTCAGTGCGTTTCCAACGTTCTTGGACGCGTGGTAGGCCAAAGTAGCGAGTATCCGAAAACTATACAAAAAGATCAATGTTTTTGGGGTTCGAACGCATCTTTGGGGTGACATTGGGATGATCTTCGGGCATCCGGCAGGGGTCAAGGCTAGCTGGATGCCATCCTGGGCCGTCTTGGGTGGCTCTTGGGCCTTTCGCCGATCGATTTGGGACTGCCACCCGCCTGCGTGCACGCCTTGGCAAGGATTTCCGGCCTCCCCCCGTGCCACGGATCGGGGGGTCCCGTTTCGGGGGGAGGGTCGCACCGCTCTGGCTTATACCAATAGATTACAGGGGGTATATGCACATATGGATGTAGCCATAATACATTTTTATATATATATATATATACACACAACTGCATTGGCGCTTCGCGCCATGCGTCTTGTTCCGGACGCTTCCCCGGCAAAGCGAGGAGTACTAGCAAAAGACGAGCATCAAATTCTTGCGATGGCATATGTCCATGAACGGGGAGCGGGAAGGGAACAGGGATGAGGAGGGGACTGAAAAGGCAGAAATGGGGGGGAGGAGGTGGGACAACGGGGAGAAAGTCCGCAGGAAGGAGCGGGCGAATGAGGATGACCATCGGATGCCACGAACGTGGAGGTCGACGAAGAAGGCAGAAGGGGGGAAGGGAGAGAGAGAAAGAGAGAGAGAGAGAGAGGGTGATACAGGTACGGGAAAGACAGACAGGCGGGCTGGCGTGAGCGCAACGAGCGCACGGACGGAGAACGCCGCCTGGGCGTCTTTGGACCTGCTTTGGGCCGTCCTGGGGCCCTTTTGGGCCGTCCTGGAATCTTTTTGGGCCGTCTGGGGGAGCTGGGGCCTTCCAAAGGTCTTCTGAAGCCATCTAGGGCCCTCTTAGGGGCCTTCGGTGGCCATCTTGGGGGTCTTCCATGGCGTTCGTGGGTCTCTCTTGGGAGCCTTCTGGGGCCATCTTGGGCTTTTTGTTGGCAGTCTCGGGGCTCTCCGGCGCAGTCTTGATGCCCTCTTGGGCCGTCTTCAACCCCTCTGGGGGGCCTCTTGGACCGTCTTGGGCCGATTTCGGGGGCCCATCGGGCGAAGACCCCAAAACGCGGATGTGCCAAAAATATACCTTTTCCCGAAGGGGAATGAAACGATTTTTATGTCTTCGGGGCTCTCTTAACGGCCTCTTTGGGCGTCTTGGGGGCCTCGTGGGCCGTCTTCGGCCCCGAGGTTCCTCCTGGAGCGCTCTCGTGCCGTCTTCGGTCTTTCTTCTGCCTCCCTGATGGCCCTCTGATCCCTTCGAGTCTGCTCGCAAGGCCCAGCGAGGCGCATTGGGAGGCCAGGGAGGGCCAGCGGACCTTTTCCAAGGGCGTCCCGGGGGCCGCCGAGATGTCCGAAAGGGCGTCCGGCAGCGACACAAAAATCCTTTGAGAAACTAGCCCAGCAGCGCCTCCACGTGGGCGCCAGGGGGCACGGCGGGCAGAAGGATAAGCAAGCGAGGCAAGCGGCGCTGCAATGCCACCGCCAGCGCACACCACAAGCGATGAGAACCGATAATTCAAAAAACGCTGGGCCAATAGGCCCCATCGCGGCGGCGACGTCAAGAAAGGCCACCGTTCAACGGCGCGCTGGGCGCTTGCTCGCCACTAGCCCGTCAGCAGCTGCTGCAGCTGCGTGGCGCTTCTTCGCGGCCATCATGGCGGACTGCTGGTTGGCGACCCCATCCCAATCGAACGGGCTCTCTGTGATGAGCGCGGCGTGCTTGGTGAGGAGCTCGTTGAGCTGCGTGCGGGCCTCCGTCGAGAGCGCCGGGCCCACGCGCACGCGGAAGTGGATGAGGTCCGCCACGTTCCACGGGCCGCCGTCAGCCCGCACCCCCGCGCGGGCGATTTTCAAGCGCTGGCTCAGCAACGTCGCCGTCGCAGTCCGCAGCATTCGATGTCGAGGCCAGAATAGAAAGGTCCACCTGGAAGAACCCGTGGTGCAGGATGTGCGTGACGTGCTGCATGGGTGATTGCTGCCGTCACCGAGCTCGACGCTGTGGGTACCACGTCCACGGTGTACGTCCAGCGGTGCCCCTTGTGTGGGTTGGCCTGGCTCTGCGGGGGCGTCAGTCCTTCGTTGACGTCGTGCACGTTGAAGGGCTTCTCTGGGAGATCCAGCTCGGCGCGCGCGCGCTGGGTGACCCGAAGCAGGGAGTGGAAAGGGGGCGGCAAATAGCATGGTTTTGACATGGCTTTCAAGATTCGAAAGCCACGCCATTCAAACAACGAAGGGGGCATATGGGATTTGTGGCCCCCTGTGCCGTGGAGAGCGCGCGACGCTGAGCGACGGGCGCCTGGCCGGGCTGGAGAGCGGCCGCATCTGCCAAAGTGAAGCGGAGCCCAACGTTCTTCGCCATTTTCCTTGCGATCTTCACGCCCGCCAGCTGGACAGCGACATCCACCGCGCAAAGCGCGCCAGCGGCGCGGCCCGACGGAGACGCCGCGGATGCTTGCTGCGGCGCCGAGGGGTCCACAATCACGGCGTGGGTTTGGTGTTTCACCATTGCCGAACAGTGCGGGCGGGGCTGGCGACGGGCTGCAGAGTTGCGCGGGAAGGCTTGGGCGCTAGCATTTGAGCCAGAACGGCGGCGTTGCGCACAACGGCGCACGGCGCTCGTGCCCCTAGCAAAGAATCAGGGTCTGGGCCCACGACGAATCGTTTACCCTGCGGGCGCGATTCCAGGGCCGCAACGAAAGCACAGAAATCCGAAACGACATCTTCTGAACGGCAACTGACGCATATTTTTTCACAGAAAGCAGCCAGCGCGGTATCTGAATGCATTGCCGAAGTAGATAACCGGAGCGAGTGCCAGGGCCCCTTACAATCGGGCATTCGAGCAGGGCAGGTCTCCTGAGAGCAACGGGAACCGCCGAAGCTGGCGGCGAGCGCGCGCGAGGTGAAACGGCGGGGCATTGGAGGGGGCACCCCGCACCAGCTCTTTGCGGGCCGCTTCCGGGAGATTTGCCCAGCGGAGAACGCGGTGAGGCGCTGGGCGGGGGCCCGCGCGCGCCGCGGCGCGCGGGCGCGCCCCGCCGGCGCGGGCCCGGGGAGCAGCGGTCCTTGCCGCGCGACGTTGCGGATCGGAGGCGCCCTGGCAGGCGCGCATCGATCGGGAGAGGAAAGGACGCGCAAGTCGTCGCGGCGAGACACTCGGCCCATGGCCACGTGCAGACGTCCATGGGCAAGTGGGTCCGATCGCGCGTCGATGACGCGTCGTCCCAACGCGGCGCCTTGCGACCCGTTGAGCGTGGAACCATGAGCTGGGCGCAAGGGGAGCAGCTTCCGGAGAACTGGGCAAGCCCCCCGCCCGAGGGCCCACTGGAAAATGGTGCGCGGAATTTGGAATTGGGTGCTCTCGCTGGTCAACAATGCCAATGGCGACGTGAGAGCGGTGAACGTCCTCCAGTACCACCATATTGTGATTCATATGTCGCTCATTGAATGTCGTTTTCCTGATCAGCTTGCTGAGGCCCCCGCGAACCCATCGCAATCGGTGCGGCGGTACTCCAGTGTGAATATGGGCGTTGAGAAATTCGGTGGTCATGGGGTCATCCAGGACAGATTTCGCATCGACCTCCACACTGTCAGTGCTGTAATAGGTGCGCTCGGCGAGCCCATGTTCCATGTCGAACTCATTGAAGGTGCAATCGCTGAAATAGTTCACCTCTTCGTTCGTGGTGGCGACGTTCTTAGCTTTAGGGCGGCAGTTTGGATCATGGGGCGCAGAGAAGGCGAATTCGACGGCTTCTTGCCCAGGCAGCGCCAAAGGAATCTCTGACAACTCGACGCGTGCAAGGCGGCCGTTTCAGGTGCGAGGCGCCAGGCAGGTGCCGTTGCCGATGCTGTCCGACCAATGGGTGAAGCGAGCGCCCCTGGCGGTCCGGCGGGCGCGGTGGGGGTGGCGAACGCGGAACTGCGCCCGCGCGGGGGGCCTGCGCGCGCAGTGTTGCGCGCGCGCTATTTCACCGCCAGTGGGATTCGGCGGAAGTCGCCATGACAGACCGCGACCTTCGGCGCGCGCGCGGCAGAGGGGTCCGCGCGGAGACGGCGCAGCAGGTCCACAACGCAGTGCCACGAACCTCTCCTTGCCATGGGCCACTCGTCCCACTGGATGAGTCTGGCCTCCGCCAAATGACGAGCCTTCGCCGAGTTCTGGGCGATGGCGGACGCGGCGTCGCCCGCGCCTGTCGCGGGAATGCCAAGCGCGGGATGAGCATTAGCCCCGTGGATTAAGAAGAGGGCAGCCTGACCCGTCGCAGCCGCGTTGATGACGAGATGCCCTGCGGGTTCTGCGAACTGAGCGAGGTAATTCGCAGTCGTGGATTTCATCCCAGCGCGGGCGCGAACGAAGTAGAACACGTCAGAGATGGCAGCAACCTGTGAGAGGATCTCGTCTGTTAGCCGCTGGGAGTCCACTGAGCCTTCCACCGGCAGCTTCAGGCGGCGCGCTTCCGGCTCAGGGAGCGCTGGCTCGCCCTGCTGCTGGACCGCCCGGCGCGACATGTTTCGGGGCGGGAGTTTGGGTAAGTTGTGGCCGGCCTGCGCCCTGAGCTACGGCGGCGAATTAGCAGGGGCAGTTTTGCTGCAACAGGGGGCGTCCTCCGATCGAGGTAGTCTTTTCGCAAGTCCATTTCTCACGGAGAGCGCGCGGGGTGCAGTCCTGACCCAGTAGGATAACCATTGCGCGCCCAGTGTAGCGGTGTTCGATAAGCTCTTTCATCGCATATCGCGCGCGTCCGCGCCATTCGCGAGTCGGCCCGCGGCGAGCGCGGCGTGCTCGACAGTCGTATGAGAGCGGCCCAGGTGGGATCGGCAGTCCTCGAATGACCGCTTCGGGTAGGCAGCGGCATATTTCGAAGGTAAACACTTCCTTCTGCCGCGGGAATTTCATTTTCAATCGACGCAGAGGAGGGTCGCTACGAAGGCGGCGAAGAAAAAAAAAAAACAAAAAAAAAAAAAAAACATCATGCCGTCGGGGCTCCGGCGCAAGATCCATCCAGCCGCTGCCGTCGGCGTCTGAGTGGCCCGCTTCGCGGAGCACAGAAGGGTCGGTCAAAGATGCGGCGCGAGTCTCCTCTCTCTGGGACTGCTAGGAGCACTGGGCATACAACAGATTGTCGAAGACGGGGCCAGCTGGACGTGCGAAGCACCTCATCGAAGTAGACGCAGTGGTACCCGGAGCGCGCTGTCCGGAACAGTCCACGAAGGAGATCTCATCTTCGCCTGCTAGGTGCACAGGCAGGCGCGTCGCTGCAAAGGTACGCGAGTACGTGTCGAGCCCCAAAAAATCATCCAAATGCGCTCTGTTGCGCATGAGCATCTGCCCCGAAGCCGGTCCGCAATTTCGACGTCAGAGCGATCGGGGGGGCATGTCGTGCAAAGTGTAATCATGCACTTTGAAAAGGTATGTTGCAGGTACAAAGAGGCCCATGTGCCCGGCAAACTTTCCGCGCGCATGCCCGCCCCACAGCTGGAGCGGCGTGGCGCGCATTCCGCGATGAGCTGCCACCAAACGCGGCCCGCCCGGAGCTGCAATTCGGACAGTGGCCGCCGCAACCCCGACGTCTCTGCAACGGATAGCCGCGCCCGTCGAACTCGGTCTTTGGGCTGAGAGGCCATGGGCACCCTTTGTTGCAGGTGCTCGTAGGGTCGCGCGGGCGGCATCCGCGGTTGCACGCGCGCACCGTGCGTCGGAGGACGAGATCGCGGAGCAAGCCGCTTGCGCGTGGAAGCTCGCGCGATATGAAGCCGTTGACTTCCTGAGCAGTCCTGGGCGGGCTGACCGAGCCGATGGCGATGCGGGCGCGAGGAAAACCACGCTTCTGGCATTCGATGGCGCGCATCATGTATTTCGTGGTGTCGCAAAGCCCGTGCGGCAAGCATTTCGTGATGAGTTGGAGTTTGGCATGGAACGCGCGGGCCTCTATGTCTGGCCTGTCGGCTCGGGTTTGGCCTGCGTGGAGCTCCCGCTGAATCTCGGGTCACTTGGGGTTCGTAGTTGGTGTGATGAACCACGCGGGGGCCCCCGAACTGCGGGCGGTCTCCAGTGCGTCTACCCGAGAACGGCGTGCATGACGGGGGTTCCTGCACGCTGGATGGCATATAAGTAATGCCGCTGCGCAGCTACGTTGCGAGCGGCAGGATTCGTTGGATCATTGGCGAGGTTCTCGCATGGGTGTGAACGCTTCGCCATGGACGTCCGTTGCAGGGCCTTGACGCGCTGGACGCGCTCATCCTCCTTCCGGCAGAGCATGTTCACCGCCGATCCGTTGAACAATCGGCCTGACAGATGTATGCACGCGAGTCTGGGCGGCTGGAAAGTTTATACCCCTACGGTGCCACCGTAAGGGTATAAACTGTCCAGCCGCCCTGGGGCAGGTGTCCCCGAAGGCGAACAAATTGATTTTGTACCGTTCTTCGCCCGTTAACTGTCGGCGGTGCCACCATATCTGGTACAGATTGTCATGTGCTGGCGCGTTCAGATCTGGCGCCCAGCCCCAGCCTCCGCGAGGACACCCAAGGGGGTGCGACAGAGGCTCATAGATCGAGCTCGCTGAGTGGAGGAAGCAACCGACTCCCATCTGCTGGAGGCAATCGGCGTTGCGATCGCGCTTGTTGGAGCGCTCGCCACTTGCTGCGAAACGCGCGACGTCTGATCGGAGTCGAGGAAAACTATGATCGGCGCAGTGGCGCTCGCGTTGCTGAGTGGCAGGCGCGGCGGCAACCGCTTGAATATAATCGTACTGGTCCGACTTGCGGGGTGGAAAGTAGATTGATCGCTGCGATGTGCGAGTGCCACCTGCGGCGTCTAAGATGGCGGCAACTCCCCGGGCGCGCTCGCCCCAATCGAGCCGCAGAGCCCGATCAGGACAGCGCGGCGCGACCTGGAGTAGCTTCTTGATTGCAGCCGCGCGCGGGCCGACGCCCTGATCCTGACGCCCCAAAGTGCGGAGGAGTTGAGCTTGGAGCTGCAAGCGCTGAACAGTCTGCGACCGGAGGTCTGGGTCAACGACAATGCACTGGACGGAGTTGGCAGCTTAAGTTGCCCTCGCTTTTCTGCACATGGTGCCGTGGACTCGCATGAGCGACGGCCTGTGCGAAGAATAATGCGCTTCCCTCGCGGCAGCGCTGAGTTGCATGCCGCGGGCTGCCAGGGCAAACAGATTATTGCGCGCCCTGGGTGATGCGCTGAGGCCGCCCCGACGGCAAGCTTGGAGAGGAGCAGGCCCAGGCGCGCTGAAACAAAACGTGAAATCGACGGCGCGCTTCCCACATTGGCAACGTAATCCGGCGTCCTCGGCGGATAACCGAGCGACGCCGCAGCGCGAGCATAGGCAGTCTCGGGGCCCGAACGACATAGATGTGGAGTTTGCTCTCCGGGTCGGCCGGCCGCCTGTGGTTGCGAGTGGAACGCATGCTTCAAGCGCGATCGCTGCTGGGCAGCATTGGCATAGTTCGGCTAAGCTGGGCGCGCCCGCGCTGATTCCCCGCATCTTGGGCGCAAAATGGGATGCAGTTGTGCTTCTGGCAGGGTGGCGCAAGACAGGCAAGCTCGATTGGGCCGTTGCAACTGAGTGAACGAGAACGCGTCGGCTGACAGAGTCCCCCGCAGCCGAAGCAGCTGAAAGCGCCCCGCCTGCAATGGGTCCGCGCCTGTGCTTCCCGCAAAGTGGTGCGCAGCACGCAAGTTCGGCTGGGCATTTGCAATTGGGTGCGTGCGCGTGCGTGTGTGTGTGGGGGGGGGGGGGGTAGATCGGCAAGGAGACGCTGCCCACGAGGCCGCGGCGTGGGCAAGGCTGGAGAACTTGCGAGCCGATGGTTGCGGAGGTGACGCTGGAGAACGGGCGCAGGAACTGCAGAGGGAGATGGGGAATAGGAATGGGGGGGGGAAGGGGGAGGTGGAGGAAGGGGGGGGGTCTGGGAGGAGCGTCTAAAAACGGGAAGCGGAAAGTTGACAAGGACTAGCGGGGAGGGGGGTTGGAGGAGGGGGGAAAGGAGGAGGAGGGGGAGGAGGGGGAGGAGGAGGAGGAGGAGGAGGAAAAAAGGAGGAGGTCGAAGAGGATGAGGTACAGGATGAGGGCGCGGAGAAGCGTAGAGTAACGGATGGCTTGACCGTGTAGCGTCTGGCCCCGCCATGCTGAAGGGCTCGTTCCCCCTCTCCGTTTCTTCCCCGTCGGTTTTGATGGCCTTTTTGGTTCTGATGTGAGGGGGGGGGGGGGCGCAGCCCAAGTGAAAGGCTAGTCGGGCGGCCTTCTTGTAGCCGGAGCCGACAAATGCAAAAAACCAGGAGGAATTGATGACGACATCTTGCGGAGCCACATTGGCACGACAGCGCGGCGACGCGCAACGCGTCGGAGCGATTATGGCAGAGTGAAGGCAAAACAACGTAAACGCAAGAATAGTTTACGGCAAGCGGCCACCTCGCACGTGCAGCCTGAATCGAACGAATGAACGCGGGGCCATTGCACGCGTCAAATTATGAGGACGGACCAATGCGTCAAAGGGGGAACTGAGGAAGGCGAGCGCATGGGTAGTTGGGCAGCCCCTCCGAGTTGCCGGAGCCGACGAACGCCAAAACCATGGGGTCTACTAGTGATGAAGCCATGCCGGTCCTTGTTGGAAGGACACTGTGGTAACGCGCAGCAGGTCGGAGCGAGCAAGGCAGTGACGGCAAAGAAAAGTAAATGCAGGGATGATTTACGATAGCCTGGGCGCTTCGCCCTCGCTGCCTGGGCCGAACGAATGCACGCGGGACGTTTCGCATGGGCAGCTGCGGGGGCGGACCAGGGCCCGAAGGCGTGAACCGAAGAACGCGAATGCATGGGCATTCGGGCGCCCCCCCCCCAGTAGACAGAGCCGACGAATCAGAGAACGACGGGGGCCTCATGACAAGGAGCTTGTCATGGGAAAAGGCAGTTCTCTTTGAGTACGTGGCAGACGCTGGGGAAGAAGAGAGGGCTGGCATTGCACATGGGGACACGAACGACGATCCACATAGACGAAGCGCTGTTTTACGGGTGATCGGGCGGCGTTCCCTAGTACGGGGAGCCGAATGATGATTCTATCGTTGTAGAACTCCTGGAGGGAGGGATAGTGAGCGACGCGCGGCGCAAACGAACTTACAGTTTACAGCTAGCTGGCTCCTGGCCGCGAGAGCCGGGGCCGGGGGCGGACGAAAACGCCGGGGCCCAATGTGCACGCTCGGCGACGCACCATTGGAATAATGGGAGGGGAGGCGGCGGGAGGGGCACCAAGGAAGGGGGGCCGGAACGGACATGGAGGGCGACAGGAATGGAGGGGGCGCGGACGCGGCTCGCGGGGCGGCCAGCAACGCAGCGGGTCTGGTGGAACCGCTTGTTTCAGAGCATCACGATGCAGGACAGCGCGCGAGAGGGAGGGGGCAGGTGAACAAGAAAGAGCGGCAGCGTCTCTTTTCCGCAAGGAGGGGGGCAGAGAGCAAGGAAGAGGGGGCGGGGGGGGACGCGGACAGGGCAAGTGGAAGAGCGGGGGGGGCAGTCGGGCAGGATGCGTAGGGAAAGCGAAGAATAGCAGGGGGAGGAGGAGACGGAGGGCGATGATGAGGAGGAGGGGGAGAAAGAGGGGTATATTAGAGAGGTATGGGGAACGTGGAAGAGAAGGGGGATGAGGGAAAGGAGCGGACATAGAGGGAGGTTCAGTGCAGAAGCAAACGACCGGAAAGGAACCGTCAGAACGCACGTAGCAGCGAAACCACGCGAGAGAAACCCTTGCTTCTGCTTCCGAAGCGATGATTCACAGCGGCCTCCTTTTAATTCGTTACCATTCCTCGTTGCCTTTGCCAGCCTCCTCCTCCTCCTCCTCCTCCTCCTCCTCCTCCTCCTCCTCCTCCTCCTCCCCCCTCCTCCTCCTCCTCCACCTCCTCCTCCTCTTCTTCTTCTCTGTTCATTGCTTTGCTCTCTGTCTCGATGCATCAGAACATGCACCGCCCAGTGAGCACCAGGTAGCGTATATTTTGGTGTCGGCGAAAAGGTCGCCCCCCCAAGCGCGCGCCACAGAGCAGAGACCACGTCGGGAACCATGCGGAAGTGCCCCGGACATGGGTCGACGAGCGCACGCGAGTGTGCCTTTGTTTCAGGAGCTTCGCCCGCGCGTGGAGTCGCGGGGGTCGTGGGGGCGGGGGGGGGGGGGCGAGGGGGCGGATGGGGCTCGTGGGCGTGATGGAACGCCGAAGCTCTCATGTGAATCGTAATGCTGTCATGGGTCATGGTGTGCATGGTGTTCGTTTGTGGGGCCGCGGGGTGCTACGTGTAGCAGCATCGGAAAGGGCCTTAAGATCGTGGAGCGCTCCCCAGGTCTGGTGGATGACAGGGCTCGCCAGGGTTGCGCGTGTGAAAATCGCAGAGGTGCGCGGGGACTTTTGGGTCAAGTTGGGCCGTGAGACTCATAAGGGTCTTCGGAGATGCGTCGATGACGGGGTGCTGGGTTGCGGGGCCTCGATGGCCCATGGGTGCGGTTTAGGTTTTGTCTTGATCATGAAGTGTATCGTGGGCCCAGGCGTGGTAATGCTCGCGGGGCTCACGGGGGTTTTCCTTGTCGGACTTTGCAGGTGGTGGCGCTCAAAGTGCCGAAGGGCCCTCAGGTTGCACGAGGGCGAAGCAAGTGTAGGGCTGAGAGTGGGTTGTCGGGCGCGCCAGGTTCGGGCCCCCAGAATGCATGGGAATGTGCCCTAGGAGCCCGCTGTAAGCCATTCGTCTTTTTTGTTGGTGCCGGACCGCCGCGCTGGGCCCGCGTTGCGCACGCCAGGAGCGAGCCGCGAGCCGCGTCGTGGTCGTCGTGCAGCCCGAACAAAAAGTCCAGGGCCACGTGGTGAATTCTCAATGCCAACATTGATCAAGTGGCACGTTGTATGGCCAGAGCACCAGTCCGAGGGAACAGCTGTGATGCCCGGGCCCAGCTGTAGGCCTCGTTGCGCTCGTCGCGTTGCGGGGGAGTCACTGCTGGGCAACGTGCGATAGCCCGGGCCGAAGGGCGGCGGAGGGAGAAGAAGGGGGGGCGGGAAGCAGGGGCGCAGAGTATATTCAGAAACTCCCGATCCACCGCAGAGCGGCCGCTATTCGTCTTACTGGCCCATTCCGCACCTCCCCCGCTACCTCCGTGTCATCGTTTTCGACCCCCCCCGCGCCCCCCATCGCCCTCCTTTGCCCGGCGCGCCCGCGAGCCTTCACTCGGGCTCCGACGCGTCGTCGGCGTCGGTGGCCCCATCGTCTTCGTCGGCGTCATGCCAGTGCGTCCACGCCGCGTGCAAGGACCGCAGCTCGCCTTCCGCGAGGGCAGCGACGGTCGGGGCCACGTTCCGGTCGGCAGGCCGGTAGAGGGCCCTTTTGCCGAACTCGAGGAAGCGGATGTACTTGGACGCCCCGCGCAGGCAGAATTGGACGCCGAGCGCGTTGAGGCTCGCTACAGCAAGGACGGTTGTGTTTTTGATGACGCACTCGCGGAATTCACGGAGCTCCGCCTTGCGGTGGCCCTCGCTGTCGCCCCACCAGTGTTTGATGTGGATGAAGTTCAGGCACTGGCGGGGCCCTGGCACGGCCGCGCCTGTTTCGAGGAGCTGCCGGTCCAAGGACAGGGAGAAGTGGTGGGTCATTTCGTTCACGTCCAGGAGCACTTCCTTGGATTTGTCGGAGGCTGCCAAATCAAGGCCAAGGGGGTCCGGTTCCATTGAAGCCAAGGATTTGTCGGAGCCTGCCAATCCCCTTCTCGACGGCTTCGCCGCCGTCTTGCACCCGTCCTGTCGCCCATGCGCCAGCGTGGCGTGTGACCAGCAGAAGTTCGTTCACTTTGCCAGGCCACCCGAGCTTGGGCCGCCTGCTGCGGGCCGCCATCGGGTTGACGTATTTGAAATAGATATGTTGCCACATTCCAAAAATCTCGTTCCGCCTGGAGTTGCGACTCTGCCGTAATCTGGTAGCAGGGGGGGGCTGCTGGGTCATCCGTTGACCAGGTTCGTTCGAGGCGCAGCCGTGGCTATTTCCCATTCCGACAATTGCGCACCGTGCGCGCGCCCATCGTGTTGCGCACGAAGTCCATGTTGATCAGCAATTCGGCGAGGGCGTCTACCATGGCCGGCGCGCCGTGGTCGCTCGGCAGATCGCCATCCGGAAAAGGGCCGCGAGGCCACCGGAGGTTTTGGCAGTAGTGACCGAAGAAGCGACGCTGGTGGGATCTTCGGCGCGAACCATGTCTGTTCCACAGAATTTAAAAGTGTAATTTGAAGTGATGATCATGGTCGACCAGCGGTTTCGTCGGCCCCTTGTCGCCCGCTCGCCCGCTGGCCGTGTCACAGAAAGGTAACGGCGCAGTTGCATGAACATGGAGGCGCGCCTCATCCGAGCTGCTTGCGTAGGCCAAGCAGCGCTGGGGCGAAGTTGCCCGAACGTGCGAGGACGGCGCTCGGGTCCTTTTAGAAGCGGCGGTCAGACACATGTTTTGGGGAGGGAAGTTTACTGCCTGTCCAGTCGCCGCGCGCGCATCAGACGCGTTCCGCCCGGGATTCTCCATCGCGCCCCCCTTCGTTTCTTCCGGCGCCTGGGATGCCGCGAAAAAGGGTCGCAGCGGGAGTGCGCGATTGCGGCTTCGAACTTCCGTTTTGCCTTGCATGTTCTTCCAAATGATGGAGACCCGCGCCTTCCGAAGCATCATGGGTCAAGAGAGGTGGGGGGCCCAGACGACGTGGGGGATTCGCGGTGAAAGCCCGCCCGGATGGGAACGGAGAGGAAGGCGAGGAAGTGCCGGGGGTTTAGGCATGGTCGCTTGGAGGGGGCGACGGAAAGAGAACCTGTGGAATAACACGGGCGCCATGATTGGGAAGGACATCTGAGGTCCCGGCTGCATCGCCAATTCATGCCCAGCTCAAGTAGCTCGGCGAGCACCTGCGCGCGAAGTGGTTCAGCCAGCATGGCGGCGGAAGCGAGCGCGGCGCCGCCAGCGGGGCCCCGGACCTCGAGTCTGCAATGGCAGATCGACCGTCAGGCATTCAGAAGAACGCCGCCCAGGCGTTTGCGGGGCTCTTGTGGGCCGTCCTGGGGCCTTCTTGGGCCGTTTCGGGGAGCTGGGGCCCTCCAGAAGTTGTTTGAAACTTTCCACGGCCCTCTTGCGGGACTCCAATTGCCTTCGCGGGGGTCCCCCATGGCTTTCTTGAGTCTCTCTTGGGGGCCTTGTGGGGGCATCTCGGGCTTGTGGGCAATCTCGGGGCTCTCAGGGGCAGTTTTGGGGCCGTCTTGGGCCGTCTTCAGAACCTCTGGGGGGCCTCTTGTGCTGTCTGGGGCGATGTCGGGGGCCCATGCGGCCATCGTGGACGTTGCGAAGACCCGAAACGGGGATGTGCTAAACATGCACGTTTTTGCAGAAAGTAAACGGGGCGATGTTGCTTCTTCGGGACTATCTTGACGTCCTCTTGGGGCGTCTTGGGGGCCTCGTGGGCCGTCTTCAGACCATCGAGGTTCCTCTAGAAACGCTCTTGTGCTGTCGTGGGTCTCTCGTGCGCCTCCCCGATGGCTTCTCTGATCGCCCGGAGTCTGTTCGCAAGGCCCGGCAAGGCGCCCTGGGGGGCCCAGAAGGGCCAGCGAACCTTCTCCAATGGCGTTCAGGGGGCCGCCGAAACGTCCGAGAGGGCGTCCGGGGCGTCCCTGGGGGGATGGCCCGGTTTAGGGGGGGGGTCCAGGTAATAAAGTTATCAGAAGAGGTGTGTGTGTCCGTATATTATATATATTTATATATATATATATACAAGACTGCATTGGCGCTTCGCGTCATGCGCTTTGTTCCAGACCCCCTCTGGCAAAGCAATACATCATCGCTTGCTTCAGCGGGGGGGGGGACATCGAAGAGTGGACGGGCGACAAGCTCATTTTTCCGATATCCTTGGTGCCAGTTGACATCGCGTTCGCCTGTTGCGCTTGCACGCTTCCGCAGAAGTGGGAAAATAATGTTGATTTTTCACGCGCGAAGGTCCTTTGAGGAAATTCAGAGCGTTCCCATGACACGCCGAAGAAGTCGCAGTAGCTCCGAACAAATCGATTGTTGGTGGCTTCCTGGGGGGGCTCCAGGCACTCAGGAAATCTTCGGTCGTCGAACTTCGAATCTCGATCCATTGCCTGTTTACTTAAACCTCGAGCTCCAAGCGTGGAACCAGGATCGTCGGGTCGGCCCGATGTACTTCGTAGGAGAACGCCGTCTGGGCGTTTTTGGGGTTCTTTTGGGCCGTCCTGGGGCCGTCTTGGGCCGTCCCGGGGCCTTCTTGGCCGTCTGAGGGAGCTGGGGCCCTCCAGAGGCCTTCTGAGGCCATCCAGTGGCCTTCTTGGGGGTCTCCCGTGGCTTCGTGGGTCTCTCTTGGGAGCCTTCTGGGGGCATCCGGGGCTTCTTGCAGGCAGTCTCGGGGCTCTCTGGGGCAGTCTTGGTGCCCTCTCTGGGCCGTCTTCACACCTCTGGGGGGCCTTTTGGGGCGATATCGGGGGCCCATCGGGCCGTCTTGGACGCTGCGAAATCCCAAACAGCGGAGCTGTTAAACTTATACGTTTTCGCGAGGGAATGTGACGATGTTGCTTCTTCGGGGCTCTCTTCGAAGCTTCTTGGGGCGTCTTGGGGGCCTCTTGGGCAGTCTCTAGACCGTCGAGGTTCCTATTGGAGCGCTCTTTCGCTGTCTTGGGTCTCTCTTGCGCCTCTCCGATGACCCCTCAAATCGTCTTGAGTCTGCTCGCAAGGCCCGGCAAAGCGCCCTGGGGGGCTCGGAAGGGCCAGCGGACCTTTTCCAAAGGCGTCCATGGGGGCCGCTGACACGTCGGAAAAGGCGTCCAGGGCGTCCTTGGGGGGGGGTCCGGTGTAAGGGGGGGTCCAGGTAATCTCATGTAAGAATAGGAATAGATATGTATGTGTATATATATATAAGTACAGATGTGCATATATATACATATATATATGTTCACATATGTATGTGTATATAAATACATACATACATATGTATATACATATACATATATATGTATACATACACATATATACATATATAAATATGTATATATATATATATATATATATATATATATCCAGACCCCCACTCGCCCGTTTCTTCGACGAGGCCCCCTGGATAACACTCGTGCAACGCCCGCCCCTGGTCTATCCGTGCCTATTTTGTCCGCCCCGAGGCCGCCTCACTGGGCCTCAGGACCGTCAGACAACGACTCAGGATGAAAAGCTGGCCCCGGGGAGTGGGAGAGTTTTCGGGGGCTTTGAGACGGG
Organism: Prorocentrum cordatum; assembly: GCA_963575745.1. NCBI lineage: Eukaryota > Dinophyceae > Prorocentrales > Prorocentraceae > Prorocentrum > Prorocentrum cordatum. The sequence continues at coordinate 556,694 of CAUYUJ010000891.1, forward strand.
GGTCAAGGCTGACGGGGATCAACCAGAGCGCCAAGTCTTGCAGGATCCTGCGGATCCAGGGGTGTATTCACTTGGGCGTTGCTGCAGGATCATTCAGGATCCTGCAGGATCTTGCAAGATCCTGCAACGCCTGACCGACCCTGGTGTGCATTGACCTGGGTCAGTGCGTCCCCGAACAACGACGAAGGATGAAAAGCCAGCTCCAGGGAGTGGGAGAGTTTTTGCTCGCGGCGTGGCCCCCCCATGCGGGTCGACGCTGCGCAACAGATCATGGAGTTGGGGGTCTGAGGATGTCGCGGCCACGGCCTTGTGCTCGCCTTGCGGGGCCTCCTGCCTCGTCGCCATGGTTAGATTCGCCTCGGGATTCTGGTCAGACCGCGCCCCGTGAGACCCAGACATGTGACGTCGTGTTTTCTTCAATGCGGGGTCCCTGAAAGTCCCGACCCTTTTCCATGGACCGGTTTTTCATCCTGCGTCGTTCTTTGACGGTCCCGGCAAAGGGCCCCCCGAGGCCGAAGATGGCCACAAACTTCCCGTCCTGACTTTTTTAACGACGCGATCCTGGCTGGGGAGGTCCTGGTTCCCCCAGAAAAAGGCCGCGCTCGGGTGCGCCACCTGGCTGGGGCAGCTGGCGGCGGCGCCGCGCCGCCCGCGGCGCGGCCATTCCCGGGGCCGGGCGGGGGACAAGGACGGGCGACTTCCAAAGGGTGTGGTGGACTGCGCCAGGGCGTGGTCTGCGATCTGCGTCCTCGGGCGCCACTTCTCGGAGGCGACGACGGGGACGAACAGCCCAGGGGCGGCCAGCACATGCATTCGCCCGGGAGCCTCGCCGAAGACGCTGATCGTCGGCGCCTTTGGGTGCGCGTATTGCGCCCCCCCCCTTGGGCTAGTGCCTCGCCCCCAATCGTCGCCCCCGAACCTCGCCCTCGTCGGGCCCCGTCCGGGCGCGGGGGGGGCACTCCGTCGAGGCCCTCGCCCGCCCCCCGGAGGGCGCGGGTTGTGGGCCGCGCCGCGGCAGACCACACCCTTCGGGGGGCGCAGAAGCAGAGGAGAACGCGCGGCCGGGCGGCCCGCGCCCGCCACCGCAGTCGCAGCCAGCGGGAGGCGGCCCCGTGGCCGGCGCTCCTGCCGAGGAGGCCGGGGAGAAGGAGCGGAGGGTCGAGCAGTGGCGGAGCGTCCGGGCTTGCCTAGAGGCCCACCGAACATAGGTTCTGATACTATTTTTGGTGGTCTGCGCGACATGCTCTTGGAGCATTTCTGGCTGAGACCCGCCTTGTTTCTACACATCGGGGTTAGGTTCTAAGAGCACTGCGTTTGTTCTTAGAACATCTTAGGGTTCTGGGAACATGTCGTGGTAGGCCTACAGGTTTGCTGGGACGGTCGGTCCCTGCTCAAGAGGGCGCCAGGTGCCGTCGAAGAGAAAACAATCCATGAACATGCACTTTCGGCGCTCCGCGTTGACTTCTTGGATCCGCGCCGGGGGGGCCCGTGGCGGCGCCTCCGGCGCCTCACATGGCGCGCTCCGCGCGCCAGGGGGCCCAATGCCAATGCAAGCCATCCGCGCGGACCGTCAAACGATTCTGTTTACGCCGTTTTCTCTTTTTCTATATTGTACGCCTGGATAGTAAGGATGCGCAATTTTCCAGGGCTACTCTTGCATCCTTCCCCTTGGGTCCATCCTTGGCCGCTTTCGCTGGCCGCGCCCCATCTCGCACAGGGTCGACATGGCTTTCCAAGGCCCTTGCATCCTTGACGTGCGTCCTTTGTTATACGGGTTGCCTGCATACACCTGCACAGAGCCTGAGATCCTGGCGCAGCAATCTGTTCGAGTCGGGCGTGTTCGCCCAAATTTCCCCTCGCAGGTCGATGCGGCTCGAAAGGTGCAGCAGAACGACGTGGTCTGGGATTCTGGTCGTGATGCGTTGCGGTGTTGGGAATGAGTCGCGTCGTCGGACGTCGAGGGATCATGGGATCAGTCCTGGCCAGGCCAATCTTGGGACCAGGATCGGTGTATGAAGTCGGACTGGATTTGACAGGACACGGAGAGGACACAAGACGCTTCTGAGGGCCACGTTGCCATAGGAATGTCGGAGGCATGGGTCGCGAGACGCAGGACACAAGGGAAACCTTGCTTTGGCATGGTTGACGTACTTATCAGGCCCAGGGCCGACTGTATGCCTTCCTGCCCAAGCCAAGGTAGCTCTCACAGACAAACACACACACACACACACGCACGCACGCACGCACGCACGCACGTACACATACACATGCACATACACATACACATGCACATGCACATGCACATGCACATGCACATACACATACACATACACAGACACACCTACACAAGCACATACACATACACATACACATACACATACACATACACATACACATATACATATACATACGCATACACACACATAAACATACACATACACATACACATACACATACACATACACATACACATATACATATACATATACATATACAATCACACACATACACATACACATACATATACATATACACATACACATGCACATACAATAACCAAACACAAACAAAAACACCACAAACACAACACACACACACATACACACACGCCCAAGCCCAAGCCCACGTCCACGCACACGCCCACGTCCACGCCCACGCCCACACGCATACGCACACGCCCATGCCCTCGCGCACACGCAGACGCACACGCACACGCAGACCCACACGCACACGCACACGCACATACACAAACACACACACACACACACACGCACGCAAACACATGCAGGAGGAGGACGAGCCGGGTTTGCGGGCCGAGCTGGCACGCCTGGCGCGGAGCGCGGGCGCCGCCCGCGGGCGCTTGGCGCTGCTGCGGGAGAGGAGGGGCCAGCTAGACGAGGATCGACCGAAAATCAAACGACACCACCCCGCGTACGGTAGGTTCGCGTCGTGTCGACCAGCGGCGACCCCAGCGCGGACGTTCAAGGTTGAACGCCGCCGGCGACCCAGAATCGATCGATGTTGAACGATCAGACGTTGCGGCAGCGGCCGATCGTTCAAGGTTGAACGATCCCTGCGGTGTCAAAAACCAACGCTGGGGTCGGCACTACACGAACCTGCCGTACGACCCTCCATGTTGCGCCACGGCCCATCGCGGGCCACAGCGTATACCACGCCAAAGCCCACGCCGGATCTCCGGGCATGCGCCACGCGAGGCCCCGTGGCGCCGCAGGTGGGGTGGTGTCGTTTGTTTTCTGGTCCAGAGGAGCTCGCATCTGCGCGCGAGTCCTTCGCAGAGCACTCCGCGGCCGCGGCCGCCGCGCGCGGCAGCACGGCCGCGCTGGCCCAGGAGCTCAGCCGCGCTCCCGGCGGCGGCGGCGGCGCAGGTCTGCGGGCCCGGCTCTGCGAGCTCGGGCGCGTCGACGAGCAGCTGCTGGAGCTGCTGAGGCGCAGCGCGGCAGAGGAGCGCCAGTGGGCGGAGGAGGGCCGTGCGCTGACCGCCGAGTGCGCCGAGGCTGCCGCCTCCAACGCGGCGGCCGCCGAGGCGTCGGCCGAGGCCGCCGCGCTGGCAGGCCGGGCTCATCGGCAGGCGGCCGAGCTGGACGAGCTCCGCGCCGAGCGCGGCGCCCTGCTCGAGCGGCACGTCAGCATGGCTGCGGCGGATGCTGAGAGCGCTGGCCTCGAGGCCGCCTCTGAGAGGCTCGCGGCGCTGATCGGGGGGGGGCGCGAGGCTGGCCTGCGCCTGCAGGAGGAGGCGGACGCCGAGCGCGAGGCCCGCGCGCGGCTAGCGCAGCGGCGGCGGCGGGAGGGCCCCGTGCCGCGGGAACCCCGCAAGGACGGGCGGCGGTGGGAGGAGCGCTTGCGGGTGCTGGAGGAGGCGGAGGGCCGCCTGGCCGCCGCGGTGGCCCACGAGGTCGTGGCGGAGGCCGAGGCGGGCGGCGGCAACGGCGCGCCCGCGGCCCCCCCAGGCGGCCACCGGCGGCGGGAGGCCGACTTCTGCTCCGCAGAAGCGGCGCGCCTGCTCGGCTCGGCGGCATCTCGCCTGGGCGGCCCAGGCTCCGCGTGCGCCGGCAGTGGCCTGGCCTTGCTGGCGGCCGCCACGCTGACCTCGGCGAGGCTGCTCCGCGAGGAGCTGCAGTGCTTGCTCTGTGGCGAGGCTGAGGGCGGTTGCGGGCCCGGGGTGAGCGAGCCCAGCGTGTGCGAGCTCGCAAGGGCCCTGCGGCGCGCGGCCACAGCATCGCCGATCTTGCCTGGCGGCGGCGCGGAGGAGCGCCCAGGCGGCGCGGAGGAGCGCGTGCCTGACGGCGGCGGCGGCATGCCGCTGTCTCGTGACGCTGCGCTCGTGCCGGCGCCTTTGGAGGCGAACATGGCGCCAGCGCTCGATGCGCTCTCCGAGGGGAGCATTGGGCCAGAGCCCCAAGAAGCCGCAGCACTGGGCGCCCCCACTCAGTTGCCCAGCGCGCTCGCGGGCGAGGGCTCGCCCGACCCAAGTCGGGGCTGGGCGCCGCCACTCACTGCGGCACCTGAAAAGCCGCCGCCTTCTGGCGTGGCTCCAGCGCCGACGGGCGCACCTCATGCCGTCGGTGCGGGGCCAGCGCCCTTCGAGCCCGCAGCCTGTAGCGCCGCCGCCGAGTCGCCATGCTCGCTCGCGGGCAAGAATGCGCCTGCCCCTTGCAGTGGTGGGCACCTTGCGCCGCCGTCCGCCGCCGCGGCCGCGCCTGCGACTCCTTCGCCCGTGCAGGTTCCGAGCCGCATCGCGGCAGCCCCCGCATCCGCAGCCTTGCCCGCCCCGCCGCCCCCAGCCGCCCGCGCGCCCAATTTGTCCGAGCCCGCTGCGCTGGCAGACTGCAGACCGCGGTCGCCCGCCAGCACCGCCAGTGCCGTCGCTGGCGCTGCCACGGAGCCGCGCTGGGCGCCAGCCGCCGCCGCGGAGGCGCTAGCCTGCGCAGCGAGGCTGAGCGGCGGAGCGCCCGCGCCCGACGGCCCTGCCAGCGCGGCGTCGGTCCGCAGCGCCGCGGCGCCTGCCCCGGCCCCACCGCCGGCCCCCGCGGGCGAGGTCACGGGGGAGGCCCGCGAGCGGCCCCCGCAGGCGAGGGCGTGGGCGGTCCCCCAGTGGGGACCCCCCCGCTTCACCGCGGCCTGCCAACCCGATGGCGCGGCCCGCGCGCGGGCTGTGCCTGCCGCAACCGACGCCGAGCCTACCCCCGCCGTCGCCGCGGCCGAGCGGGCGGCGCAGTCGGCGACCGCCGCTGCTGCTGGCGCCGAGCTTTCTCCCGCCGCCGCCGCGGAGCGGGCCCCGCAGTCAGCGACCGCCGTCGCCACACCCTTCGCCCGCGGCGCGGCGTACCCTCGGAGCCTCGAGGGCTCGCCGCCGAGGCCTGGCGGGCGCGTCCCCGAGCCCAGCGCTGGCGCCGCGCCCGCGCTCGGCGCCGGGCCGCCCCAGGCTCCGGAGCTGCTCTGGGCGGCGCCGCTGGACGCCGGGCCGCCGAGGCCGTGCCGGCACCAGCAGCAGGCGCAGCCCGTGCCAGCGCTGGCGCAGCAACCGCTGGCGTCGCCGAGCCCGCAGCCCCGCTCCCCCCGGCGCGCCAGCGCGCGCCTCGGGCCGGGCGCGCGCGCGGCCTCGCCGCCGCCGTCTCCGGGCGAGTGCCTGAGGCGCGCCCGGTGCCACCTCGCCGCTCTGCGGCAGGGGCTGGCGAGCCGCTGAGGCCGCGGCCTGGCGCCGGGGGTGCGCGCCCTGGGGGGGGGGCCTCCAGGCCTCCCAGAGGGGGTCGGAGGTGCAGACGTCGGAGGGTCGCGCCGCGCCGCATCGTGCATCGCCGACGCATCGCCGATGCGGATCGATCTACGGAGCCTGGCGCTCTTCACCACAGCGGCGCCGATGCACCTCGCCGGCGTCGTCGCCGACGTCCTCGCCGCTGCCTCGGCGATGCAGCGGCGACAGCCAGGGCGCGGTGCTCCGACCACAGCTCCTCCGGCCCGGTTTTGAGGCCCCCGGCCAGGCACGTGCTCGCGAGGCCGCCTCGCGCTGTAGCCTCGGGCCGGGGGAAAGGGGGGGATTGGGAAAGGGGGGGGGTACGAAATCTGCTGCGTGCAGCTGGTTTCGGCCTCACCGAGGGGCCCATTCCTCGATACATAGCCGCCTCCGGCGCCGGGAGGCGCCGGGAAAATCAGCTACTCGAGCTGATTCTCAAACCCCCCATTTGCTATCCCCCCCTTTCGCCCGACCCGATAGCCTCAGGCTTGGCTGGCCCACCTGAGGGGCCGAGTGGGCCCTGGAAACGACAGGGCTGTTGCTTTTGCTGGTTCCGCTTCGCCGTGTTCCTGCTGGTTCCGTCGCCGTGTCGTTGGCGGTTGCGCCACCGTCTTTGTTTCCGGTTCCGGTTCTGATTCCAAGCCCAGAGCCTTTTTTGTGTCTGCCGTGTTTGGTCGCCGTTTTTGTTGACCGCTTCCATTTTGAAGGAACACGTTTTTGAAAACGGTGAGAAAAATTACCCTGCCGTTTCCGGGGCCCACCAAGATCGATGGGGGGTAGGTGGAGTGTGAAGGAGAGCCGCGTGCAAGAAGCCCGCTGGCTCCCGCCGCGTCGCAGGGCCTGGGAGCGGCAGGCGCGCACTCTGGGCATCCGTGCGCGCGTGCCCGGCCACCAAAAGCAAAAGTATGATGTTCCGGGCGATCCTTTCCAGTGAGGTTTATATAGTCTATTGCATCCAGATGTGTGTTTGCAGTGGGGGGCTTCTTGGGACCTCTTGGGGGCCTCTTGGGGGCCTCTTGAGGATCCCTTGGGGGTCTCTCGGAGCCTCTTGGGCGCCTCTTGGGGCCTCCTGGGGCAGAAGGCTCGGATCTTCGGTTCATGTTCCCCGTCTTGGGCCCCTTGGGCATTGGGGGGGCCGTCCTGGGGCTTTCTTGGGCCGTCATGGGAGCCTCTTGGGCAGTCTTGGGACGCTCTTGGGCAGTCTTGGGGCCCTTTGGGAGGCCTCTTGGGGCGTCTTGGGGTGGTCTTGGGGATCTCCTAGGCCGTCTTGGAGCGTCGAAAAGCGGAAAATGCGAACACGCCAAAATCCCTCTGTCCTGGTGCGGCGAAGCCTACGTGCGCTCGTTCAGTACTGGCTTCGATCATCTCTTCTTATGGCTCGCTGGAGTCCTCGCCTGCGTCGCGACACTCACATCTGCTTCGACGGCTGGCTCGATGCACCGAAGACGACCGAGAATACCAGCCTGCACTGGGGGCTCCCTGTTGGGGTCTACCACAGCGAGCACCACCACCACTGCTGCCACCACCGGATTCTGAGCCGTGAGGCATGAGAGCGATAATATATATATATATATATATATATTTCGCGCAGCTTGGTGAGGATGGGCAGGAGGGTGTGCCAGGCCCGGGTCTGCTGCTTTTCTGCGTGCCTTGCGCAGTCCCCGAGGCCCGACGTCGCGAACCAGGTGCAGCATCGCAGGAACTCACGACAGGCGCCCCAGACCCAGTCGCCCTCCAGCCTTTCTCGGGGTCGACCCGTGCGGGCCCCAGGGCTCGCAACGGGGCGAGAACGCCTGGTGCGACAGCAATGCGAGACGCGGGGACCTCATGGGGCCGTTGAGCTCGCGAGTTGCCGTGGTGTTCGGCCTCCTCGGAGTTGCTTCCTCCTCCTCCTCCTCCTCCTCCTCCTCCTCCTCCTCCTCCTCCTCCTCCCCCTCCTCCTCTTGCTCCTCGACAATCCCCCTCCTCCTCCTCCTTCTCCTCCTCCTCCTCCGAGCTGCACCTGGCTGCACCTGGGCTCGCACGCCCTGGCGGTGCGTCTCTGCCAGAGAGCTGCCACGCTCGCTCGCGTGCCCCCACGCCTGGGCCGGTCGGGGGCCAGCCAGGGAGGAGCGCGGAGCAGGGGCGGAGCAGGACTGTTTCGGAGGAGGGCGGAATGGTTATTAGCAAGGGATGACAGGAGACTGGAGGGGGGGGAGAAAGGGTAAGAGGAGGAGAAGATGGACAAGGAGGGAGAAGAGGAGGAGAGGGATATGGATCATTAGAGTGAGATGAGGGAGGACGAGTAGGAGGAGGAGGAGGAGGAGGAGGAGGAGGAGGAGGAGGAGGAGGAGGAGGATGAGGAGGAGGAGGAGGAGGAGGAGGAAGAGGAGGCATCGCCGTCCTCATGATCGTTTTGTTCCTCAGTCTCCTGGAAGCAGGAGCGAGCAACATTTGGAATTGCCTCTGTGTGGGGGCGCAGGCAGTGTCTACTTCAGCATCGACGACTTCGGCAAGAAGGGCTTCGACTACCGCAAGCTGGTGCCAGCGGCCAACACCAGGAACGCATGCGCTGTTTGCCCAGCCTCGAGAATCCGCACGCACACGCCTCCCATTGAACGTGATCGCTGTTCGTGCGGGCACCGGCCGAAGCATCCGCCGATCTCGACCATCGTGGGGATGCGGTGGTCTTTGTCTTTGGGGAGACCGCCGATTTCGGCAAGGTCTGGGGCCCCCGCAGGCGCCCAGTGCTGACAGCTTCTGGTGCTGCTTCTGCGACTACCGCCGAGGTCGAAGCTACATTCCCGCGCGACCGTGCTTTGCTGAGACTGCACGTGCGCGCAGGAATGTTCACGGGGAGGCCAGATTCCGAGGTGACCCCCGCGCTTCCTCCCTGCACTGCACCCGTCCTTCCTCTCTGCCGCCAATGTCCGAGGCCGAAGACAAGCATAGGGCCGAGCGGGTCCCACTGTGAACGGGGGAGCGTGGGAGGGAGGAGCAAGCGGATGACAGGAAGAAGGAGGGCGGGAGTGAGAAGAAGGAGGAGGAGGCCGAGGAAGGCGATGGAAGTGGAGAAGGAGGACGGCGAGGAAGGGAAACGGCTGGAGGAGGGGGGGGGGCTACCAGGAAGACGTGGGAGGGCCCAGGCTGGCGCGCCGGCTGGCTGGCGGCGGCTGCTGCGGGAGGGGCCCGGGGGGCGGCGGCGGGCGTGACGGCCTCGAGCACTGGGCCGTGCAGGCGGCGGGCTGCCAGTTCCTTTCGGGCCCCCGTGGCGCTCCCGGGCAAGCGCAGGCCGGAGGCCCCCAAGGCGGCGCACGCCCTCGCGCTGGGAGAGTGGCCGCCTTTTTTGCGCGTCGCCTCCCCGGGGGGGGGAGCCGCCCCGCTCGAGGGGCGGTGTATTGGAGTGCGCGGGCTGCCGAGCACAGAGCCCCCGCGGCAAAGGTTCCCGCGGCGCTCGGAGGGAAAGGAAGGGGAGGCGCAGCCGCAGCACGCGGATGAGAAAGGATGGAGAGGTGGGCAAGGCGGATGAGGAGGGGGTCAAGGCTGAGGATGCCGTGGAAACGTTCGGGGGAGGAGGAGGAGTATTGGAATGCGGCCACGTGCGAGGATGAAAGTTGGAACGAGAGAGAGGAGGGAGGCGGAGGAGGGAGGAGGACGGCGCAGCAGGGTTCCCTGGGAGCGCGCCCGCCCGCCCCGCCAGCCAGTGGGCGGAGGAGAGGGGGGAGGAGGGAGGATGCTCAGAGGAGGAAAAGGTACCCATACCTCTACACTTCGCCCGTCCTCCCCTTTTTGGGCATCCTGGGAGGCCCTCGTCGCCACCGCTGGATTCGCCTCCAAATCCTGGTCAGAACGCGCCCCGGGAGAGGTCCGGGGAGCAGCGGTATCGGTACCTCTTGGTTTCCCCGGATGCGGAGCATGGATGGTGGAGGGCAGGGACAAACGACACGCGGCACACGCGGCTCCGGCGCCCCAGCGCGGCAGAGATGGAGGAGGGCGAGGGCGCGCTCGCCGCGGAGAGCTCCGAGAAGCGCAACCCCAACGACTTCGCCCTGTGGAAGGCCCTGCGCGAACGACGACGGCGACGAAGACGACCGCAACGGTTCGCCATGGAGGAAGCGGGTCCTGGGGGACACGCGTCCTGATGTTTGTCGCACGTTGTTGATTCTTGGGATCCTCCATGGTCCCGGGGAGCGTCAGAAAATCGCTCAGGATGAGGATCTCGTCCTGGGGCAAGGTCCTGTGGTCCAGGATTCCCTCAGGACCCGTTGCCCCCATGCTGAATGGTAAGGTTTCGGATTGCGCGCAGACAGCTGGGTAGCACCAGCTGGCCTCAACAGGCCCCCCGAGCCTCCGAGCGGTCTGGAGCGGTCTCGGCACCAATGCGGCGCTTCCGGCGGCGTCCATGGAGCGCTCCGCGCCCCAGGGTGTGTGGGGGGGGTGACACAGCCCAGGGCCACGCGGGGGGCCTGTTGAGGCCAGCTGGGACCTTTGTGGGCCCTGTTTCCAGTTCTGTTTTGCCGTTTTTGTTGCAGGTGCCGACGCCGTTTTTTAGCCACCGGTTCCGTCGCCGTTGTTGTACCGGTTCAATATTGGAGCCGTTTTTTTGCAGTTTATTGTCGCCGTTGTTTTCCCGCTTCCATTTTCAAGAGACACTGTTTCGGGCACGGTTAAATAACGGCCCTGCCGTCTCTGGGGTGCACCACGGCTGGGACTACCGGGGGGGATTGATTTCAGCGCCGCAAATCATCGTGACAGTTGCGTCGGGACAACGAGAGTCGTGCCAGAACGCAGATGCTGGGACTTCAGCATATCGAACCAATGTCACAGTTGCGTCCTGACAAGACCGTGCCTGAACAGCACGCCTGGGACTTCACTCCTGCGAATATTTCAAGCTGCTTCAACTTTTTGCAAGTCGAACGCGATGTCTGAAAAGGATCCACCCGCCATTCTTAAAAGTTGCGAAAACTGTTAAAACGAATGCGCGCGGCGATACAGCGAGAGCCACATTTCGAAAAGGGCCTGTCCTCCATCCTTAAGTATGTTGCAAACGTAGGCGAATGTGCGTGGCGCTGGAGCGAGAGCCACAGTTTGAAAACGACCCGTCCTTCATCCTTGAAGCTGGTGCAAATTTCTACGTCGAATGCGCGCAGCGCTAAGGGCGAGTCGCAATTTGAAAACCATCAGCCTTCATTTCTGGAGTTGTTGTACATGTCAAGCTTCAGGATCAGAAATAGTAAGGAAGCCAGGCGAAACGCCCAGCTCGCCCTACCGACACGTTTCGGTGTGCGACAGGGGGGCGGCATCCATGAGGAAAAGGAGTTGAGAAAGATGGGTATTCGAAGGAGGGAATTTAGAAGAGGATGAGGAACAGGACGTGGAGGAGGATAATGAGAGGGAAAAGGGGGGCAGCTATGCTTCGTGGCTGCAGAAGGCTCGAAGTGTGTTTCAGGGGCGTCCTCGGGACTCAGTCCCCCCGCCTCCCCACCCCTCTCCACGTCCCACCCCTCTCCCTGTCCTACCGCTGACCCCGCCCCTCCCGTCCCAGAAGGACAACATGCCGAGCGCAAAAGCTTGTGGTGGCACGGGCTGCTCCGCAACACCTGTGCCCTGCTCCTCCCGAGTCCCCCCCCCCCCCGCCTGGCCATCTCCGGGCACCCTCGTCCACCTCTCCACCTTCCCCCCGCCCCCAGCCCCCCTGGCCCGTCCCAGGGGAAGGGCAGGAGGAAGAGGACGAGGAAGGGAGGAAGGAAGGGGGGGGGGAGGAGAAGGGAGGGAGGGGTTGGAGGAGGAGGAGGAGGAGGAGGAGGAGGAGGAGGAGGAGGAGGGGAGGGAGGTGTTGAATAAGGAGGAGGAGGATGAGAGGAAAAGTCGTTCGCCCGCTCGTCTGCCCTGCCTGTTTCCCTCCGCCGCCGCCTCCTGAAGGGCTGACACGGCGCGACTTGCCACGCCCCATCCGCTAGGGCCAACACCGACTTTTGGGGGGAGGCCTCAAAAACGTTTTCTCATGGGCGTACTGGCCCAGCCGCCATCGATCGAAACGGCGTTCTGGCCCGTCTGGGGGTCGAGAAAGAGAGAGAGAGAGAGATAGATAGGGGGAGGGGTAACATAGTAATATCTTTGCCGGCGTGCACCCCAAAACATGTTTTCTTCCAACGTATGTTGTGCAATCTAGGAGGTACAATCCATGTGGTAGCCTCTATGCGACGAAAAGCCATGTAATGCAACGCAAAGCAAAGCAACACGAAGCAACGCAAAGCAGAGCACCGCAATGAAACGCAACGCCAATCAACGCAATGCAAGGCAGCGCAATGCAAAGGAATGCACAGCAATGTACCGCAATGTAAAGCTACGTCATGCGAGGCAAAACAATGAAACGCAATGCCAACTATTGAAAAGCAATGCAACGCAATGCTCTGCAATGCAACGCAAAGCGAAGCCATGCAAATCAACGGAACGCAATGCAACGCAATGCACAGCATGTTAAAGGCATGCAAAGTAATGAAATGCAGTGCACAATAATGCAACGGCATGCAATGCACAGCAATGCAATGCAACGCAATGCGATTGCAATGCAAAGCAATGGAACACAATGCTAAACAGTGCCAAGCAGTGCAAAGCCGTTCAAAACAATGCCAAGCGATTAATAAGTAATTGCAAGGGAATGACAGAACAACGCACAGCAATGCAAAACAACGCAACGCAAAGCAGTGTCATGCCATGCGGTTGCAATGGAAAGCAATGCAAAGCAAAGCAACGGGCGGCGACTTGCAGCGACGTGTGGCTCTGGGGCTCAGCGGCGACGGCGGCGACGAGCGGCGGCGAGCTGGCCAGTCCGGCACCAGAGGCTAGTTACCCTAGAAGCCAAGTGAGAACCCCTAAGTGCAAGCATTTCTTGGGGAAGTAGACGAAGTATACCAAACATAAGAAGATGATTCGAACGATGAGGAAGAGAGAAGGAAAGAGAGAGAGAGAGAGAGAGAGACACACACACAATGAGTGACAAACAACAAATGCCCCAGCAGATCACCGTAATAGCAGCAAAGATGAAGAGGCGGGTCAAGGAGTAGGAGGTCGGCTATAGGGGACTGGGGTCAGTGCACGGCCACGTGCACATCCGTGCATTTTTTTTACAGTGGATCGTGGCCGTCAGGACCAACAATGCAGCGGGCATTGAGACGAGAATACTGCTCCTGAACACGTTGTGCGGACATCTCAGGCGTAACGGCTGCCGCACCAGGCGGTCTCGGGCTCTCCGTTTCCCCGTGGGATTCTTCTGCGGTCCGTTTTTTTCTCGTAGTAGAAGTCTCGAGCAACATGCTCTTCGGGACAGACAAACAATGATATGCGAGAGAGCGATAGAAAAAGAGAAGATATAGAAGAGAGAGAGAGAGAAAAGCAAACATCAATCGAGCAATAACTGACGCCGTCCCTTGTGTTCACGTCACAGGGGCTCTGTATTGGAGCGGTGGTCATGGCCAACACGGGGTCACGGCCCCGTGGAGTCACAGGGCCAACACGGGATCACACCAGCTCCGGTGGGATCCCGAGGGCTCCCCCCGAAGCTCCCGAGAGAGGTCACACAATGAGGGGAGGAGTGAGGCGTGGGGAGTGAGGCGTGAGGAGGAAGAGGAGGAGGAGGAGGAGGAGGAAGCGGAGGCGGAAGGGGATGCCCGCCAACACGGATGCGCGACCACGGCAAATTGGCGACGCCACCACACGGAAGCGGCCCGTTGTGATCTTGGACTCTCCCCCCCCTCTCGCTGCCCCGCGCCCCCCCCCCCCCCCCGCCCCCCTCCCGCGGCCAGGCCTCGAAGCCTGGGGAGCCCGCCTGGGAGAGCAGGTGGGGCGGCGGCCGGCCCGGCTGGCACATCGAGTGCTCCGTGATGGCGACGGACATCCAGGAGACCCGCTGGGGGGGGCCGGGGAGATCCCGGCGGCCCAATCTGTTCGAGCCGGGCGTGGTCGCCTTTTTGTTCGGGCCCCGCGATCTGCACAGGTCGATCCGGCGCGAGAAGCGACGCAGGAAGGTGGGATCTGGGGCCCCAGTCTTGGTTTTCAGCGATGTTTCGATTTTTGTTCGAGACGTCAGATTTCAGGGGGGCCTCCTGGCTCTGCGGCCTCCTCGCTGGCTGGCTCTGCCTTTTGCGGCTTCCTCCTCCCTCTTCCTCCCCCACTCCTCCCCTCCCCTTCTTCCTTCTCCTCGCGCCGCTTTCTCTCCTCCCCTCCCTCTGTCCCTCCCATTCCTTCTTTTCTCCCCCCTCTCTCTTTCCCCCCTCCCTCCCCTCGCGTGCCAGGCACGTGCACAACTGCACGGCTGGCACGCGTAGCCGCCTCAAGTGCCCGAGAGATTGCATCGGTGCAGTCCGACCAGGGCCCCGGACTTTGGCTCGGCATTGTCACCAGTGAAGTCGGAGGGGGTTCCAGTGTGGGACGTTTTCAGCACACACGCACACACGAAGAGGGGGGGATTCCCCGGCTTTGGTCAGCCGCGAGGGCGGTCGCCAACGCGTTCGGGACGCCGCAGGGCCGCGCCGGGGCAGAGGCACACCCAGAACATTGGGGCAGGAGGAGGGTGCGGGCAGGAGTTGTGCCCGTATTCGCTGCAGATTTGGGCTTCCAGCTCGCTTCCCCAGGAGCCCGAGGCGCACTGGATATGGATACAAGCCCGGCCCCAAGGGGCTCGACTGTTATCCATGTCCAGTGCGCCTCGGCCTCGTGGCGCCCCTGAAGAAAGTCCAAGAGGCACTGGCTATGGATATAAATCTTGCCCGAGGAGGGCGGCCGCTAAGGAGGAACGCGGGGAGGGGCCTCAGGCGTAGAGAGCCTTCGGCACGAGGAGTGCGCAGGCGGGCTTAGGCACCGCAGGTGGGCAGCCAGTCAGAGCAGCCGAAGGGAAGGCAGCGCGGGGGCCACCCAGGCGTCCGGCGATGTTGTTGTTGGTGCTGCTGTTGTTGGTGGTGGTGTTGAACTCCAATTTCTGAAGAATAATGATTGTTGATCCCCCCCACCGGTGCACATTGTATTTTTCAATTGAAGTGCCTTTCCCGGAGCTCGCACCTTGTTTTCATCAGAAAAAGTCTTGAGGCTCAAACTGGGCCCCTGGCCCCCGGGTTACAACAACAACCTCTCCCGCTTGAGACTTCCTCACGATTTACCCCGGACCCCCGCTCCCGCCTGAGACTGCCTCGCATTTTATTCAGGAATCGCGCTCTCGCTTGGGACATCCTTACAATTTATGCAGGAATCGCTTTCTCGGCGCTCTGGAGTCGCGCTCTCGCTGGATACTTGCTTGCACTTTACGCAGGAATAGCGCCCTTGCGGTTGAATTTCCCGCAATGTATTCAACCGCCGCGCCCCCGACATTCAGGCACCCAGGAGTCGCGCTCACGCTTAGGACTCCCTCACAGATGATTTCGGAATCGGGATCTCCCTGCCCTTCGTGGCCCCGTAGCAGCCCTTCGTGGCCCCCTCGCTGCCCTTCGTGGACCCGTTGCAGCCCCTCGTGGCCCCCCCGCTGCCCTTCGTGGCCCCGTTGCAGCCCTTCGTGGCCCCCTCGCTGCCCTTCGTGGCCCCGTTGCAGCCCTTCGTGGCCCCCTCGCTGCCCTTCGTGGCCTCGTTGCAGCCGTTCGTGTCTCCCTCGCTGCCCTTTGTGGCCCCGTAGCAGCCCGTCGTGGCACCCTCGCTGCCCGTCGTGGCACCCTCGCTGCCCTTCGTAGCCCCGTTGCACCCCTTCGTGGCCCCCTCGCTGCCCTTCGTGGCCCCGTTGCTGCCCTTCGTGGCTCCCTCGCTGCCCTTCATGGCCCCGTTGCAGCCCTTCGTGGCCCCCTCGCTGCCCTTCGTGGCCCCGTTGCAGCCCTTCGTGGCCCCCTCGCTGCCATCCGTGGCCCCATATATGTATGCCCTTCGTGGGCCCCGTTCGTTCGCGTCCGTCGTGGCCCCATATGCATGCCCTTCGTGGCCCCGCTGTCGCCCTTTGTGGCCCCCTCGCTGCCCTTCGTGGCCCCGTTGCTGCCCTCAGTGGCCCCGTCTTTGCCTTCTGCGGCCCAATATAGGTATGCCCTTCGTGGCCCCCGCCCGTTCGCGCCCGTCGTGGCCCCATGTGCATGCCTTTCGTGGCCCCGCTGTCGCCCTTCGTGGTCCCCTCGGTGTCCTACGTGGCCCAGTTGCTACCCTCAGTTGCCCCGTCGTTGCCTTCTTTGGCCCCGCATTATCTGCCCTTCGTGGCCCCCGCTCGTTCGTGCTCTTCATGGCCCCATACGCATTCCCTTCGTGTCCCCGCTGTCGCCCTTCGTGGCCTTTTTTGTGCCCTTCGTGGCCCTGCTGTCGTTCTCTCTCTCGCTTTCGGTTTCGCTCGTCGTCGTCTTCGTCGCCGTCGTCGCTGTCGTCGTCGTCGTCGTCGTCGACGACGTCGTCGTCGTCGTCGTCGTCGTCGTCGTCGTCGTCGTCGTCGTCGTCGTCATGGTCGGTCCCCTGTCCGTCCCTCTTGGGGTCAGGTTGCCGCTTGTCAGCGCTGCCGCGGCCGCCCCGCCGCTTGCCAGGGCCCGGCTTGCAGGGAAGAAAGGTATACCCCCCAAAAGGGGCACGATCGAAGACGAAGAAGGCGGGTATCGAGGGTTAGGGAAATACGCCTTAACGGACACTCGGGCAGATAAGAGCGAAGAGTCTTAAAACGATTGTTGTTGTTGCTGTTGTTGTAGAACTTTCATTTCTGAGTAATTATTGATGATCCCCCTCACCAGTGCATCTTGTTTTTTCTCAACCAAAGTGTGCCCCTCGACGCTCGCACCCTGTCCTCTGACAGGGAAAGTCTTGGTGCTCAAACTGTGCCCCTGGCCCCCGGATTACAACAACAACAACGGCTCCCGCCTGAGACTTCCTCCAAATATACTCAGGACCACCGCTCCTGAGACTTCCTCACAATTTACTCAGGATCGGTGCTCCCGCCTGTGACTTCCTCGCAATTTTGTCAGGACCCCCGCTCCCACCTGAGACTTCCTCACAATTTACTCAGGAACGGCGCTCCCGCCTGAGAGTTCCTCGCAATTTAATCAAGACTTCCTCGCAATTGAATCAAGACCCCCGCTCCCGCCAGAGAACCCTTCACATTGTATTCAGGAATTGCGCTTTCGCTTGTGACCCCCATGCAATTTATCCAGAAAGCGCATTCTCGACGCTCAGGAAGCACGCTGCGCCAAGGACGCCACTACAAATAACTTAGTAATCGCGCTCTCGCCATACTCAGGCATCCCGCTTGAATGTCCCACCCGCCCGACCCGCCCGTCAGGGGATCGCCTGCCCGTCGTGGGCTCCCGCCCGAGACTTCCTTCAGGAACGGCGCTTTCGCCTAGGACTTCCCCGAACATTCCTTACCTTCCTGCTCCTCCTCCCTCCTCCCTCCTCCCTTCTCTCCTCCCTTCTCTCTCCCTCCTCTCTTCCCTCTTCCTTATGCCTCTCTGCCCTATCCCCTTTCCCTCCTCTCCCTCATCCCTCCTCCCTCCCCCTCTCCTGCCTCCTCCCTCCCTCTTTCTTTCTCTTTCTCTCCCCTCTCTCTCTCTCTCTCCCTCTCTCTCTCTCTCTTTCTCTACCTCTCTGATCTGTATTTCTCTCTCTCTCTCTCTCTCTGCCTCTAATCAACCGCCCCCCTCTTCGCTCCTTCTCTCCTGGCGTTTTTCCCCTTCCTTCGTCCCGCCCCCTCCCTTCCTCCCACTCAACCTCGTTCGCCCACTCCTCTTTTTGCAGGGCCCACGCCAATCCCAATGGCGGGCACATCTACGCCCACGAAGGATTGTCCGCCCGTTCAGGTTTGCCCGCCTGTCTAAGCCCGCCGCCCCCCGCAAAGAGAAAAAAATCCCCCAAGAGGGTGTGATCTTAGAAAAATGGCGGGTATCGAGGGTGTGGGGATCTCGTTTTGAATGAACGCAGGCAAGTAAGAGCGAACAGTCTTAGAATAATTGGTGTTGGTGGTGGTGTTGTTGCTGTTGTGTCAGTCCGCGCCCCCGGAGCTCCCGACCTCATCCCCATGGGGCAGTTTTGCGTCCCAGATCCATTTGTCCTAACAGAATGTCAGAGTTTCGCTGGAGGATTCCTAGTGGGGTTGGAAGACGATGGGTGGAGGGCGGTGCCTTATTCAGAGGGGGATGTCCTTTGGGGCTTCCCAGAAGTCCATCGCCAAAGGGCGTGAATGTGCGCCGAAGTCACACACATGGGGGGCGGTCCTTCTTCAAAACGGGAAATTCGCTCGATACGTCGATAAACTGCAGGATCCCGTGTGTTCCGCCTTCCTGACTGATTGTTGGAAGGCTGCCAGGCGAATCTTTCTCAGAGCGAAGCGCTCGCCTGAATGGCAAGCGCAGGGTGTTCGGGTTTCAAGGGGGCGCTTCTCGTGGCGAAACGGAGGGCCTGCGGGGTCTCGTGAGGAGGGGGTTCGGGACGGGCGGGCGTATTGCAGCTTGGCCTCCCCTCCCTCTGTATTTCCCTCCTCTCCTCCTCCTCCTCCTCCCCCTCCTCCTCCTCCTCCTCCTCCTCCTCCTCCTCCGCCTCCTCCCTCTAGCTCCCTCCTCTCCCACTCTAGCCCCCTCATCCTTCTACTCCTTGTCGCGTGCAGGTCAGCGCCTCGTTCCAGGAGTGGGAGCAACATGATTTGGTATGCTGTCGGTGCTCAGTGCGAGGGTCGAAGTTGTCCGTCCCCCAAATCCCTTACAGTCAACCCGCCTAGTAAGGATGGGCAGGCTTTCCAAGGGTATCCTCGCATCCTTGCCTCCTCGGGCCAGCCTTGGCCACCTTCGTTGCCCGCGCGCGCCGCTCGAGAAGCTTCGGAACGGCCTTCCAAAGCCCTTGCGTCCTCATCGCGCATCCTTACTATACGGGTTGACTGTACAGGGCCCCTGCTCGAGGTGGACCGCCGTGGATCCGATGGGTTCATCTCGCCTCGCCTTGCCCCCACCCAGCGCCACGCTTCGAGCAGGGGCACGGAAGCGGCAGCGAGAGCGAAGGAGGGAGGAGCCAGCGGCACGGAGGTGAGGAGGAGACGCAGACCACCTAGTAATTGAGACCCGACAGTTTGCCTAAGAAAAGGCCCCCGACGTCATGATTTTTTCATGCCGTCCAGCCCCAGAGGCCTCGACCCACTCCCCTGGACCGGCTCTTCATCCCGAGAGCGCTTTCTGACGGTCCTGGGACCCAGTAAGGTCGACTAGGCGTAAGCGTGGCTTTTCGCCAGAGTGACCTTTGGTGTGGGCCCAATGGGTTTCCTTGAGAACGTCGAACGCGAAGCGAGTCGGCAGCGGCTCGTGCCTCGGACCAGTCTTGCGTGTCGCCGATGAGGGGCCCCCATAGGCCGAAAGTAGTGAAGAACTGCCTGACGCGATTGTTTCAGGATTCGAATGGGTCTGGGGAGGGAAGAGGAGGAGGAGGAGGAGGAGGAGGAGGAGGAGGAGGAGGAGGAGGAGGAGGAGGAGGAAGAAGAGGAGGAGGGGCAGGATGAGGAGCTCGATGGGTTTCTGGAGAGGGAAGAAGAGGAGGAGCTTGGGCCGGGCCCTCCACGGTGTGCTCGGCTGCTCTGGCAGGGGGGCGCCGCCCTCGTCCCTGGGAGCGGAGTGGCGGCCCCGCCCCACTGCGGCGCACCCCTCGCACGCTTCGCGGGCTCGTAGTGGGCGCCACCTCGGAAGCCCCAGCGACACCCGCAGCGACGGTGCCCACAACCGCAGATGGTTGGGCCCTTCGCGCCAGGGTATTGTCGCAACGTCGGGTCTCGGAGTCCCCACCGCCACCTCCGCCGCCTCTCCCTCTCCTCCCCCTTCCACCCCTTCCGACGCCGCGAAAGGCATCGACATCGAGAAACATCGCGACCAGAGCCCGGGCCCCCATCTTCTCGCTGCAGTTCTGGAACGGGGTCGGTCTGTGATGGTCCTGGGTCCCGAATCCCGGCGAACACGCCAGTTGTGAAAGAAAAGCAACGCCCCAGGTCTGAAGGTGAGCTGGTCCTCGGGGCGAGAGGCCTTCAGCAAGGTGGCGCACGGTCTGCCGCAGTGCCGAGTCCTACACAGACCCCATCCACCCTCCTCGAGAATGACTCGATCCTTGATTATCGAGCCTCCTCGATCCGCCTCGATCCCCTCGAACCTCGATCCCGATCCTCGATCCCCGCCCGCGGCCACACCCTCTTCCCGGCGAGGGCGAGTTCTTGGACATCCACGCCGGGGGCGAGGACCTCAAGTTCCCGCACCACGACAACGAGATGGCCCAGTCCGAGGCTCCGCGGTGCCTCCGTGCGGGGCCCTTTGTGGGGGAGTGGCAAGAAGGATCAGAGGAGGAACCGGCACCGGTACCGCTGGACTTGCCTCGTTTTCGCCTGTTTGGGTATCCTGGGATGCCTTTTGTCGTCGCTGCTGGATTCGCCTTGAACTTCTGGCCTCAAAGCGCCCTGGGGGGGAAGTGCGGGAAGTAGCGGTATCAGTATCCGTTGGTTTCCCCTGGGGGAGAGAGCGCCGAGTCACAGCGGGCCCGTGTTCCGTGAACGCTTCGATGCGCAGACGCAGGAGGGGGTTATGGCAGGAGGTGGTGAGCAGGAGGGGAGGAGGGGGAGGAGGGGGAGGAGGGGGAGGGGGAGGAGGAGGAGGGGAAGGAACAAGAGGAGGAGAAGGAGGAGGAGGAGGAGGAGGAGAAAGAGGAGGAGGAGGAGGGTGAGGGGAAGCAGCAGCGGCAGCAGAAAGAGGAGGAGGAGTATCTGGAGGAGAGGAGCAGGATGTGGAGGAGAACGGGGAGCGGAGCAGGCGGGGGTCCCCCGCCCCCTCCCCCCTGAAGAGGTGTGTATTCCTGGAGGAGGCTTGCAGAGCTACTGTCCTCCAAGCTTACGCCATTCCGCCGGACCCCAGAAGGGGCGAACGGGGCGGCGGGGCGAGGAGGAGGAGGATACGGAGAAGGCACATGGACCAGTATCGGCCAAACGTCTTATTGCCAGCTGGGCGCGTTGGGTGGTGCCTGAGACTTCTCGAAGTTGGGGTCGCTTGGGAGTCGTACTGGGTTTCTGCTCCGTTGGAGCCCGTTCGGGGCCTTCAGCTGCTTCTTGGCGCCATTCGGGAGCCTCGGGGATGGACGTGAGTCTCAAAACTGTCTTGGGGCATCGAGAGCTGGTCGTGGAGGAGCCTTCGGCCAGATTGCAGCCACCTGGCAGGCCAGCTAGGGGCCGTACTGGGGGCATCCTGGACCGTCCGAGGGTCTTTCCCTCTCGGAGGCTCCGGGAGCCCATCGTGGGCCCGCCCAGAGCCCAAAAGTGCGGGCGGCGCACCCATTGCACGGAGACCAGAAGGGAGGCAGACGACGTCTGTTTTTTGGGGGGGTGGGGGCCTCTCGCGGGTCATCTGGGCCAGACGAGGCAAGCGTAGCGATTTTGACGGTAATCAAGGAAAACAATTTGTCCGCTCTCAGCACAATCCCAGGCTTCATTACATTCGAGACGCATGGACAACTCTTGCTCAGACCCCGTCGTGGTCTGTCTTGGGCGGTCTGGGGATTGTCTGGAACCACCCTGAGCACCTGCAGGACCGGCGAGCAATCTCAAGAGGCTCTTTGAGGCCCTGCATGGCTTTGATGAGCTTCTCGCTTCTAGATGTACATCTATGTTCTAGTGCGTTCCTTGCTTTGTGTCCAGGTGTAGGTGAGTCTGAGCGTGAGTGAGTCAGAATGCGAGCGGCGGAGAATACGTGAGTCTGGGCGGGACTGAGCAAGAGTGTGAGCGGCTGGGTGCGAGTGACCTTGAGTTTGAGCGAATCCAGGTGTGAGTTGGCCCGAGTACGAATGAGCCTGGTTGTGAGTGAGTCTAGATATGAGGGGGCTGGGAGATGAGCAGCTCGGTCTGAGATCAGGTGTATTTGTCTCTGTCTGAGTTTGGCCACTGTATGCATTGTTTTGGATGTAAGTGGGCATGACTTCGTGAGTCTGCAAACTACCGCCTAGATGGGCTCGCACCAGCCTGCGTCATACCGCCTGGCGCTTCCCCCTTGGGAAGCCCTAGCGCCATGTCTGCAACATCGCGGTGGGCGTGGAGCTCTGGGGAGAGACACGCCCTTCAACAACAAGGCGCTTCGACTGAGAAGTGCCAGGGATCTGGGCACGAAGAGGCATTGGTCATACCCGTCGGCGGTTCCCTTTCTGGAATGCCCAAGTGTCATGCCTGCGATCTTACGGTGGTCCTGGGGTTCTGAGAATCACGCGTCTGCTTCCCATGATTGTCGTGGCTCCCGATATATCCCCACAATGTGGGCGCGAACCGTCCCGCATCAGGTCTCATGGCGGTTCCCCCATTTGTAGACTCGAGTAGCATGCCTGTTGCACCTCGGGCGTCATGGGTCTCTGAGAATTCACGCGTCTGCTTCCCACAATCGCCGCGTCGCCCGAGAGGTCCCCACAGTGTGGGCGCGAACGGACCCGCATCACATCTGCTGGCGGCTCCTCCCTTGGCAGACCCGAGCAGCACGCCTGCGACATCCAGGTGGCCGTGGGGCGTCGAGACGTCACACGTTTTTCTTCACACCAATTGGCGTTTCGCCCGAGCGGTCCCCACAGTCTGGGCGCCAACGGGCCCTGGTCAGACCACCTGGCGACTCCCCCCTTGGCTCACCCGAGTGTCACGCCTGCCACACGTCGTTGGCCAGGGCCTTCTGAGCGCGAGGGACTCAGTACGATCGACCGGGTATGAGTCAAGTTGAGTGTGAGTGAGTCCGGCTATGAGCGGGTCTGGTTATCAGCGAGTCTGACTGCGACAAGTTTGAGCATGCGTAATTGTACACGAGTGGGTGTGATTATGAGGGGGTATGAGTGTGAGCGGGTCAGAGAGAGCGTGGGAATGCGCAGGAGTGAGTCTGAGTGCGAGAAGTCCGAGTTTCAGTACATGCGTAGGCGTGGCTCTAAGTATCACCCAGTCTGAGTATGACCAAATCTGAGCCAGCGGTGAGCCTGCGTATGAGTGATCTATGGGCGGGATTGAGTCCGAGTGTGAATGGTCCTGAGTGTGAGTGAGCACGACCATGCGTAAGTCAGAAGCCCGAGCAGCTAAGTTTGATTGGGCTTGGGCCTGGGGAGAGTAATAATAATAGTCGTACTATGAATTATCATAGTAAGAATAAGAAGAAGGAATCAAGGGAAAGGCCGGAGCGCGTCACCGATAGCAAGAACCCCTGTTCTCAGGACATGGGCGACCAGCGGCGTAAACATACAGTCGGGAACCTTTGCTTCGCGTGTCGCGCCGCCGGTTCTGGCCCACCACGTTTCGTCGCGGCGCGCTATCTGCGTCCCAGTCCCCAGGCGTCAACTTCCTGAGCTTCTCCCAGCCTCCCGCCCCGCGGAGTGGATCGACATGCTCTAACATCGCAGAGCATACAGGGGCCGCAGGGGCCGCCGCCGCGACACGCTGAGCAAGGGCTCCTGAACGTAGATGTTTGGAGGTCCGCGCGGACTTCAGGAAGCTAGTTTGCCTCCAACTCCCCACCTCCCCACCCCCTCCAACTGGGTTTTGGACATCTTGGCGGATTTTCCCAGTCCCCCCCAGACGTGGTGGGTCAATTCTGAAGGGGACCGGTTCCGGGCTGCCCGATCGGAGGGCGGAGCGGATCTCACCATGTGGGCTCCCCGGCTCAGCTTCCCGCGGGTAGTCCGTCGTCATTGGGCCCTGTGGTTAGAGATGGAGCTCTGACGTTGCCTTTTTTCCCTGAACAGCGAACGCGATGGGGGTCGCATTCGCATTCTAAGAACCCAGGTCTGAATTTCACAGCCTCGGGAATGTGCCTCCTGAGGTGGTCTGAGCTCGAGGTGAAAGCTATGCGGTGCAAGCGGTGCAGGCCATGTCGTGCAAGCTGTGCGGTGCCAACCACGCCGTGTAAGCCATGCGGTGGAAGCCACGTGGTGGAAGCGCAGCGCACGGGGCGCTCGCGAGCGGCCACGAGGCGGCACAGCGGGAAACGTGGCGCCACCTCGGCGGACCCACATGGCGCACGGCGCGCCCACGAGCGCCCCCGAGGCGGCACGGGCGGCAGCGCGGCGCCACCTCGGCGGACCCACCCACCGCACGGGCGCCCACGAGCGCCCACGAGGCGGCACGGGCGCAGCGCGGCGCCACGTCGCATTTGGGCTCCCACGATTGCCCACGAGGCGGCACCGGCGGCAACGCGGAACCTCCTCGGCGGACCCGTCCAATTACTTCCGGAGCGCAGGTACGAACAGCTAAGTGCAAGTTCTGTTTGGGGTAAATTGTGCATGTACGTAGCACCCCGCAGTTGCAGATAAGAGTGAGGGGGGGGCGGCGGGGACGTCGGCAGTCTGCGATGTTCTGAAGAGGCGAGCCCTCCGCAGGCGCCGATCTTTCCGTTAAAGCAATGTGGATGGTTCGCGGGTGGGTCGCGGGTGGGTTGCGGGTGGGTCGCAGGTGGGTCGCGGGTGAGTCGCAGGTGGGTCGCGGGTGGGTCGCGGGCCGGGTCGCGGGTGGGTCGCGGGTGGGTCGCGGGTGGGTCGCGGGGTGGGTCGTGGGTGGGTCGCGCGCGGGTGGGTCGCGGGCTGGACGACGGCAATCAACAACAAACAACAAAGAACAGACAGCGCAAACAACAAAGGAAGCAACAACAACACACAACGCAACAACAACAATACTCATTTTAAGATTGTTCGCGGGGTGGGTCGCGGGCGGGTCGCGGGTGGGACGACGACAACAAACAACACCAACAACAGCAACAGCAACAGCAACAGCAACAACAGCAACAGCAACAGCATCAACAACAACAGCAACAACAGCAAAAGCAACGGCAACAGCAACTACAATGATTTTACCCTCATGCGCGACGTGTCCACACGAAGCATACGACCATCATGATAACCATCCCCATCATGGCGGATTATTGTTCTATAGTGGTGTCCGTTAGTCCCATTCCCACATTTCCCGCCCAATGAGGTCTTGCAAACACTTTCTCCGTTTAAACATATCCCGCCTCGAAATCGCATGCCCGCGCCTTGCTGCGCCGAAGCGAGACCGCCAGAGGAGCCCCACCCAAGGGTAAAGCACAAGGAAGTATCGAGCGACAGGATTGCCTTGGTGGGGATGGGGGCTGTCGGCGGCGAGGCAAGGACCTGGCCTTGAATAGAAAGGGAGGAAGTCTCGAGCAGGGCCGCTGTTGGGGAGCGGCGCCAATACTGAAGAGAGTGGGGCGCTAGTCCAGAGTAAACAAAATGATACCGGAGAAAATCCCAGTTCTATTTGTTAAAAGGGCTATGCGGCTGTAGGGCTATAGGGCTATAGGGCTACAGGGCTATAGGGCTATAAGACTATAGCGCTATAGGGCTGTAGGGCTATAGGGCTATATGGCTATATATTTATAAGGCTAAAGGGCTACGGGGTATTGGGCTAGAGGGCTGTAAAGCTATAGGGCTATAGGGAGAAAGGGCTATAGTGCTATAAGTTTATAAGGCTATATGGCTAGAGGGCTAGAGGGCTATAGGGTTATAGGGCTATTGTGTTATTGGGCCATATGGCTATATAGGGCTATATTGCTATAGAGGTGTAGGGCGATAGAGCACACAGGCACCCGGGCACCCGGGCACCCCCGGGCACCTCCGGGCACCCACGGGCACCTCCGGGCACCCCCGGGCACCCGGGCCGGCCACCGAAATCGGCGGCCCTCTTCACCTAACCATATGAATCAACTAGGACCTCTGCAGAGGCAAGCTCTGATTGGGGAACGAAGTCTCGAGCGGGAGCGCTGGTTTTGTTGGGACGGCGGTTGTTGGCGGCGAGGATGAACACCGCCTTGAGTAAGAATGGAGGAAGTCTCGAGCGGGAGCCATGGTTTTGTCGGGACGGGGGTTGTCGGCGGCGAGGAACAGCATCGCCCTGAGGAAAAAGGGAAGAAGCCTCGAGCGGGAGCGTTGTTCCTGCTGGGAGCGGCGCCAATTCAAAAGAGAGTATCCAGGGTAAAACGGGAGGAAGTCTCGGGCGGGAGCGCTGGTTTTGTCCGGACGGCGGTTTTCGGCAGCGAGGAGGAGCACCGCCTTGAGTAAAAAAGGGAGGATTTCTCGAGCGGGAGCTTTGTTGTTGCTGGGGGCGGCGCCGATGAGAGAAAGAGTAGCGCGCCAGTCCAAGGTAAAACGGGACGAACTCTCGAGCGGTAGCTCTGGTTTTGTTGGGATGGCGGGTTTCGGCGGCGAGTAAGAGGACCGACCCTGAGCAAAAAGGGAGGGAGTCTGGAGCGGGGGCGTTGTAGTTGTTGTGGTTGTTGTTGGGGGGCCGGTTTTGGCGCCCTCTCAAAGCGCTCGAGCGTGAGCCCCGTTTCAATAGAACATGTAGCCGGCGCCGAGGCGAGAGCGCCAAAGTGCCTGGGGGGGGGTCCAACAGTGATTATTGTTTAGTAATTAAGATTCAACAACAACGCAACGAACAGAGTTCTCACCACGAATTTCCCATTCAGACACGCACCCAGAGACAATGAATGACCATTCGGCCCACTCGATCTGATTTTTCAGTAGTGAGAATTCAACAATCCGCACCGCGGAACCTCACATCAGCCACGCGCCCAGGGGCAGTGAATGACCGTTTGGCCCCTCACTGTGACAACGAGGCCGCCGCAGGTGCCGATTTGTTCGTTGAAGCAATGTGCGTGGGTCGCGGGTCAGTCTCGGGTGGGTCGCGGGCGGGTCGCGGGCGGGTCGCGGGTGGGGTCGCGGGTGGGTCGCGGGTGGGTCGCGGGGTGGGTCGCGGGGTGGGTCGCAGGTCAGTCGCCGGTGGGTCGCGGGTGGGTCGCGGGTGGGTCGCGGGTGTGTCGCGGGGTGGTCGCGGGCCGGGTCGAGGGACGCTCGACGGCAGCACACAACAAGCAACAAAACATAACAATCAACAAACAACGCAACCACAACACCAACAACAGAGCACATTTTAATATTGCTCGTTCTTACCTGTTCGCGTGCCACTAAACACATATATCCCGAACCCACGGTACCCAACCTCTTCGTCTTCGATGAAAGCCACCTTGGGGTATACATGTTTGACCTGCTGCGCGTCAGTGGCACAGCTCCTGAAACTGTACAAGAGATGACGGATGGAAGGGGGAGGGAGAAGGATGGAGTTCATAATTCGCAAGAGATGGGCTACAATAGTTATTCTTCCGAAGTGCGACTTCAACAATAGCATCAGCAACGCCACCAACGCCACCAACAATAATAACAACACTGCGCACCGCGGAACTTCATTTCAGCCGCGCGCCCAGGGACAGTGAATGACCACTCTGTCCCCTCAATTTGATATCTATCTGCATATATGTATTTATGTATATATGTATAACGCGTGTCCGTGTAGCCCCTTGCCTGCCATTTCATACATATCTGTCGTCCCCCTTGCTGTGTTACTACTCTGCACTACTGCCTCCCACAGAGACGCCAGGCCTATCTGGACCGCGCGCAGTGGGTCAATTATTTCTGGCACGCTGGTCACCTGCACATCGAGGGCCTGAAGATGTCGAAGTCCCTTAAGAACTTCATCACCATCCGCCAGGCCACAAGGGGGCAGGGAGGAGGGAGACGGGAGGGAGGATCGAGAAGGGAGGAAGTAGGAGGGAGGAAGAAGTAGGGAGGGGGGAACGATGCAGCGGAGATGCGGGGAAAATGAGAGGGGGGAGGGAGAGAAGGAGGGGGGGGGGATGGGCAGGGGTGGCAGGGGGAGGGGCGGGTGGGTGGGCGGGAGGAAGATCAGGGCATTGGGAGGGAAATGGGAAGGCAAGTGCATGCTGGCGGCCTGCTAACATTCGCATGCTGCAGGCGCTCCGGAAGAGCAAGTTGGGACTAGTGGTGGACTGGGCCCAATGGAGTTGCACCGAATCGGAGTTGTTCGAGGGTGCGTGCTTCTCTTGCGTTCAGGTGGCTTCGCATGTCGAAGGCCCCTGGTGAACCGCTGACCCTGAAGATAACCGTACCTCTGCCATGTGCGTCTGCCGCTTCGATCGAAACACTCGAGCGAAACCGAGGCCAGCGCAATAGGAGGATTGATTGGTGAGCGAAAACGACTCAGGGATGACAAAGTGCCCCCCTACGAATCTTGCCCATCTTACCTTCCTCCTCCCAAACTGCGATTTCTCAAGCGCCCCCCCCCCCGCCATGGCCTGCAGCGGCATCGGCACAGGCGTGTGTCCCAGGTGCAGGATCTGCTCGTCTGATATTGGTGGTCGGTGCCCAAATCTTGAGGATGCGAAGGCCCATCTCGGCATTGATCAGATCGGCGGCGAGCGAGGGGGGGAAGTGAGAAGGATAAGGCCTTCTCAGAAGGCTGCGGAGCTTCTGAGAAGCCCCCCTGGCTTTCTGAGAAGTCTTCGGCGTCGTCGGGGAAGGCTTGGGAGACGTCTCAGCAGGCTGTGAGACTTCCAAGCCTTCTGAGAAGGCCCGCCCCTTCTCGCTTCCTCCCTGGGCTCGCCGCCAGTCAGCGGAGTTTGATCAACAGCGGACATCCGCGGCCAGCCTTCCGCAGCAGCCGGCTGCCCTGCCGCGTGGGCCAGATGCGGCAGACACCACGGGTCAGAGACGGCTCCTCCCAGCAGGCAGGCCGCGCCCTCAGGACTGCTCCTTATCTGCATGCTCTGGAGGGGGGGTGATGCCAGAATTGCTGCACGCAGCTGGTTTCGGGCCCCGCCCACCCGGGGCGCCTCTCTCGACGTGCGGTCGGAACCAGGCGCATCGTGGCGCCGGCAGATGCCGCGGCTCGTGATCTGCTGCTCCCCCCAGTTGCCGACCGAGCCCCCTCTTGTAGGGGGCCACATGCGAACCCCACCCCTGCCCCCCACGATTTCTCAGGGGGAGGGTGGGGTTCGCTTCGCTCGGGAGCTCCCGAGCGAAGTGAACCCCGCCCTCCCCCTCAGAAATCGTGGGGGGTAGGGGCAGGGTTCGCATGTGGCCCCCTACCCCCCCCCGTTGCCGACCGAGCCCCCCCCCCCCCCCTTGTTCGCCCGCCCCGACGTGCGGGAAGCTCTCCCCCCCCTCCCCCCTCGGGCCAGGCTGCGCCCCGCCCCCCCCCCCCCCTCTTTCGGCCTCTCCTCTGTCGGGGGTGGACAGACCTCCCACCCTGCCACGTCGATTCGTGAATCGTCCGTTTTCGGTTCTCGGGAGGGCGCCGCGGCCGTTATTTTCCAGGATTGCGCCCGCCAGGTCTGGGCCCGAGGTCGTTTCCACTAAGCCACGTTTTGCGAAAGGGGGTTCTGTCCATCCCCGACTCTTCGGCGCACCCGGCAACCGACAAAGCCTCCAGCTGCCCTCAGCCCGAGGCCAGAAGTTGCCAACCGCGAGCCCGCGAGGCCATGACCCGCTGGCCCGCGGCGACCCGTCGCGGTCGATCGATCGAGGATCCCTCGGCCGCGGGCTCGTCGTCGGCGTCGATGGGTCCAAATACGGCGATCGGTGCGAACCCTACACCTGACAGCTCAGAACTCTGAGAAACTGCCCGCGGTTCAGAGTTAGAATGTTGCCCGCAGCCGTATAGATCGACGACACGTAAGAGTGACCCTTCGCCGGGGTGACCTTTAGTGCGGGCCCATTGGGGCCCCCCGATCGTTGAAAGCGATGCAATAGCAATAGCTGCGGCCTGCGCGCTTGGGTTTGGCCCTCTCGCGCCCCCTGAAAGCTGTGCACCAAAGGTCACTCTTGTCTGGGGTCGCTCCTATGCGCAGCCGAATAGACTTCTGCGGGGGTGTCCGACCTCGATCTTGTACCGCGGAGGCGGAGGAGGAGGTGGCAGTTCCCAGAATCCCCCTGGGGACCCCCTGGAGTTTTCTGTCGATTTGTTGGCAGTGTTCTGCCCATCCTGGACCCCCCCAGAACAACCTCCTTGAGGATTTTTTGATGTGCGGTCTTTGGGGGGGGGCTTTCCAGGAACCCTTAGGGGAGCGAACAATGACATACACATATATAATTAGCCTGGCGAAGGACCCAACCATATGCAGTTGTGAATACCGCAATTGTGAATATCTTCTTCGGTGGCGCTCTCAATGGGGCCACGAAGCGCTGTACTGGGTGGGTGAAACGCAGGGAGCAAGGGCTGTGCTGGGTGGTGGCAGACGCATGCGGGCGGTGCCACTGGGACCTTTTGTGCAGCCCCCACATGGGGCCACGAAACGCTGTACCGGGTGGGCAAAACGCGCAGGGAGCAAGAGCCGTGCTGGGTGGTGGCTGACGCATGCGGGCGGTGCCACTGGGACCTTCGGTGGAGCTCCCTATGGGGCCACGAAGCGCTGTACTGGGTGGGCGAAACGCAGGGAGCAAGGGCTGTGCTGGGTGGTGGCAGACGCATGCGGGCGGTGCCATTGGGACCTTTGGTGAAGCCCCCTATGGGGCCACGATAAGTTGTGCTGGGTGGGTGAAATGCAGGGAGCAAGGGCTGTGCTGGGTGGTGGCGGACGCATGCGGGCGGTGCCATTGGGACCTTTGGTGGAGCCCCCTATGGGGCCACGAAAAGTTGTGCTGGGTGGGTGAAATGCAGGGAGCAAGGGCTGTGCTGGGTGGTGGCGGACGCATGCGGGCGGTGCCATTGGGACCTTTGGTGGAGCCCCCTATGGGGCCACGAAAAGTTGTGCTGCAGGGAGCAAGGGTGCTGTGGTGCAAATTGGGACCGCAGGCTGGGGTGGGTGAAATGCAGGGAGCAAGGGCTGTGCTGGGTGGTGGCGGACGCATGCGGGCGGTGCCATTGGGACCTTTGGTGGAGCCCCCTATGGGGCCACGAAAAGTTGTGCTGGGTGGGTGAAATGCAGGGAGCAAGGGCTGTGCTGGGTGGTGGCGGACGCATGCGGGCGGTGCCATTGGGACCTTCGGTGGAGCCTCCATATGGGGTCACGAAACGCTGTACGGGGTGGGTGAAATGCAGGGAGCAAGGGCTGTGCTTTGTGGTGGCGGACGCATGCGGGCGGTGCCATTGGGACCTTCGGTGGAGCCTCCATATGGGGTCACGAAACGCTGTGGGTGAAATGCAGGGAGCAAGGGCTGTGCTTGGTGGTGGCGGACGCATGCGGGCGGTGCCATTGGGACCTTCGGTGGAGCCCCCTATGGGGCCACGAAACGTTGTACTGGGTGGGTGAAACGCAGGGAGCAACGGCCGTGTTGGGTGGTGGCGGACGCATGCGGGCGGTGCCACTGGGACCTTCCGTGGAGCTCACTATGGGGCCACGAAGCGCTGTATTGGGTTGGTGAAACGCAGAGAGCAAGGGCTGTGCTGGGTGGTGGCGGACGCATGCGGGCGGTGCCATTGGGACCTTCGGTGGAGCCCCCCATGTGGCCACGAAACGCTGTACTGCGTCGGTGCAACGCGGGGAGGAGGGAGGAGGTGGAGGAGGGAGGGGGAGGAGGAGGAGAAGAGGAGAGGAACGCGGGGACCGTCTCTTCAAAACGAGGACCCAACACCACAGGATGGTTGGGAAAAACTCAGAGGTTCGCCAGGATTTCTCGGATCGGCGCTGGACCCCCCTCCCTGGCGCGCGGAGCGGGCGCTGGAGGCGCCGCCGGGGGGGTCCAGCGCCGATCCGAGAAATCCGCGCGGACCCCTGAGTCATTATGTTTATCATGTTTATGTCGTCGTCCGCTCCCTCCCCTGAGGGTCCCCCCCCTGCGTGGCTTGGACCCGCAGGGGCAGGATCCGAGATGGGGCCGCGAAGGGCTGGGCGCCTCCCGGCGGCACAGGTCTGGGCCCCGCCTCGGGGCTGGGGCCCGGAGGGGTCCTCACCGGTCGGCCCCGACGAGCCATCGATCGAGGATCCATCGGCCGTCGTCGAGGGTCCTCCTTTCCTCCTCCAGGATCCTCTTCCTCCTCCTCCCCTGGGTTCCTCCTCCCCCTCTTCCTCCTCCAGGATCCTCCTCCTCCTCCTCCTCCTCCTCCTCCTCCTCCTCCTCCTCCTCCCCCTCTTCCTCCTTTTGCACAGGACATGAGATCGTTGCGTTCCCCTCTTCCTCATCCTCCTCCCCCTCCTCCTTCTCCTCCTCCTCTTTCTCCTCCTCCTCCTCCTCCTCCTCTTCCTCCTCCTCCTCCTCCTCCTCCTCTGACGATCGAGGTTCAATCGTCAGAGGGGGAAATGGTACCCATACCACCACCCTCGCCCCGTTTTCGCCTTTTTGGGCCTCCTCGGAGGCCCGCGTCGCCACCGTTAGATCCGCCTCAGAATTCCTGGCAGACCGCACCCGAGGAGAGGTCTGGGGAGTACCAGTATCGGTACACTGTGGTTCCCCCAGCTTGGACGAGGGCCGACGTCGTCGTCGATCGATCTCGATCGAGGCTCGGGGTTCGAGGTTCACGGCCAGGAGCCTTCGTTTAGTTAGCGTGTCACGCCGGCCGTTCTGGCCCACCACGCCTCGGCGCGAGGTGCTAGCACTCCAGTCCCCCAGGCATCAACCGGGTGGAGCTAGGACGAGGATAAATCCGTTCCCCAGTGTTCAGGGACGCTCTGAAGAGACCGCGGCGCCCGAGACATCATCCAGAGCCGCCATATCTCAGAGATTCTTGATTCATCCTCACCCGATGGTATCCTCATTCTGGTTTCTTCTTAATCAACGTCCCTAGCTTACCCCATCCCCCTGGTCCCGCAGAGCGGAGCGACACGCTAGCAGTTTGGAAGACACAGCGTGTCGCAGGGGCCGTCGCGGCGAGACGGTTCGCAGAGCTTCCCACCATGGTTGTTGCCGCGCCCGTTCTCCAGCCCAGGGGGGTCGGTCTAAGCGGTGGTTTGGCGATTCCGTGGGCCGTGTTCCTTTCGACTTCGTTGTGCAGCAAGGGCGGCCGGGAGACACGACGAGGGCAAGCGAAAACACCTCAAAACGAAGAACCAGAAGAGGAGGACGAGGAGGAGGAGGAGGAGGAGGAGGAGGACAAGGAGGACGAGCAGGACGAGGAGGACGAGGAGGACGAGGACTGTTTTGGTCAAGCCCATCCGTCCCTCTCTCGGGCCACGGCCCGGCGCCCAGGACCACCCCTGGCAGCATAGTTACAGGTCTGCTGCCGCCTACCCCCCTGGTTCCCTGACGCTTTCGCGCTGTGGCTGGTGGTCCTCGTCGGCGTCCTGGGGCCCTCACCCCGGCCACAGGGGCCGTCCAACTATTACCCCTGGGATGATGGGAAAGCCGTCCCGAGAGGAGGGTGCAGAAATGTGGGGAGCCACGCTGCGAAACGGTCGCGGCGTTGGCTGTCTGGCCATCTCTCTCTTCCCTCCCCTCGCCCCTGCCGACCCCCCCCCCCTGGGCGGCGCGCCAGGTCTTTTCGTGGGGCAGAGGCGTGTGGGGGGGTCCCTGCAGAACAGGCAGTGCTCGGGGGCCTCCAAGAAGGCATCCGGTGGAAGGCAGGAGGGCTGCTGAGAAGCCCCCTGCCGCCCCCCTGCATAGAAGGCCACCGCCTTTGTCCCGCCAATCCGTTTCCTCCCCTTCCTCCTGGGGCTCAGGCTGCGGACCTGTCTGCGCGATGCACTGGGTCCTCGGTGACCCTGGTCCTGGCCGACGCCAGGGAAGAGTAAAAAACCGAGAGATAGAGGAAAAATGGGAACGACTGACCTGCGGAGACCCTCTTTCTCCTCATCCCCCCTCTGCCGCCACTCGTCCGTCGGGAGGGCTTCCTGGCGCTCCGGAGGCGATGGAGATGCACTCGGCCAGGCAGCTGCGGATGATGTTCCTGATGCAGCCGTGGGACAAGGGCATGAACTACTCGGACCAGGCCCCAACCCCTCCGACACTTGTGTGCTATGCTCTCTGTGTGCACCTACTCCCTTAGAGGAGGAAGCGATACCCACACTGCTGCTTATTCTGGAGAGCCCTCGTCGCCACTGTTGGATTCTCCCCGAAATTCTAGTCCAAGTGCACCCTGGGAGAGGTCCGGGGCGTAGCGGTATCGGTACCTCTTGGCCACCACACTCCATGATTTCCAAGGCCATCTGGGATAGATCTATTCGCGATGATGGGTGAATCTAGATTCTAGATGTCGTTTGATCACCGTCAAACCGTCGTGTTACACTTGCGCTTGTGGTTATATAATTTGCCCACTTTGGGCTCTGGGGGCTCTCTCCGGGCACCAGGATCTCATCCAATAGTTGCCTGCAATGAAAAGCTGGTCCGGGGAGAACTCTTGCCACCCGAAATATAAATACTTCACAAACCCGACGTCGAAGGTTTGGGACCGCCCCTCGGAGGAAGGGGTGCTCCCCTTCCCACGCCTGCCGCTTCTCGGGGTGTTCTGCCCCCCCTGCGCTCCGCAGGTTAGCAATTCCTGCCCCCCTCCCCCGAGGCTGGTGGTGGTCATCGTAAGTCTGCCTTTTCCTTGCTCCTCGTCATAATCCCGTTGCTTACTCTTCCTCCTCGCCACGAGGCCTGAATCCATCCACCATCACCACCATCCACCACCATGCGCACATTGCTTTTTCAATTGAAGAGCCCCCCTCGGGGCTCGCACCCTGTTTTTTTATTGGGGGAAGTCTTCATGCTCAAACTGTGCTGTTCGCACCCCCGCTACAACAACAGCGGCTTCCGCCTGATACTTCCTCGCGATGTATTACACAATCGCGCTCTCGCGCAGGACTGCCTCGCAACTTATGCATCAATCGCGCTCTCGCGTGGGACTACCTCGCAAATTATGCATACATCGCGCCCTCGACACTGAGGAATCCCGCTCTTGCTCTGGATTTTCTCATGTGTTACATGAACGGAAACCCGCGCGAGCGAGCCAAGGGGGGCGCGGCCGCCGCGCGTTCTTTGACGGGCCCTCGAGGCACCAGGCACCGTCGCAAATCAACGGGAACCAGCGCGAGCGAGCCTAGGAGGCGCGGCCGCCAGGCGTTCCTGGACGGGCCCTGGAGGCACCAGGCGCCCTCGCAGATGAACGGCAGCCAGCGCGAGCGAGCCACGGGGGGGCGCGGCCGCCAGGCGTACCTGGACGGGAATCGCGCTGTCGCTGGAGACGTCCTCGCGATTCATGCAGGAGTCACGCTTCAGCAACCCGCCTGCTCCTCCTGGCCACCTGGGCCCGCCTTCCCGACCCGCCTGTTAGGGTCTGCCCGCCCGACCTGCCCGTCTGGTTCTGCCGCGTGTTTTCTGTTCCGAGCCCCACTCCTGCTAATTTCTCTCGTGCTCCATCCTTCTCCCTCCCTCTTGTCCCTTCCTTCCATCTGGTTTCTTCCTCTGCTTTAGGGGCTGCACGAAAAGCACGTTGCAGGTAAGACAGGTCTACCCTTCAGGGGGCACGATCGAAGATGTAGAGGGCGGGTATCGAGGGTTTGGGATATACGTGTTGAATGGCACGCGAGCAGATACCAGCGAACAGGTTTTGCAATGATTGGTGTTGTTGTTGTCGTTGGTGTTGCTGTTGATGAGTCCTTTATGTTTAAGGATAATTGTTGTTGATTTCCACTCTGGCAGCCTGTATATTACCCGTTTGAAGTGCCCCCTCTCGGGACTCGCACCCTG
This sequence comes from Prorocentrum cordatum, assembly GCA_963575745.1. Taxonomy (NCBI): domain Eukaryota; class Dinophyceae; order Prorocentrales; family Prorocentraceae; genus Prorocentrum; species Prorocentrum cordatum. The sequence goes on from CAUYUJ010000891.1 coordinate 591,864, forward strand.
TTGTTCTATCAGGGAAAGCTTTGTGTCATCAAACTGCGTTGGAGTGACCCTAACGACAACAACGACGGCTCCCGCTTGCTACGTCGTCAAGGTATTTTCAAGTCGCGCCATCGCGCGGGGCTTCTTCAAAAGTCATAAAGGAATCGCGCTCTCGCGTTGGACGCCCCTGCGTTTTATTCAGACGCCGCATTCTCGACACTCAGGTCTCACGCTCTTGCTTTGGCCTTTCTCACGATTTACTTGGGAATCGAGCTGTAGCTCGAGAACTCTTCGAGATTCATGCAGGGTTCACGCTTCAGCAATACGCCTGTTCGACCTGCCGCCTGGGCCCGCCTTCCCGACCCGCCTGTTACGGTCTACCCGCCCGATGGGCCTTCCGGTTCTCCCACGTGTTTTCTGCTCCGAGCCCCCCTTCCACGAATCCCGTGCTCCATAGTTGTCCCTCCCCTTTCCATCCGTCCTGTCCTTTCCTCTTTCAGGGGTTGCACCAATTACTCGCGGCAGGTAAGGAAGAGATACCCCCGTGGGGGCACGATCGAAGACGAAGCGGTCGTGTACCGAGGGTTTTGGATAGACGTGTTGAATGGCACGCAAGCCGGTAAGAGCGAACAGTTTCAAAATACGTGTTGATTTTGTTGGTGAGTTCTTATTTCTAAATACTGAATCTTGTTCGTCTTCCTTCCGGTGACCATTGCGTTTTTCATTTTAAGTGTTCCTCCTGGGGCTCGCTTTCCCGGAAAATGTGTGGTCACCAAATTGTGCCCTTGGCCCCCGATTTGCAACAACAACGGCTCCCGCTTGATACTTCCCCCCAAGTTCTCGCAACATCGCGCACTCGCGCGGGACTTCCGTTCAGGTGATGTAGGAATCGCGCTCTCGAGGGGGACGTAATCGCAATTTGTTGGAACGCTGTGCCCTCGACACTAAGAAATCACGCTCTCGCTGCGGCTGTTCTCATGATTTATTTGGGAATCGCGCTATCGCTTGAGACGTCCTCGTTATTCATGCAGGACTCACGCTTCAGCAACACGCTTGTTCGCCCTGACCGCTTGGGCCCGCCTTCTCGAACCGCCCGCTAGAGCTTACAACCCCGATCAGCCCGTCCTGTTTTGCCGCGTGTGTTCTGCTAATAGCCCCTTTGATGTTAATTTCTCCCGTGCGCCATCCTGCTCGCTCCCCCTTCCATCTGTCGTCCCGTCCTTCGCTTAAAAGGCAGGTAAGGAAGATAGACCCCCAAGGGGGTAAGGTCGAAGACTAAGAAGGCGGGTGCCGAGGGTTTGGGACATACGTGTTGAAAGGCACGCGGTAAGAGCGACCAGTCTTATAATGACTGCTGTTGTTGCTGACCTCTTCAGTCTTGAAAAAGACAGTTTAGATCCCCCCTCACAGGTTCACATTGCGTTTCAATCGAAGTGCCCCCCTCGGGGCTCGCATCCGGTTTGTCCATTAGGGGGAGTCTTCCTGCTCGAAGCGGATTGCTGGTCCCCCATCTACAATATCAACGGTTCCCGCTTGATATTTTTCCTAAATGTATTCCAAAATTGCGCTTTCACGCGGGACTTCCTCATATTATGCAGGAAGCGCGCTCTCGCGCGGGCATTCCTTGCAATTGATTCAACCGCCGCGTCTTGGACCTTCAGGAATCACGTTTTCGTTATGGCCTTTCTCACGATTTACTTGGGAATCGCGCTATCGCTCGAGACGCCCTCGCGATTCATGCAGCATGCTTCAGCAACCCGCCTGCCCGACATGCCCGCTTGGTCCCGCCTTCCTGGCCAGTCCGTTGGGGTCTGCCCGCCCGATCAGCCCGTCTGGTTCTGCCGCGTGGTTTCTCTTCCTAGCACCCCTTCTGCTAGTTTCTCTCGTGCTCCATCCTTCTCCCACACCCTTCCATCCGTCCTCTCTTCCCCTGTCTCAGGTCCTGAGATAAGTACGCATGACAGGTAAGAAAGATACACCCCAAAGGGGGGACGATCGAAGATGAAGGGGGTGGGTGCCGAGGGTTTGGGACATACGTGTTGAGTGGCACGCGTGCAGATACGAGCGATCAGTCTTACAATGATTGTTGTTGTTGTCCCGCCCGCGACCTGGCCCGCGATCCACCCGCGACACGCCCGCGACCCACCTGTGACCCACCCGCGACCCACCCGCGACCCATCCGCGACCCACCCGCGACCCACCCACGACCCACCCGCGACCCACCCCGCGACCCACCCGCGACCCGCCCGCGACCCGCCCGCGACCCGCCCGCGACCCACCCCGCGCTCGCCCCCTCACTCTTATCCTCAACCGCGGGGTGCTGCAACCCTTGCCTCCTGGCCAAAACTGCCAGCCAAAGATGCTCACCACCTGGCCCAGACCTACCAACCAGATGCCCCACCTCCCGTCACCCAACACTGCCAGCAAAATGTCCCCCCCTCCTGGCCTAAACCTGCTGGATGGCATCACCTCCTGGTCCAAACCTGCCAGCATTTTTTTGCTCACCGACTGGACCCACATGCCAGCACGATATCATCTCCCCTGGCCCAATGCTGTCAGCCCAGTGGCCTCACTCCTTCACCTAAACTGCCAGCAAGAAATACTTACCCTCGTCCCTGGGTAGCGAGCCAGATATCCGTAGCCCCTGGCCCAAGACTGACAGCCAGATTTTCCCTCCTCGCTGGTGTAATTCTACTCTAACGGCCTACCAAATCAGGTCATCTCGGCCCATCCCCTCTCCTCTCGGGCCACTTGGTCGCCTCGAGGCCTCGACATCCCAGGGGCCCCGAGCGGGACTCGTCACCGGATCGCCCCTATCCCTGTTCTCCCTCCTCTTCTTGTCCTGGTTCTGGCATCCGATGCCCGCCATCGGGCTCTCCCGGTGAGGCCATCGACATGGCCCGCGAGGTGGAGCGCAAGGTCAAGCACTTCATGGGGCGCCTCAGGCGCCGCGGGTCGCCCCATTGCCTCCTCCTCCTCCTCCTCCTCCTCCTCCTCCTCCTCCTCCGCCTCCTCTCTTTACATGATCCCTCTCGCCCCTCATCGTCATCACCCGCCCTTCTCCTAACTGAACCCTCCTCTTCCTTCTCTTCTTCCACCTCGTGATTTTGCTATTATCTTCCCCCTTCTCGTCCCTCTTCTCCTGGTCATCCCGCCCATTCCTCCCAGTCGTTCCCCTTTGTGTCTTCATCCTCCTACCATTCTCTCTTGTCTTCCTGTTCCTCCTCCTTCCCCGCAACCTCCTCTCTTCCCTTCTCCTCTTCCTTTCCACCCTCTCCTCCTCGTCGTCTTCCACATGTTCTGCCTCCCGCTCCTCTTTCTCGTCCTCCACCGGACCCTTTCTTCCTCCTTTCTCATCCATTTCCTTTCCTTTCTCGACGGCGTCCTTATTCTCCTCGTTGTGTTCCTCCCTGTTCTTCTCCTCTGCGCTGTCGACTCCTTCATCTCCATCGCGTCGTCGTCCTCGTCAGCCTCCCTTTCATCGTCGTCGTCCTCCTCGACAGACTGTCGGCAAAAACCGAACAATGCAAAGAAGCTCGCGTTTCCTGAAGTGTAGCTTTTTGTGCCGCCAGGGCGCTCGTCGGAAATCGCCCAAATCAGGTGCGGCCGCGAGAACGGCTGCAGGCGCAGTCGGACCGAGGTATACGATCGAGGTCCGTTCCGGGAGGGTGCCTTGGTGTTCTTCGTGCTCGTTGGATGCTCTTGTGCATCCTGGGGAGGGCACCCTTGGATGTGCCGCGTGTTTTGGCCGGCGGAGGGCCCCCATGCTCTTGAAGCGTGCTCTTCCTTCCCGGGGTCCGCCGGTGCGTGCGTCCGCTCGCGTGCCCGACCTGCTGCCAGAGCGTGTGGAGCACCGCGTCCTCTCCAGAGGGGCGGCGCGAGAGCTCGCGAAGAAACCTGGGGCCCGAGGCGGGCCCGGGGTTTGCCCAGGCTGGGGGGGAGGGCCGCGCAGGCACGCAGCAGATGCCGACGTCGTGCCGCCGGGCCGAGGTACGAGAACGAGGCCGAATCGGGGAGGGTGCCCCGGTGGTCTGGTGCATCCTGGGGGGGGGTACCCTGGGATGTCTTGTCTGCTCTGGCCGGCGGAGGGCCTCGTGTTCTCGAAGGAGGTTCTTGTGGCCCGGGTCCGACTGCACAGTGGGCGCATCGCCTCAGAACTCGGCCTGCCAGCGGGTGCCCCACGGAAGCGTGTTGTCCCCCGGTGGCCCCAGAGACCCGCAGAAGCTCTGCGGCACCTTCGGACCCCGAGAGATCGACGACGACTGTGCCCCGAGCTTTCTTATATAGCAAGGTTTCCCATCGAGTGCGCTCAGTGTAGGTCTGGGTATCGGCGCCTCCCTCTCCAGACATAAGTCGGGCATGTCTCTCTACAGGAAGAGTATTCAGAAATAGTCACGACATAGTCTGGGGACGATTTTCTAGTACTGTCGAATCTGTTTTGACTATGTTTTGACTATTTTTTATTTTTCGTCCCAAGTCCGCCTGTAGGAGGACATGCCCGACCTAACTCCAAACTCTCTTGGGTCCTTGGGCCTCCAGTGGTCCACGCGGAGGTCTCTGGGGCTACCCAGGGCGGCGGGGAAGCGGGGCCCAGAGGAACCAAGAGGGAGATGGGAGAGGAGACGATTGTCAGAGTGAGCCTTGACCACTTCGGCAACCTTCCCAGATTGCCGACAACACGTTTTTCTTCACACGAGCGTTTTTCATCGATCTCAGCCTCATAGGCCCGTGATCGGGTTCCGGGGCCATCAAACATGGATCCGGGACGAAGTACTACCCAAGGGGATAGGGTCGGAACCTCTGGGGCCGCGGATTGAACCACTCGTTTCAGAGGATGTATGGATTCATGCCTCATGCAGGGCTCGCGTGGGTCTCCACATTCACCAAGGGTTTGCACCGAGCCTGCAGTTTGGGTTCCGATCTCTGGTGGCACAGAATCAGACGAGCACTCTTCTTGTGTGGCCAGAGCCTATGGTCTTCGTATCTCGTGTCTGGGGTATTGAAGACATGGTGAGCTTTCATCAGTTCGACGCCCCTTGTTTGTGCCTCCCATGAGGGTGGTAGAACCAAGGATGTACACAGAGCTTCCGCATGCCGCTCGTCTTCAGATACGGTGCGGGTGGATCGTTTGAGCGGTGAGGGCCAGGAGGGTGTCCCGGGACGATCCCAAGAGACTCCCCCTCCTCACGCTCCCGCTGCCCCTCGCCGCTCCCTCGCCGCTCGAGCCAGGGCACGCGCGCCCGTTGTCGCGAGCGCGCCCTAGCGGGCGAACCGGGAGGACGGAGGAGGGAGGGGGGAGGGAGGAGGGAGGGAGGAGGGAGGGAGGAGGGAGGGAGGAGGGGGAGGGGAGGAGGAGGAGGGAGGAGGGAGGAGGGAGGACGGAGGGAGAGGAGGTGGAGGAGGGAGGAGGGAGGGAGGGACGACGGCGCGCAGCACGGAGGAAAGGGGGCAGGCAGCAGGGGGCCATGCGCGGAGCGGCGAGCGCGGAGGCGGGTCGGGTGCCTCTTATGTGAGGGCCCGGGCGCCCGACGCCGGCCGTGCACGCCCGCGGCGCGAGAGGAGCTGCATCGCCCAGACCTCTGGGCGATGCAGCCTCCTCCTCCTCCTCCTCCTCCTCCTCCTCCTCCTCCTCCTCCTCCTCCTCTCCTCCTCCTCCTCCTCCTCCTCCTCCTCCTCCTCCTCCTCCTCCTCCCCAGACCCCCGACGAAAGAGTTGTTTCATGCGACGTCGACCCCGGTCTCGACCCGCTCCCCGGGGCCAGCTCTTCGTCGTGAGTCGTTGTTAGGGTCTGGCGAAGGCCGAGGCCGAGAAAAGCAAGAGCCTCCCGCCCACTTCTTTCACGCCGCGAGGGGGGTCTGGGTAGCGTGGAGCCGGCAGCGTGCGCCAGGTTCCACCAGCGGCGCGGGCACGGGAAGGTCGCTGAGGGGGGCGCGCCGAGCTCCCTGGACGCGTCCACCAAGGCCGCCAAGGAGGCCCCGCGGCGGCGCGCTTGCCCTCGGCGCGGTCAGCGATGTCGACGCCAGCGACGGCAGCGGCGACGGCGGCGAAGGAAACGGCGACGACGACGGTGGCGTCGGCGGCTGCAGCGGCGACGACGACGAGGGCGGCGGAGACGGCGACTCCGAGGAGGGCCAGCTGAGACAACGGTCTGGTCTTCGGGAGGGCCCCTGTCGCTGCGGGGCTGGACGCAGCTCGGCGAAACTGGTGCGTAGGTGCGGATCCCTGGAGGGTTCCGGGGACCGATTTTGAGCTGCCGTGGTTTCACCTCGCCCTGCTGCGAGATGGAAACGGCAACAGCGACGGCCGCATCGGCGACGGACGGCGACGACAACGAGGGCGACGGCGACCGGCGCGGCAATGCTCACGGCGGCCGCGACGGGCACGGCGGCGGCTGCGGTGCGGTGGCAGCGGCGACGGCGAAGACGGCGAGAGGCTTTGTGATCGTTTGGGCCTCGAGGGGGCCTCGGAGGTTGCCACATGGCGCCGCGCTCCTCTTGTCCTTCAGGAGGGAAAGAAAACACACAGACACAATTAATCGTCGATCCCCCAGAAAATATGGGAAAATATGGGAAGTGGGGGGGAAGACGAAAACCCAGAAAATATAGGAAAATATGGGGCATGTTTTTATTTGTGTGTATTTATTTGTGTGTCCTTGGGCCCCTTGAGTTTGGGCCTCGAGGGGGCCTCGGAGGTTGCCACATGGCGCCGCGCTCCTCTTGTCCTGTCGGCCGAGGGTGTGCGTGCGTCTGCCGACGCTCCCTCGCCGATCGGAGCCCCGGCCCAGCGCCGCCCACAGCAGGAACCACTTCCTGCTCCTCCTCCTCCTCCTCCTCCTCCTCCTCCTCCTCCTCCTCCTCCTCCTCCTCTCCTCCTCCACTCCTCCTCCTCCTCCTCCTCCTCCTCCTCCTCCTCGCTTGGTCCTCCTCCTCCTCCTCCTCCTCCTCCTCGCGCCCCCTCTTACGCTGGTCTCCTCCCTCCTCCTCCTCCTCCTCCTCTCCTCTTCCTTCGCTGGTCTCCTCCTTCTCCTCCTCCTCCTCCTCCTCCTCCTCCTCCTCCTCCTCATCATCCTTCGCTGGTCTCCTCCTTCTCCTCCTCCTCCTCTCCTCCTCCTCCTCCTCCTCCTCCTCCTCTTCCTTCGCTGGTCTCCTCCTCCTCCTCCTCCTCCTCCTCCTCCTCCTCCTCCTCCTCCTCCTCCTCCTCATTTGTTTCTGCATCACCCGCCCCATCCTCGTGCTCCCCTCCATCATCATCTTCATCCTCCGTCCCCTCCCTGATGCTCAACTGCGCGTCCTCCTCCACGCCTGCCGCCCCCCGCCCCCGCCCCCGCCTCTTCCCCCTGCCCTCCCCCGCCGCTCCGCGCCTCCCCTCCCCGCGCCCCTGCTGCGCCGTGCACTGCCGCGCATCGCGCACCCTCTCGGGGATCGCTGCCCTGCTCGACATCCAGAGGGAGGGAGGGGTAGGACGCCAGAGAAGGCGCTTGCGCACTCAGCCTGTCCCGTCCTCTCTCTCTCCCTGCCTCCCTCCTCTCCTGGCACCGTCCTCCCCGCCCCGGCCCTCCTCTCCTTCCTCCCCCCCCTCCTGTGACGACCGTTGCCGTGGCCTGGCTCCATCGCCGTCGGCGGGCTCCGCGTCGGTGGCGTGCGCGGTGGCTCCCTTCGACGGGCCTGCCCGCGGAGTCGCTACGAGGAGGAGGAGGCGGAACGGGGCACGAGGAAGTCGAGGAGGAGGAGGAGGAGTCTGGAGATGGAGGAGGAGGAGGAGGAGGAGGAGGAGGAGGAGGAGGAGGAGGATCAGGAGGAGGGCGAGGGCGAGGACGAGGGCGAGAGGGAGGCTGAAGATGAGGCCGGGCAGGAGGAGGAGGAGGAGCAGGAGGAGAGGAGGCCGAAGACGGGTCGGCGAGGGGGACGAGGACGATTCTTGGGCTGAAGCTGAGGCGGAGGAGCTTGAGGCCGACGAACAGGAGGAGGTCGATAAGGAGGAGGATGTGAACCAGGGTCAGCCCGAGGCAAAATAGTAATTTTGCAATGAGCCCTCCCTCCAAGTTCTCTCTTCACAGGTCCCCAGGGGGATGTACGTTCACTGCGGGAAGTGGCCCATTAGAAGACAACCGTCTGAGAAGCCTCACTCGTGCAAAAACGCAGTTCTTGGGAAATCGCCGACGCGGATCAACGTTAGAGTTGCTCCTCGACATTTCGAAGTTGTGCCAACACGCCGTTCCTTGGACTTCAGCACCGCGAGTCAACGTGACTGTTAGGTTCTGACAGTTTTAAGCGGTGCCAGGACACAATATTTGGGACTTCGACTCTACGAATCCTTGACGCTGTTGCAAACTTTGACGACGAATGCGCGCGAAGCTAAGGCGAGACCCATATTTAAAGAAGGAGCCGCCCTACAACTTTGAAACAGTTGCAAGCTTGTTTGGTAAATGTACTCCGTGCGAGCACGATCGCCACGTTTTGAAAACGGCCCGCCCTCCACCTGTGAACCTGTTGCAATTTGTATTGACCAATGTGTGCTTCACCAAGTCGAGAGCCACATTGTTGAAGACGGGCCGCCCTCCATCCGTAAAGTAGTTGCAACCAACTTTGAATAGTTAGGGTTATCGATGGTGAGGAGGTCTCAGGCGAAACGCCCAGCCTGCCCTACTGACACGTCCGTAGGTGCGGCATGGAGGAGTTATTAACATTGATAGGGGATGGATGCGGAAGTGGAGGAGGCGAAGGAGGAGCATGAGAACGGAGAAGCGAGTCGCAAGCAGCTGCCACGCCCCTTTTTGCAGCCGCCCTCCCCCCGTCCGCCGAGACCATCGACTCGGCCCTGGCCGACAACTTTAACACGGGCAAGGCTCTGCGCAGTAGGGCCAGGAACAAGGAGAGGGAGAGGAGGAGGAGGAGGAGGAGGAGGAGGAGGAGGAGGAGGAGGAGGAAGAGCAGGAGGAGGGAGAAGTCGAGATTGTGAAATCGGTCTAGCGAAGCCGCTTGCGCGCCACAAGTCCTCCCAGTCTCTCAAGAATCTATACCTTCTGGGTATCGCAGCCCGTCTCTGAATAGGCATCAAGCCTGGAGATGCCTGGTGCACCTCCCACTGCCTCTGCTGCAGCACCGACTTTTGGCCTCCTGGAAGAGGCTCTCTGTACGTAATCGAGCCTCGAGTGTACCTCTCTCCGGGGTTGCGTAAGGCCCCCCCCCCCGGCTCCACCCTGTCCGACGGCCTGATCTGCCCCCCCCCCACGCGCGCCGAACCCCCTCCCGAATGCGAATAAGAAAACCGCCATAAATATATACGTTTGGCTTGGATCCGCGCTCGGCCCCCCTGGCAGCGCATGCGGCGCCGCCCCTGGCGCGCTCCGCGCGCTGGGAGGGGGGTCCGGCACAGATCCGAGAAATCCGCGCAGAGCGCCACAAGTCTATGCTTCTGGCGTTTTTTCTTCTTCGACTGCAGCAGCCCAGCCCCCCAACTAGGGGAACAAACAGTGACATAAACATAAAAGCTCGGAGGTTCGCGCGGACCTCTCGGATCGGCGCTGGACCCCCTCCCTGGCGCGCGGAGCGCGCCAGGGGCGGCGCCGGAGGCGCCGCCGGGGGGCCCCAGCAGGGGCACGAGCCTGCCGCACTCTGGAGGTGTGGGGGGGGGGGGGAGGGGTCGCGTGGGGTGGTGGGCGTGGGCTGTCCTTCGCGGGGCGTTGGTAGGGGAAACAAAAACAGACATCAACACAAAAGCTCGGGGGTCCGCCCGGATTTCTCGGATCGGCGCTAGGGCCCCCCGGCGGCGCCTCCGGCGCCGTCCCTGGCGCGCTCCGCGCGCCAGGGAGGGGGGTCCAGCGCCGATCCGAGAAATCCGCGCGGACCTCCGAGTTTTTATGCTTATGCCATTTTTTGTTCCCCTAATATACGCGCGTCATGTGTCCTCCGACCCACCCGCCCACCCAGCAGATAACGCGACGCCCTCCGCTTCCCCCCCCCCGTTGCAGCAGCGCCTGCTGTGTAGCGCGCAGGTATGCTGTCCGTAGTGTGCGCGCAACGTGCTATGTTATGCGCCAGCGAACCCACCCAGCCAGCCAGCCACATAACGCGCGTGAGCCCATCAGCAATCACGACCTGAGCCCTCGACCCGAGCTTTCTGCGTCCCTTCTCGACCCGGATCGATCTGTGAGGGCCCCGGAGCCCGACATTAAGGGCGAGAGCCCGGCTCGAGCAAACTGAGGCGCCAGGATCCCAGGGAAGGCTCCGATCGCTCCAGGCGGAACGATCCCGCGCGGTGTCAGACACCGGCGCCGAGGTCGCCACGACGCGCACCCGCCGTGCCGAGCTCTTCGGGGAGAGCTCTGGGGCGTCCCGGGCCCACCCGCGGGGAGGCGCTGAGCCTCGACCGCTGACGCGCCCTGGGGGCCTGGCCTCTGCCTCCCGCCGCAGCAGCCTGGGCCTGGGTCTGCGGATTGCTTCGGGGGCCGGGGGGGCCCGGGCTCCCGGGCCATTCTCGGCGGCGAGCGAGGGGGGGAAGTGAGAAGGAGCAGGCCTTCTCAGAAGGCGGCGGGTCTTCTCAGATGCGATCGGGCCTTCTCAGAAGCCTTTTCTTCCTGCGTCTTCGTGGAAGGCTTATAAGAACTTCTCAGAAGGCCCGGGGACTTCGAGCCTTCTTAGAAGGCCAGCCCCTTCTCGCTTCCCCTTTGGGCTCGCCGCCGACATTCCTCAGGCTTGGGTCCAGGATCCGAGAACCTCCTTCTGTCTAGCGGTACCAGGACGAGGATAGTTCCGTGCCGGATCACTCCGGGAAGCTCCCACAGGGTTCCGGGACGATCTGAGGAGTCCGCGGCGCCCGAGACATCCTCCAGAGCCGCCGGATCTCAGAGATTCTCGATGATATTCGCCCGATGTCATCTTCGTCCTGAGGTCCTGGCTTCGTCTTGATCCGAAGCCCTCCTCCTGGCCCGGGGCGGGTGCGCCAGCGAGCCAGGATGACAGAGTGGTACATCCACGAGGCCCTCCCCACGGAGAAGGAGGAGGAGGAGGAGGGAGGAGGAGGAGGAGGGAGGGAGGAGGGAGGGAGGAGGAGGGAGGGAGGGAGGAGGGAGGAGGGAGGAGGGAGGAGGGAGGGAGGAGGGATGTAGGAGGGAGGGAGGGCGGCAGAGCCGAGGAGTTGCGTCCTGCGGCCGCGAGGCGCCCCGTGGCTCTGCTGCCTGGCCTGCGCCTGGCGGGGCGGAGGTCGGCGCAGGCCCCGGGCCCGCCGTGGCCAGGCAGGCCACTCTGGGCCCCCCTTCGTCCCTCCTGCTGCCTCGAGCCCCCTTTCTCCCCCCTCCTCCTCCCTCCCTCCCTCCTCCTCCTCCCTCCTCCCTCCCTCCCTCCTCCCTCCCTCCTCCCTCCCTCCTCCTCCCTCCCTCCTCCTCCTCCTCCCTCCTCCTCCTCCTCCTTCTCCGTGGGGACGGCCTCGGGGATGTACCACTCTGTCATCCCGGCTCGCTGGCGCACCCGCCCCGGGCCAGGAGGAGGGCTTCGGATCGAGACGAAGGCGGGACGAGGATAACATCGGGTGAATATCAATCGAGAATCTTTGAGATCTGGCGGCTCGGAAGGATGTCTCCGTCGCCGTGGACTTCTCAGAGCGTCTGCGTCGGGATCGGTCAAACTTCGGTTTCAGGCCGGCAGCCATGTCTGTCGGCGTGCCCTGCGCCGCCCTCCGTTGCAGGTGCTCCCTCCGGGCAAAGAGTCCGGGGGCTCCGGAGAGGCGTTGGCGTGTTGCTCCGCGGTGGCGCGCGGGCTGCACCTCCCGCCGCCGGCGAGGTCGGCCGTCGAGGCAGCCCCCAGGCCCGCGTGGGGGCTTGCCTCAAGTCGGGCATGTTTCTCCACAGGAGGACTGCTCGAGATAGTACAGAAATAGTCGAATGACAAAATTTGGTTCTCTTTGGAACATTTGTCAGCATGTTTTGCATCTGTTCTGCCTTTCTTCCGAAACCCGCATGTAGGAGGACATGCTCGACCTAAGGCTTGACCCTCGGATCTCAGGAGCGAAAGGTGGACGCACACGTACACAAATCCACATTCGTCTCGAGAGTCCGCCTGGCGCGAGCGTTCGCATCACGCGGCCGGTCACTCGGATTCGGGGACCGTGTTCCGGCGCAAATTCGCGGGTTCCCTCGGATCCTGGCGTTGCAGTTGTTGTCCAGCGGGTGGGTTCGCCCGGCCTCGGGCCCCGGGGCCCCCACAGATCGACCCAGCTCGAAAGGTGCTGCATCCACCCCGCAGAGCTCCAGCACAGCACGGGCGGGGACGGCCGCTGGAGGGCGGCGCCCCCCCTCCCTCGTCCCCCCCCATCCCCCAGACGGCGAGGAGGGGGAGGAGGATATGGAGGGAGGAGGGAGGGAGGAGGAGGGTAACGTCTGAGGGGAGGGGAAGATGGAGGAGGAGGAGGAGGAGGAGGAGGAGGAGGAGGAGGAGGAGGAGGAGGAGAAATACAAATGAAGGAAGAGGAGGAAGAGGAGGAGAAGGAGGAATGATAATGGAGGAGGAGGAGGAGGAGGAGGAGGAGGAGGAGGAGACGAAAACGGAAGGAGGAGGAAAGAAGGAGGAGGAGGGGGAGGAGAAGGAGGAGAAGAAGGAGGGACGGCAGCGTCCCCGGTGACCCCGATGCATGCAGTCAGCCGGTTAGGAGGGTGTGGAGGAGGTCGACGAGGAGGAGGAAGGGGAGCACAGTGGCCTTGCCTTTGAGTTCTGGGATCTTGCTCTCCTTTGAACACAGTGGGCGGGCATGAGAAGGACGAAGATGCAATATCCTTCCCTGCTCCAAAGGGCTCCGACCCGCCTCGCACACCCAGCATGCCGCGGCCGGCAGTCCCCAATGGGTCCCCCGTGCTCTCCCTGGGTCATCCCGCCTCGCGCCTGCGACAGAGGAAGACTGCATGCCGCGGCCGCCAGGCCCCACGGGGCTCGTTGTTCCCTGGGGATCCCGCCTCGCGCTCTGGGGTGGGGATCGCTCGAAGCAAACTCGCTGCTAACGGTATCGCTTTGTTGCGAAACCTCTTTACAGGAATGTTGATGGTTTTACAAGTATGTGCTATGTCAGTTCAAGGTTAGTCCAGTGTTGCGTATGGCAGCCACCATCGCAGTGTAAGAAGCATTTGGAGCTTTCAAAAATGTCGCAGGCGAGCTGCTGATATATGCGGCGGGCGCGAGAAAATGCAGTGGGGAGCAGGGTTGGACGCGAGTTCCTAGGAGCGGCATGTGGAGTTCCTCCAAGACGTTTGCAAACACAAGCCGCCCCATTTGCTTCAACAAGTCAAGAACTACGTTTTTCGAGGTGCCCCGGCCCTCCCCGATCCTCGGCAGGTTGCCTCGAAGGACAGCTGGGCCTCGAAGGGCTTCGGAAAGACCTCGGGGCCCTCGGGGGGGGGGACCCCGAGGCCCCAGCGCCGCCGCCCCCCGCCGAGCTGGACTTCCCCGACCCCGTCCCTGGAGGGCCGGTTGGCCCTTCATCCCAGGCTGCGTCCTGATTGTCCCAGGAGCCGGCATCCAGCGGCCGTCTCCCCATGCATTCTCTGTTCCGTGTTCTTGAGCCAGAGGCTCCGACCCTTTCCCCATGCAGGCCCCGCTCGAGCAGCGCGAGTCTCTTCGTGGCCGCTCCTCGGGGCCCGGCGGGTGGGGGACTCGGGGCGCTCTGGTGGGCAGCGCCCCCCCCCCCCCGCGGGCAGGTCGTGGACACCCTGTCGCGCCTCGTCTCCGAGTGCTACACCGCCCTGGACGCCCTCCCCGAGGCCTCGCTGGAGCCCGTCGCGCGCGCAGGCCCCGGCCCCGCGCAGTGCGCGCGCGGGGGCTCGCGCCCCGCCGGCGCGCGGGCGCCGCGGCTCGCCCCGGGGGCGCCCAGGCTCGGCTCTTCCCTGACAGGTTGAGCTCGGGCCTGTCCCCCCTACAGGGGGATTTTCGACGAAACATGAAAAAAATACCCCCAAAATGCCCCAGAAAGGTCCAAGCATATTCAAAGAATGGTCCCCAGACTATTTTTGGACTATGTTTGGATTATTTTTGGGTATTTCTGATTTTTCGTCGAAGATCCCCCTTGTAGGGGGACAGGCCCGACTTAATGACAGGTTTTTGTTGATCCCCTGGCGATGGCGGGCGTGGCCTGGTGGTGGAGGAGGAGGCGGCGGCCGGTCACGTCGCCATTCGAGCCGGCGCCGTTTGGGATCGCCTGGGGAGTTTGTTCACTCATGCCCAGAGACGGCGCCGGCGCGACTCGTGACGTGACCAGGGGGGGGAGGGGTTGGGAGACGGTGCCAGTCGCGGGCGTCATGGCGGAGATTCCGATCCAGATCCCCGGCGATCTATCTATTTGTCTCCAGTTTTTTAACAAACAAAAATCAGGAGGGGAAAAACACAGACACAATTAATCGTCGATTCCCTAGAAAATATGGGAAACTATGGGGAATCCTGTTATTTGTGTTTATTTATGTGTGTGTCCCAGGGCCCTTTCAAATCTTTTTCTGCAGAGGTCAGTAGTAATCGGGCCCCTGAACTGGCAGAAACATAATCGGGGCGAAACATTGGCCCTGGCGGAACAGGTGTCGGGAGGTCTGAGGCCAGGGGCTCAAAGAGACACATCCCTCCCGCTGCACAGAACGATCCCGACGGGGTGCTTCTGCTGCCCGTTATCGGCCTCTGGGGGCCCTCGCCAGGACCCGCGTCCGTCGAGGAACTGACTCGGGATCCAGAGCCGGTCCCGGGGAGTAGGCCGAGACCTCCACAGGATCACGTTGTGACACACATCGCTAACCTGTGTTAGCCGCTGGTCCCTCACGATCGCGTCGCGAGCCAGGGCCGACCACGAAGATGCTCCCAAACAGCTGGTCAGCAGACGATGGTCACGCGCAAAGACTTTGGTCCCAAACAGTTGGTCAGCAGACGACGGTCACGCGCCTTCTAAGAAGCAAGAGTGCCTCTAAGAAGCCTTCCCGTCTTTCCCTACCCCACGTTGCGGCAAAGTGGGGTAGGGAGAGAAGGGAGGGTTTCTCAGAGGCACCCTTGCTTCTTAGAAGGCGCGGGCCTTCTCTGTAGATGAAGGGTCGGCACCTTCTAAGAAGCAGCCTGCTCGTGAGAAGCCTCCCCCCTCCCCCTACCCCTTCGTGCGCGACGCCAAAGACGGCGGAGAAGGGGGGAAGGTCGGCTCCAAGTGGCTTCCGAACCCAGGTCTGCCAAATGGGATCACAGGGCATTGGCTGACCCTGTCACCTGCGCCCCGAGCCTTCTCCTCAGGTGCGGGCAATATTTATATCCATCTGCAGTGCGTCTCTGAAGTTCTTGGAAGGGGCGCCTCGTGTTGGTTCCTGAGGAAGGGAGCCTGAAACTCCAAGCCGCAGTTGGTATGGACAGCAGTCTTGCCCGCATCTGAGGGAGGGGGAGGAGGGCACGTCGGCCTTTGGGGGCCTCGGAAGCTTCCGGAGACGGCGTCATCCACCGCCTTCGCTTCCGCGTCTTTCCTCCGTGCCCCTCCCAGCAGCTCTCGCAGGCGTGCGGGCCCTCTGCGAGAGGCGAGCGGTCCCGCGCTGGCGCCCCCATGCGCCGGCCCACTTCTGCACCGACCTCGGCCAGCCCGAGCTTGCACCCAGGCTCGCTGTAGCTGTTCGTTGAGGTCCAGGCGTGGCAGTTGTTTCACGCCGCGCGTTTTCCGGTGTCGGGCCCGGGGACATCCTGGGACCATCACGGATCGATCCGGCTCGAAGGATGGGACCGACAGATGAGTTCGGGGGCTCTGGTTTTTGATTCATCAGAAAGAGCGTGTTCTACCGCTGCTGGCGGAAAACCGGGGGGGGTCACTACCGGTTCGAACCCCCCCCTCCGGAAAACCGAGGGGGGGGTCACTACCTGTTCGAACCCCTACCCCCCCCCCCCCAGTTCATCATGAAAAGGGGGGGGGGTCACTACCGGTTCGAACCCCCCCCCCCCCGTCGATTTCGAAAACCTTGGGGGGGTCACTACCGGTTCGAAGCCCCACCCCCCCCCTCGAAAACCGAGGGGGGGTGCGGACAGTGGTGCAATGGGGACGGTGGTTGCGGGGACAGTGGTGAGGGGACAGCGGGACAGTGGTGGGGACAGTGGGACAGTGGTGGGGACGGTAGTGGTGGGGACAATGGTGAGGACAATGGTGGGAACAGTGGGGACAATGGGACAGTGGTGGGGACGGAAGTGGTGGGGACAGTGGTGTGGGGACAGTGGGAATGTGGTGGAAACAGTAGGACAGTGGAGGGTACAGTGGTGGTGGGGACAGTGGTGAAGGCGGTGGCGAGGACGGCGGTGGGACAATGGGACAGAGGTGCAGTGGGGACAGTGGCGGGGACAGTGGGGACACTGGTGGGAACAGCGGGACAGCTCAGTGGGACAGCGGAGGAGTCAGTGGGGACAGTGGGGATAGTCGGGCAGTGGTTGGGGCCGTGGAGAAAGTTGGGAGAGTGGAGCCGTGGTGGGAACAGTGGTGGGGACAGTGGGGACAGTGCGACAGTGGTGGTGGCACTGGTGGGGACAGTAGGGGCGGTGGTGGAACCAGTGGGGACAGTGGTGGTGAGGACAGTGGTGCTGGGAACAACAGTGGGGGATGTGGTGAGGACGGTGGTAGGGACCGGGAGTCGTTTGCTGGCGGTGAGAGGGGGGGTGGGGAGGGGTTCGAACCGGTAGTGACCCCACCCTCCGGTTTTCGAGGGGGGGGGGGGGGGGGGTTCGAACCGGTAGTGACCCCCCCCGGTTTTCGAGGGGGAGGGGGGGGGGGTGGGGAGGGGAGGGGGGGGGGTTGCCGGGGGAGGGGGGGGGGGGGGTCCAGCAGGGGGAGTGGATTTTCGGAGAGGGGGGGGGGGACCCCCGTGTTCCGGAGGAAAGGGCGGCAATTTTCCACAGTAGAGCGGCGGTGGATCACGCTCTCTCGTTTATCACCATGTCGTATATTTTCCTGGGCCACATGAGGGCAGGAGGAGGGCGTATGCACCGTTCCTGGGCCAAGGATTGGCCAGGCCAGTCTCGGTATGAGTGTATAGTTGGCGCTCCCCCTAGAAACCCGACGTCATGATTTTTTCATAACGTCAACTCCCAGAGGTCTGGACTCATTCCCCGGGATCATCCTGAGTCGTGTGTTGACGGCCCCGAGGCCTGGCAAGGGCCCCCAGAGGACGAACACAGCGAAACATCTGCCGTCGCTATTCTTCCCGACTCGAGGGGGTCTGGCTCCTGCCAGTTGGGTCAGGGCCGCTGCTCGGCGCCGGGGCCTGGGAGCGCTGGCAGCGGGGCGGCCAGCTTCTCCCCGCCATGTGGCAGGGCTGGCGGGCCCTTCTCGCCTGCGCGTGCGCCTGCGCTTCCGCCGCTGGCTTGCCCGGTGTCGCCCCGGCGCCCCGCTGCAGCGCCGCCACGGACGGCTCCCTGACAGTCAGCTGGGCCGACAGCGCGGAGTTCGGGCTCTTGCAGGGCACCAGCTTTCAGTCGGACATGTCCCTCTGCAGGGAGGATCTTCAAAAATAGTTCAAAAGATAGTCAGGGGACGACTGTTCGAAGATTATCGACTAATTTTGGGAATGTGTTGACTATGTTATTTGTCCTTCAAAACCCGCCTGTAGGAGGACATGCCCGACCTAACACCAACTGCACTCAGAGGAGGAAAAGGTACCCATATTGCTAAATTTCCGTCGTCTTCCCCTTTCTTGGTCTCCAATTTGGAGGGTGAAAGAGGGGGTCTGCAACAGGGGGTCTTCAATGGAGGCTGACTGGCCAATGTATGCTCAATGTATCGCTCATGTATGTGATCGGGAACGATTGGCATCCAATGTTGGCGGTCATGGAGGGCCAGTCGTTCGTGCCAGCGCGTTGCCCGCGCGGGCACACGCGCCGTCCATCCATTATCGTTCATGTGTGCGGGCGTGTTCTTGCATATTGCGCGTGGGGCTGCGAAGTGGAGTGCAAGTGTGTCTTGACTGTGCGATTGATGATCGCGTATTTTCCCAAACGAGGAGTTATCGACCCCCAACACAGATTTGGAATGGGTCCCGCGATTTTCCCAAAATGTGAATTCACATTTTCCTTTTCCCAAAAAGTGAATTCACATATTCCTTTCCCCAGAATGTGAATTCACAGCCTGGCCCCTTCATGAAGATTCCTACACCAAATTCCAGATGCGAGTTCACATGTTCCTTCTTCGCAAAATGTGAATTCACATTTTCCTTGTTCCCAAAATCTGAATTCACAGATCGCTTTTCCCCACAATGTGAACTCACGTGTTGCCCTGGCCTTCAAGATCCTCAAAATTGAGGCCCAGTGTTCCGCATGGCAGATTGGCTGGGCAGATTTTGACACTCACCTCACCGCTTTTGTTTATTTCAACATTTTCTTTTTGCGCACTCAGCGCACGTTGCATTCGTCGCCTTTCCCGAGCCCCCCGCCCCTTTGCTTCGTTCCCCTTAAAGTCTCGCGCATGGGTGCAGGCGGGGAGCTTCACTTGACACCCCCGCCGAACACAGCAATCGAGGATGTATCGCCTATTCATGGCCCATAAAGACACCATTGCCAGGACCCTGCGCCCGACCCCCATTTTCACCCTCCAACCTATAGGGGGCCCTCGTTGCCACCGCTGGACTTGCCTTGATTTTCTTGGCCGAAGTCACCCCGGGAGAGGTCCAGGGAGCAGCGGTATCCGTACTTCTTGGTTTCCCCACTCGAAGGGCACTGACTGTACACTCGGGAAGACGTAAGACCCAAGTACGCCGGAGCTCGGGTTTGCCGACGCTTTTTGACGAGCGCGTCCTGGATTTTGACGGTCAAGTTTTCGTGGGATGTTTGCAGCGGGAGCTCGTGCCAAATTTTAGAGTGGGTCTCGTCATTTTTTCGTGAGTGCCCCGTCAGGCCAACCCGAGAACCCGAGTCCTACGTCCCTCCAGTGCACACCCAGACATGAGACGTTTTGATTTTTTCAGCACGGGGTCCCTGGAAGTCCCGACCCTTTCCCCAGGACGGGTTTCTCATCCTGAGTTGTTTTTTGCACTCCCGAGGCCCGGCGAGGGCCCCCCGAGGCCGAAAATGGCCGAAAACCTCACGTCCGGATTTTTTTACGACGCGAGCATGTCTGGGCCTGTGAACCGACCCTGGTCAGGGCGATCCTGGGCCCACGCGGGATCCTTGTGCCCGCCTTCCTGCCCCAGGCCGGAAGGGCAGGGGTGCAACTAAATTGTGTTGTAGCGATTTCGTAGGCCGTTCTCGTTCCGATGTCGTTTTGCGATATAAAGGCGGATCGTAGACCAAACGAGGGGAAACGAAAACAACACGAAAAACACCGTTTAGGCTGAGCCTTGCGGGAGGAGGGCGCGCATCCACCCCTCCTGGGCCCGGGCGGAGCCTGGCCAGGGTCGGCGCGTAGAGGGAGCCTCGGCGGCGAGCGAGGGGGGGTAAGCGAGAGAGAGGGGGGCGGGCCTCCTCCGGGAGGCGCGGAAAGACCACGCGCCGTTTAGCTCGAGCGAGGCGGCGAGCGAAGGGGGGGGAAGGAGGTTTCGGGCTCGAGGCTCGAGGCAGGGCTCGAGCTGCATAATGATTGCCGTTTTCGTTTTGTGTTCGCTTTCCTTCGCTCTCTCTTCGTCCTGCGAAGCGGAATCAAAACGAAGACGGCCAACGAAATCGCCAAAATACCGTTCAGCTCGAGCCCTGGTTCGAGGTTCTCGGACGTCTTCGTCGTTTCTCAAAGGTGTTCTCCAGCCTCGGGATGCGTTCCAGCGGCTGCGCCTCGCCCGGGGCGTTCCGGGGGTGCCTGGATCGTCCCGAACGGCCGCCGGAGACCAAAGTTATGACTCGAAAGCTGAGGTCGTCGGTGCGCCCGGGGGGGGAAGCGCGAAGTGGCGGGCCCACTCAGAAGGCTTGGAAGTCCCCCGGCCTTCTGAGAAGTTTTCGTCGAAGCCTTCCCGGAAGGCACGAAGAACGACTTCTCAGGAGGCGCGAGGGCCTCTGAGAAGTCCCGCCGCCTTCTGAGAAGGCCTGGGCCGTTCTCATTTCCCACCCCCTCGCTCGCTCGCCGCCGCGAGCTGGCGCCCGCCCAGGCTCTACTACGTGCAGCTGGGCCGCGGCGGGGGCCGCGGCGCCGACAAGCCCTTTGCCCTCGAGGCCCGACGGAAGGAAGGGGGCGTGAGCAACAGCTTCCGAGGTTCTCGCGGACTTCTCGGATCGGCGCTGGCACTCTCCGGCGGCGCCTCCGCGCGCCAGGGAGGGGGGGGGGGGGCCCAGCGCCGGGCCGAGGAGTCGGCGAAAAACCTCCAGAGCCTGGCGCGCAGTCGCGCCGCCTCTTCTTCCTCGGCTAGACGGCGCGCACCAGCCCCGTGGTGTTCTCCGGGCTGGCGCCCGCCACCAGCTACCAGGTGAGCGGCGCGGAACCACGGGGTCGTCTGCACCGACGCTCGCGCGCAAGCTGCCCGCGTGCAGCCAAGAGACGCCGAAGCAGGGGCCACTCTGGGCTCAGCAGGGGCCCTGTTTTTCGGGCCGCCCAGGCCGGGGAACAGGTTCGTGGCCGAAGCTTGCCGCGGTCAGGAAAGCCGCCCCTCCGTTCCTTCCTCTGCGTTCCTGGTGTTCGCACGCCGACCGCGTGCCGCGCCGGTGGCCCGCGGAAGCCGCGGCGTGAGGATGCCAAGCCGTCTCGCGCAAGACCCGTTCCCAGACAGGCGGCGTCCTGATTTTTTCAAGGCGGGGTCCCTGGAGGTCCCGACTCTTGCCCCAGGACCCGTTCTTCGTCCCGAGTCGTTCTCTGACGGCCCCGCGGCCCGGCGAGGGCCCCGCGGGGCCGAAGTTAGCCAAAAACCGCAGTTGCTGCAGTATTTGCGACGCACTTACGTCTGGGCTCCTGCTCGTCGCTCAGGTGGCTCTGCGGGCGCTGCCCGTCAGGGCTCCGTCCGGGTCGTGGGGCCCCGCCTGGCTGCGCTCCGCGGCCGCGGTGCAGTGCAACACCACCGCCAGGAGCGCCGCGCGCCCGCGGGCGCCCGAGGGCGCCGGTGGCGATGGGCAAAGTTTCCATCACCAACGCCAGATGTAGGACGGGGGAGAAGGGAGGATGAGGAGGTCCTCCTCCTCCTCCTCCTCCTCCTCCTCTTCCTCCTCCTCCTCCTCCTCCTCCTCCTCCTCCTCCTCCTCCTCCTCCAGGGCTAATCAAAAACGGAAGGCCGAGACGGTGGGGAAAGGTATCATCCCCAAGACGGGGGCACCGTTGCCCCCAGTGGCCTGAATTCGTTCAGCTTCATTCCTGAGGCCTCGCCTCCCCCGTCCGCCATAAGTGGCTAGGAGTTTCGTGTGTTCCAGGGTGTTCCGGTTTTTCGGAGAACCTTTGCAGGCAGCTTGCCTCCTCCTCCTCCTCCTGCCTCTCCTGCCTATGGTAGTCGTGGTGGAACATGGGCCCATCAGGCGGCGTGGCCGGCACGCGCTTCATGCGGGTCTACCGGCTCTCCGAGTACTCCTTCGACGTGGACTTCCTGGAGAATCACAACGGCGCGTCCGCGGACGCGATGCCGCTGTACCTGATGACCTGCGACCCCACGGGCGACTGCAACCCCTGGGATGCCAGGGAGCAGTCGCCGAGGTGGGACGCGTGCCACAGCGCCATCCAGGCCCTGTGCCCTGCCTCTCGTGGCGCAGCGTTCAACTGCATGATGTGCGCCGAAGGCCACCGGGATGAGCTGACCGCCGCATGCGGGAACTGGACCTCCGCCGACTCCATGGAGGGCGCGGGCTCTTTTGCGATCCACTGGTGGTGCGGCGTGGGGTGGCCCGAGACGGCAACAAAGCAGGGGCCCGTCACTGAGTACTGCGTGGAGTACCAGCCGCTGGAGGGGCCGACACGCATGGGCGACGGCTTCTCCGACTACCTGTCGTGCAACTCGGACGAGGTGGACCGGTGAGGCGTCGGGTTGCGCACGGGGCGGCCTCAACATCTCGACCCTGGGGCGCTCGGCGCCCCAGGGGCGTTGTTGGAGGTGGCAGCCAGGGTGCTGAGACCAGCCAGGGCTGCCTGGGGGGGGGGGGGCTGTGGAGGCCCGCCAGGGCTGCCTGGGGGGGGGGCTGTCTGCGCGCCGCCCGCAGCCTCGCCCGAGGTGGACGGCACGCTGGGCAACGACCCCCGGGACCCGAGCTGCATATGCATCGTCTGGGACGACCGCCTGCTCGCCCACCAGACCAACGCCAGCTGGCTCGGGCAGGACTGCGGCGTCGGGCACATCTCTCGGAGGGCACCAGCTGTGCACCTGCACCTCGGCTGCAGGTAAGAGCGAGCCTTCGCCGGAGGGACCTCTGGTGCGGGCTCACCGGGGTCCCTCCGATCGCCACGTGCGATGCGATAGCAGCTGATTGCGCGCTTTGCTTTTGCCACCTTGCGCCCCCCTTGGTCCGCGCACCACAGGTCACTGCTGCCTAGGGGCACTCTTGCGTGTAGCCGAGGACCGAGCTTGGCCAGGCCATCCGTGGGCCTCAGAGCCGTGCGGGTGCCTTCCTGCCCAAGGCCGGCTGGGCGTGTGCACCGATCTTGGGCCCAGGGTCGGCATCGCTAAGGAGGGTGCAGGTGCACACGGCGAGGGCATCGAAGACCCCCATCGGAACTTTTCCGAGAAGGCGTCAACCTTCGTGGACTTCAGAGTTCGGGAGAGAGAGAATCAAGAATCTGGACTGGTCCCTGGGCGTTTTCTTGGAGCGTCCTTCTGCATAGAGTGTTATCGTCAATCTGGCCCTGGACTACTCGTTAAGAAAACGCTTCGAGTCAAGTCCATCGTTGAACAACTTAATTCTGAGCTTAGCCTGCAAGTTTCTGAACTCTGAGCAATATTGTAAGGAACCATTGGATCTGGACACCAGGTTCTGGAAGCTGGTGTGGAGCTTCAATGGTATGGTGGATTGAAGATGGACATCACCGCCACCCTCCTCAGTTCGACTAGACGTAAGAGTGCCCTTTCGCTGGAGTGACCTTTGGTGCGGGCCCAATGGGCAATGGGGCCCCCCGACCGCTGAACGTGAAACGGTAGCAGCGACTTGCGCATCCAGTTGTGCTTCCCCGCGTCCCCCGTTCAGCCGCGCAACAAAGGTCACTCTTGCTTACGGTCACTCTTGCGTGTAGCCGAATTAGACAAGGAGGCTTCAGGGTCTGAAGCTTCCTGGGCACGTTCCTTAACCAACGGCTCCACCGTGCCCAGACATCTTATGTCTTGATTTGATCAACGCGGGGCCCCCAGGAGTCCCGACCCTTTCCCCAGGGCCAGTTTTTCACCCCGAGTCGCTTATTGACGATCCGGGAGCCCAGCGAGGACCTCCATGAGGCCGAAAAAGGCGAGCAAGTTTCCGTCTTGTCTTTTTCAGCACGTTGGACCTGCACATTTTGTCATCGCGTCGGCCCCCAGAGGCCTTGACCCACTCCCGGAGACCGCTCTTCATCCTGAGCCATTTCTGTGGACGGCCCCGAGGCCCGGCGAGAGGGCCGCCAGAGGCCGAGCATGGCGAACCAATCATCCCGTCGCGCCTTTCTCGTGACGCGAGGGGGTATGGGGCCGTAGCCGTCGTCCTCCCAACGTCGGCGGCGAGCGAGGTTTCCGGACGAGGTTTTCGGTGAGCTCGAGCGCTGGTTCGAGGTTCTCGGACGTGTTCGTCGTTCCTCGGCGGTGTTTTCAAGCCTCGGGATGCGTTCCAGCGGCTGCGCCTCGCTAAGGGCGTTCCGGGGGTGCCTGGATCGTCCCGAATGGCCGCCGGAGATCCAATGTATGACTCGAAAGTTGAGGTCGTCGGTGCGCCCGGGGGGGGGAAGTGCGAAGTGGCGGGCCTTCTCAGGAGGCCTGGAAGTCCCCCGGCCTTCTGAGAAGTTTTCGTCGAAGCCTTCCCGGAAGGCACGAAGACACGAAAAACAATTTCTCGGGAGGTGCCGAGGGCCTCTGAGAAGTCCCGCCGACTTCTGAGAAGGCCTGGGCCCTTCTCGCTTCCACCACCTCGCTCGCCGCCGCCGCCGCGAGCTGGCGCCAGCTTTCTCAGGAAACGGCGGAAATTCTCCGAAGCACTCGCGCCTCCTGCGAGATTTGCTGCGTCTTCGGGGAGACCTCGAACATTTTCAGAAGGCCCGGGAACTTCTGAGCCTTCTGAGAAGGCCCGCCTTATCTCGCTCCCCACCCGGGCGCACCGACGACCTCAGTTGCCGAGTCATAAATTGCATCTCCGGCGGACGGCCGGGACGGTCCAGGCACCCCCGGAAGGCCCTCGGCGAGGCGCAGCCGCTGGAACGCATCCCGAGGCCTGAAAACCGCCGAGGAACGACAAACGCTTCCGAAAGCCTCGAACCAGGGCTCGAGCTAAACAATATTTTGGCAATTTCGTTGGCCGTTTTCGTTTTGATTCCGCTTCGCAGTACGAAGACGGAGCGAAGGAAAGCGAACACAGAACGAACACGGCAATCATTATTTAGCTCGAGCCCTGCCTCGAACCTCGAGCCCGAAACCTTCTTCCCCCCTCCCCGCGCTCGCCGCCTCGTCGGGGGCCGCAGCTGCCGCTCTCCGAGCACATGGGCTGGCTCGGCGAGACGGTGTGCAACTGCACCGGCCAGGTGCCGAGGTCTTGGCGGCGCGCACAAGTGGGTGGGGGGACTTGGCATCGCTCGGACGTGTGCATTTTCCTTCGGCGAGGACAATCGAGGAGCATCCTTGATCATTTGGCCAAAAAACCACACACACACAAACGAAAAAAAGCAGAGGGAATGGACGTCCGAGCGATGGCGAGGGGAGGGGGGACGGCTTCTCAGACGGGGGCTGCTTCTTAGAAGGCGCGGGCCGTACATCCACAGACAAGGCCCGCCGCTTCTGAGGAGCAGGGGGGGCTTCTGAGAAGCTCCCCCCCCTCCCCCATACCCCCACCCCTCGCCGCGCGTGGCTGGAGGTCCCCGCTGCCCGCGGGCGGCAGCCCGTCCCGGAGCCACGTGGGGCGCGCCCCCGTGTGGCTGCCCTACGTCGGGGTGGAGATGGCGCTCGGGGGAAGAAGACGCTCGAAGAGCCACAAGACTCGGGCGGTCGCAGACATGGATCGAGGGGGCGTGGATCAGCCACGGGTCCCGCTGTTGTGGGAAAACTAGGATCTCCGCCGCCGAGCGAGGCGGCACCGGCCGCATTCTGAGGAGGGCGCCTTCCCCGATCCGTGGATTCGGCGACCGCGCCGCCAAATCCATGGATCGCTCGTCTATGTTTGACCGCCCCCGGAAGAAGAAGTTCGAAGAACCAAATGACGGCATAAACATAAGCTTTCGACGGTCCGCTCGCGGATGTCTTGGATCCGCGCGGGGCCCCCTGTCGGCGCTCCGCGCGCCAGGGAGGGGGTCCCAGCGCGGATCCAAGAAATCCGCGAGCGGACCGTCGAAAGTTTTCGCTGATGCCATCGTTTGTTCTTGTAGACCAGACGCGCTCGCGTCGTCAAGAAAAATCAGGACGCGAGGTTTTTGACCTTAAAGTTTTCGGCCTCGGGGTGCCCTCGCCGGGCTTCGGGGCCGACAAACAAGGGCTCAGGACGGAAAGCTGGCCCCTGGGAGAGGGTCGGGACTTCCAGGGACCCCGCATTGAAAGAATCTGGGCGTCGCATGTCTGGCACTGGGAGGGTGACCTGTCGCTGGAGTGACCTGTGGTGCGGGCCCACTGGGGCCTCCCGATCGCCGCGTGCGGTGCGACAGTAGCGTCTTGCGCGCTGGTGGTGGGTCCCCCCGCGACCCACAGACGGCTGCGCACCAAAGCTCAGTCTTACCCAGGGTCACCTCTTGCGTGTGAGCCGAAGTTTGCAGAGGGAAGTCGCAGACGATTTTTCTCCCCCAGTCCCCTGGTTCCTCCTGCAAGATTTCTGGCCGTTCAGAAAAGCGGGCGATCTCTGTGATACACCTCCAGGGGTGCTATTCAGACGCACACCCATCGAGGATGGGCGCCCCCCCTTGTATATCCTAGGGTTGTGCCCAAAATTTCAGTTTCAGTCGAAACCCCCCAAAGTCGGCGATTGGGGTCGCCATGTCCCTTTGTTAAGCAAGTTTCCGTCGCGTGCATGCGGCTCGTTCGTTTTTATTTCGGGCTACGGTTTGGTGCATGAGTTTGCCGATCGCAGGTCGGCTTGTGTGGCATTCCTGGTGTTCCCAGTTTGCCTGGCGACCTTTCGATTCGCACAGCGGTCGAGGCGGAATCAGGTGAATCTCTTTTGTCGCGCTCCCTCCTCCTCCGCCTCATTCTCCTCCCCAGGGAAATCGAAGAAGAACAAATGGCGTACACTTTCGACGGTCCGTGCGGATTTCTTGGATCGGTGCTGGACCCCTCTCCCTGGCGCGCGGAGCGCGACAGGGGCGGCGCCGGAGGCGCCGCCAGGCGTGTCCAGCGCAGCTCCAATGAATCTGCGCGCGTCGTCGAAAGTTTGAGTTTACGCATTTCTTTTGGGGGGGGGCGTGGACAGAACACTCACCCTGACACGTCGATTAGTGAATTGTCCAGTCTCGGTTCTCGAGAGGGTGCCGCGGCCGTCAGGTTTGGGCCCGAGGGCGTTTTCACTAAACCACGTTTTGCTAAAGGGGGTTCTGTCCATACCTGATTTTATGAAAATGACGGCAGGACTTGTAAAGCTTGGCATGTCGCGCCGCTGGGTCTGTCCACACCAAGCCTCGTCGCGGCACGCTAACCACGTCGCGGTCCGCGAGCGTCCATGTCCAGAGTTTTTCCGTGCCTCCCGCCCCGCGGAGCGGAGCGAAACGCTACATCTATATATATATATATATATATACACATTGGTTTGTGTGAATATATACATATGTATACACATATGTATATCTATATGTATAAGAATATATATATATATATATGTATATATTCATATATATATACATGTATATATGTGTATATATATATATGTATGTATGTATATATATATATATCCGATTGCAAAGCATCGTGCGTCGACGAGGCCGCCGCCGCGACACGCTCAGCAAAAGCTCTTGACAGATACCGCTGCTCGCCCTGGAGAGCCCTCGTCGCCACGGCTGGATTCACTTCGAAATCCCCGTCGGAATGCGCCCCCGGAGAGGTCCGGGGAGAACGACTCTTCGCCGGAGTGACTCTTGCGCGGAGTGAGCGTGACCTTTGGTGCGGGCTCATCTGGGTCCCCCCGATCGCTGAGCGTGATGCGACAACGGCTGCTTGCACGCCTGGATTTGGCCACCTTGCGTCCCTTGGGTCCGCGCGCGTAGCCCAGCATATATATATATATATATATATATATGCCTCCCAGCCAGCAGAAGTCTCCGAAGGGTCGCGCGGACTTGCCACCGCCCTTTGCTCTGGCGGCGCGACGGGGGTCCAGAGCCGACCCTGGAAATCCGCGCGGACCTCCGAGAGCTCATGCCGGCGCAGATGCTTCGTCTCCTCCAGGCGCCCTGGGTCCCCGGGGCAGTGCAGTTCCCCTCTGGCTACAACTACCACTTCCCGCGGGAGGGCGCATGCGGAGAGGGCGAGAGCGTCGGGACCAACGGGTGCACGTGGCGGCGCCTGCCGCGGGCGCGCATGGTCTACGGGGACGACCTGATCCTCCACGGCTGGGACACGGCATTCGTCCCCGACACGGCGGAGAACCAGACGCACACGAGGACCGAAGCAGCATCAACAGCGTGAGCATGATTTGTCGGAGGTCCGCGCGGATTTCCTGGATCGGCGCGGGGCAACCACTGGCACCACCTCTGGCGCCAGCGCCGATCCAGGGAATCTGCGCGGACCTCCGGAAGTTCATGCTCACGATTTTGCTTGGGCGCCGCGTAATAGGGGGCGACAAATGGGGGGGCAGCGAGGGCTGTAGAGAAGGGTCCCTTTAGGGCCCCTGAAGTCGCCCTCCAGGGCCCAGAAGGGGGCCTCGAGGGCCCCGAAAAGTGCACCCTCCTTCCCCTCCATTCATCGCACCGCCACTAGGCGACGCCCACTGTGTTGCTCTTCTCGTGGAGGAGGAACGCCGAGGTTTTCAAGACGGCGTTCGAGGGGCTGGACGCGTTCGTGCAGCCGGACCCCTGCGGCCCTATTCCGGCTGGCCCGCCGGGCCCCTTGAGAGTAATCGTCTGAGGGGGTCCCCGCGCGGCGCACGGGGCCCTGCGGGCGACAGCGGACGGCCGTTGGGAAAAGTCGGAGACGTGTGCATTTGTTGTTTTTTTTTCTCTCTCTCTCTCTCTCTTTATGTTTGTTCTCTCTCTCTCTCTCTCTCTCTCCGTATGTCCATATCAGGCAAATATATTTATATCTATAAATATGTCGCCAGTCGCAGTATGTGTCTGCGTGTATGCATCCACTTATGCATATATACATGTATGCGCATGTGTACACTGTCTATATATATATATATAGGTATGCATTTAGATATGGACACGTTTATATTTACACGTAAACGCGACTTCTGGAGCTAGACCTAGAGTCGGACCTAGAGCCAGAGTTGAGGGGTAAGAGAGAGAAATAAAGGGAGAGAGAGAGAGAGAGAGCGAGAAATAGAGCGAGAACGAGAGAAAACAAATATCGAAACACGAGTCTGGCGCGACCAAAACCAAGGAACCATGGAACCAAGATGCAGGAACCAAGGAACCAAGGCCAAGGAACCAGGTCCAAGGGACCACCGCAACAAGATTTAGGAACCAGGGGCCAAAACCAACGAACCTGGGGAACGCCCCGTAAGGAAGTGAGTCCAAGGAGCCCGTGTCAAGGCCTTTGTAAGGCAGCAAGGCCGAGGGGCCCCGGGGACGTCTGGCGCCACCTGATGGCCGAACCCACCAGTCCTCCAAGCACAGATCTGGATGCCCAAGGGAAACTTCAACTGGGGAAAAGGAGAACAGCAGAGCCAGCCGCCTGCGGCCGACACGCCGCGCCCGTGCCAGCGCAGCAGTGCGGCGCAGAGGCAGCGCCGTTCCGGCCTGAGCCAGCACTGGAGGCCTTGGCAGGCTGCGCCTCTGTGCACATCGCGCGCACGGGCTTCGCAGCAGTGGAAGGGCGCGGCCGCGCCAGCGACGGCTGCCAGCTTGTTTCTCGCGCACAAGCTGGGACTGCCCCGAGGTCGAGCTTTGTGTGTGTACCTTCCTCCTCCTCCTTCCTCCTCCTTCTCATCCTTCCTCCTCCTCATCCTTCCTCCTCCTTCCTCCTCCTCCTCCTGCTCCTCCTCCTCCTCCTCCTCCTCCTTCCCCTCCTCCTCCCCCCTGCTCACGTGCACGCCGTCCCCGCCCCGCCGCCCCCCCAACCCAAGCGGAGCTGGTGGAGAGCACCTTCGGCATGCTGGGGGTGGAGGGCCTGCTGACGGTGCCCGAGCAGGAGGAGGCCGGCCGTGCCCCCGCGCACGCCCCCGGGGGTGGGGGGAGCGTACGCGCCGCGGGCACGGCGCGGTTGAGCGGCAGCAGGCGCAGCAGGCAGCTCGTCCTCGTCTTCGTCCTCCCGCTCGTCCTCCTTAACGTCACCGAGTCATCCTCGCACCGCTGGTTTCGGCCTCTTCGCGCCTCGGCCGCTCAGGGACCCCTTTTTTCCCCGATCTGCGGCGATCAACATACTCTGTGTACGACAGGCTGCACGCAACGCGAGTCCCGTCCCCTCGGATCGTGAACGATCGATGCGATTGTGCGATGCTCAGCTTGAGCCAAGCCGACAGCTTGGCGCCCAGCAGATCAGACTGAGACCACACACAAGGCCGAGTCGTCCCCCTCGTCCCCCTCGTCCTCGGCTTCGTCCTCCCCCTCGTCATCCTCTTCGTCCTCCTCGTCCTCCCTCTCGTCCCCCTCCTCGTCCCCCTCGTCCTCCCTTTTGTCCTCCTCGTCATCCTCCTCGCTCGTCCTCCTCGTCCTCCTCGTCCTCGTCTCTGCCCTCCCTCTCCTCCTCCTCCTCGTCCCCCTCGTCCTCCCCCTCGTCCTCCCCCTCGTCCTCCCCCTCGTCCTCCTCGTCCTCCTCGCCCCCCGCGTCCTCGGCCTCGTCCTCCTCCTCGCCCACCCCCCCCCCTGGGAGGGAGGGGCCCTGGCCGCGCCGACGGACAGAGGGCCGCGCCCTGCGGAGCGGAGGCCCTCTCCGAGGCGTGGCGCGGCCGGCCAGGCGCTCGCGGTGCTTCCTCGAAAGGGCGCCCTCGAGGGCGCGAAGTCCTTCGCACTTCGCAGGGCGCCCTCGAGGGCGCCCTTCGCAGTCCCCTCGAAAGGGCGCCCTCGAGGGCGCGGAGTCCTTCGCACTTCGCAGGGCGCCCTCGAGGGCGTCCTTCGCAGTCCCCTCGAAAGGGCGCCCTCGAGGGCGCGAAGTCCTTCGCACGTCGCAGTTCGCCTCTGGTGCCTCTTCGTCCTCCTCTTCTCCCCTGGGTGGCGCCCTCGAGGGCGCGAAGCCCTTCGCACTTCGCAGTTCGGCTCCGGTGCCTCTTCGTGCTCCTCTTCTCCCCTGGGTGGCGGCGCGAGGGCGCGAAGGGATTCGCGCGGAGCGCTTGAAGCAGCGCGGAGCGCGAAGTCGGGCGCCCTTTTGCCTCGTCTCACGTCGAGTGTCTGCGTGGGGGCTCTCCCGTCGAAGGCAGGTATGTGTAACGTGCTCGCCTCCCCCCTCCAGCTCAGAGAAGGGAAACGGTACCGATATCTCTACCCTTCCCTCGCTCACGCCTCTTTGGGGCCTCCTGGGAGGCCCTCGTCGCCACCGCTGGATTCGCCCTGAAATTCTGGTAGAACGCACCCTGGCAGAGTTCCATGAAGTACAGTCGTGCTGCTGAAATTTGGAACGGTAAATAAGAAGCGACGCCCCCTCTTGGCCCCAGAAGCGCCAGCGTGCACGAGGAGGGCTGGAGGAACAGCAACAGGATGACCCAAGGAACCTCGAGCCCACTCCGTACCCAAACTGCTCTTCATTTCAGCGTCTTGACTGTAGCGGTACGGGTGCCTTTCGATGTGTCTGTGGTTATTGTGATGCGTGCGCCCCTTGGGAGAGGGTACGGCAGGTTCGCGTCGTGTCGACCAGCGGCGACCCCAGCGCGGGCGTTTCAGGTTGAACGCCGCCTGTGGCCCAGAATGGGCCCATCCTTGAAGGATCCCGCCTTTTTGAAAGGGCCGATCGTTCAAGTTTGAACGATCCTCGCGGTGTCAGGAACCAACGCCGGGGTCGACACGGCGCGAACTTGCGGTAGGCAGCGCGACATCGCAGGGAAGGGCAGCAGCCGGCAGGCTTTGAGAGCGGGAGCAGGTGCGTCGGATGGCGGCGGAGGCGTCAATGGCAGCAGGGGCAGCAGGCAGGACGAGAAGAGGGGACGTTTCGAGAGGAGGGGACGGGAGGAGGTATACGAGGAGGAGGAGGAGGAAGAGGAGGAGGAGGAGGAGAAAGAGAAGGACGAGTAATTAGGCGGAGGCGGAGGCGGAGGCGGAGGCGGAGGAGGAGGCGGCGGCGGAGGAGGTATACGAGGAGGAGGAGGAGGAGGAGGAGGAGGAGGAGGAGGAGGAGGAGGAGGAGGAGGAGGCGGAGGCGGAGGCGGAGGCGGAGGCGGAGGCGGAGGAGTAGGAGGGGATGGGAGGAGAGGGTTGAGGTTTCAGGAGCCAGAATGTCTGATCTGCTCAATATATCCGTGACATCTGGTACAACTCCGACCGGCACCGGATTCGCGCACAGGAGCGACACTCGCGGGTTGCGGGCCCTGCGCCCTGCCCCCTGCTGGTCGGCCTCATTGGCCGGACACGGCTCGCCTCGCCTCGCCTCGCCTCGCCTCGCCTAGACAGAGAACGGCGACCACGAGGATGAGCGGCGGGAGCAGATGGGCACGTGGAGCAAGGGCCGCGATCGTCACCAGCGTCCACAGCAACAGCAGAAGTTGCTACCCGGCTGCCTGCGGCAAGCCCCGCCAGCCAGAACGGCATCGAAACAAGTGGCACATGTGCCATAGCCCTTGCACAAAAAGGAAGGGGGAGGAGGAGGAGGAGGAGGAGGAGGAGGAGGAGGTGGAGGTGGAGGAGGAGGGGGGAAGAGGGGGCAAGGCATCGCCCTCTGGGCCCAGCAACGGGGCCCAAGTCCCAGGTGGGGAGGGTGGGGGAGGCGGCGTGCGTCGCGACGCGGAATAAAGTGCTCGGAGCGGAGGGAGCACGGGGCGGAGGTCCCACTGGGGCGCTGGGGGCGCGGAGAGGAGGGGGGGTGGTGTGTGCCGCGACGCGGAATAAACTGTCGGGGCGGAGGGGGCACTGGGCGGGGCTTGGGGCAGAGGGCCACGGGGCGGGGGTCCAACTGGGGCGCTGGGGAAAGGGGGGAAGGGGGGGAGGTGGCGTGCGTCGCGACGCGGAATAAAACTGTCGGGGCGGAGGGGGCACGGGGCGGAGCCCCCACTGGGGCGCTGGGGACGCGGGGAGGGAGGTAGGGGAGGTGGTGTGCGGCGCGACGCGGGATGAAGCGTTAGTGGCGGAAGGGGCAGTGGGCGGGGCCCCCGCTGGGGCGCTGGGGACGCGGGGGGGCTCGGGGCAGAGAACCACGGCGCGGGGGTCCCACTCTGGCGCTGGGGACGCGGAGGGGGGGGGTGCGACGCGTAATACAGCGTTCGTGTCGGAGGGGGCAGTGGGCGGGGGCCCCGCTGGGGCGCTGGGGACGCGGTGGGGCTTGGGGCAGAGAGCCACGGCGCGGGGGTCCCACACTGGCGCTGGGGACGCGGGGGGGGGGGGGGAGGTGCGACGCGGGATAAAGCGTTCGTGGCGGAGGGGGCAGTGGGCGTGGCCCCCGCTGGGGCGCTGGGGACGCGTGGGGCTCGGGGCAGAAAGCCACGGCGCGTGGGCCTCACACTGGCGCTGGGGACGCGGGGGGGCGGGGGGGGCGACGCGGGATAAAGCGTTCGTGGCGGAGGGGGCAGTGGGCGGGGCCCCCGCTGGGGCGCTGGGGACGCGGGGGGGCTTGGGGCAGAGAGCCACGGCGCGGGTGCCCCACTCTGGCGCTGAGGACGCGGGGGGGGGGGGAGCGACGCGAAATAAAATGGTCGGAGCTCTAGACACCCTGCGCAAGAGAATAAAGTGGTCGGGGCGGAGGGGGCGGTGCGCTGGGCTGGGCTGCTGGGGAGAAGGTAAGAGGGGGGGGGGGGGGGGGGCGACGACGACGCCAAATAAATTGTCGGGCGAAGGGGGCGGCCGCTGGCTGGCCTCGGGAGAGGGATGGGGGGGGGGGGGGGGGGGCGACGACGACGCCGAAAATAAAGTGTTCGGGGGGAGAGGGCGGCGCGCTGGCTGCTGGTGAAAAGGACAGGGGGGGGAGACGACGACTGCCGAAATAAAGCGGGGTCGGGGCGGAGGGGCAGCGCGCTGGCTTGCTGAGGAAATAATGGAAGGGGGGAAAGGGGGGGGAGCCCACGACCGAGCCTGCCGAAATAAATCGTCGGGGCGGAGGGGCGTGCTGCTGGGGCCCTGGGGAGGCGACACATAGCGACACATGTCGACACAACGCCGCAATAGGGCGACGACGACGCCGAAATAAAGTGGTCGGGGCGGAGAGGGCGGTGCGCTGGGCTGCTGGGGAAAGCGACACATGTCGACACAACGCCGGAAAAGGGCGACGACGACGCCGAAATAAAGTGGTCGGGGCGGAAAAGGCGGTGCGCTGGGCTGCTGGGGAAAAGGACCGGGGGGGGCGACGACGACGCCGAAATAAAGTGGTCGGGGCGGAGGGGGCAGCGCGCTGGGCTGCTGAGGAGAGGGAGAGGGGGGGGGGAGGGCGACGACGACGCCGAAATAAAGTCGTCGGGGCGGAGGGGGCGGTGCGCTGGGGTGCTGGGGAGCGACACACAGCGACACATGTCGACACAACGCCGAAATAAAGTGGTCGGGGCGGAGGGGGCAGCGCGCTGGGCTGCTGAGGAGAGGGAGAGGGGGGGGGGGGGGCGACGACGACGCCGAAATAAAGTCGTCGGGGCGGAGGGGGCGGTGCGCTGGGGTGCTGGGGAGCGACACATAGCGACACATGTCGACACAACGCCGAAAAAAAGTGGTCGGGGCGGAGGGGGCAGCGCGCTGGGCTGCTGAGGAGGGGGGGGCGACGACGACGCCGAAATAAAGTCGTCGGGGCGAAGGGGGCGGTGCGCTGGGGTGCTGGGGAGCGACACATAGCGACACATGTCGACACATATCGACATATAGAAACATATATCGACACACACACACACACACATATCGACGCATAGCGACACACAGCGACACATAGCGACGCACACATGGAGACGCATAGCGACACACAGCGACACACATAGCGGCACATGAAGGGCACAAGGCA
>CAUYUJ010000891.1:626164-633664 GCA_963575745.1 Prorocentrum cordatum
AGGTGCGCTCGCGTCACATCTGACGTCCTACCCCTCCCACCCATCCCTTACCATGGCGTAGATCTTCTCTCTACGTATTCGCACAGTCGGATGTCGACCAGGGCAATGATCCCGAGAGGGTGCGCGGTGCATCATAGAGCACGGCTGCAGGGCGTAGAAGAGCACGGCAGAGCGTAGTATGTCATAGCATGGCGTGGCGTTGCATAGTGAAGAATTGCAGCACAACTCGATATAACGCAAAGAATGGCATCGCACAGCGGCACAGAACAGAACATGGCATAGCATGGCGTTGAAGATCAAAGCGTAGCATGGCATAGCATGGCAGGGCACTGCGTAGTCAAGCACAGCATATCCTAGCATTGCAGCTGAAGGCATGGCATCGCATATCGGAACACCACATAGCATTGCGTTGCATGCCGTGGCGTGGCACTGGAAAAGTTGACGCCAGCGCTGCAGCGGGAGCACGATTCGAAACGAGCAGAAGCGCGGAAAATGAGGCCAGCGCTGCAGCGGGAGCACGATTCGGAACGAGCGGAAGCGCGGAAATGAGGCCAGCGCTGCAGCGGGAGCGCGATTCGGAACGAGCGGAAGCCCAAAATTAAGGCCAGCGCTTCAGCGGGAGCAACCTTGCGAAACACACACCCAAGCGAGAACCCAACTCCCGGGAATCCTGTATGTAAATGTGAGTACGCGGAAGGGGGACCGAACATCTTCCGGACGTCATTAGGGGAATGAGGAGAGAAGTTTTGAGATCGTGTAATATGAGGAGGAAAGTCAAGATTTCGAGCTGCTTGTGGCGGTCTCCCGTGTCCTCGGGCTCCGTCGGGGCACCGCCGGGGACCTCGGGGAACCTCCGCGGGGATGTCCCGCAGAGGCTCTGGGGACCCGGACCTCCGACGTCGCATGCAATGGAAACCAATGCCAAGAGACATCCTGCTTGCAGGGTGCATTGGGTTTCTTGGGTTTCGATGGTTTTGCGATGGAAATCGCGACGTTTCCAAACCGAAAATGAATGGAAGCCCTGGTGTCCCAGGGTCGGGTTTCTCGTGGAAAGTTTCTCGCGGTCGAGCTCCTGCTGTGCCTGCGTCAGTCTTGGAAGACGATGGTTGTAGCCGCTCAGTCTGTGCACGAGCACTCGGATGGCGGCGCCGCGCGCACCCGTGGAGTGCCACTGGCAGCTTCCATTCAAAGGGCGTTGTGATAAAGGGTTCTGACTTGGAGCTGGCTGGAGTGGTGGTCTGAGGTGGCCCAGCATGGAATCCAGGCAGCAGGGAGGGCGGGCAGGTTCGAGGCGCTGGGTTCGAGAAGATATGTTCTCTTTTTCGTCCTCGGGGGCCGCTCTTGTGCCCCTGGACCGTCAAAAACCAGGGAGAGATCCGAGGATTGATTTTGATCGGATTCGGCCTCACCCATCTTTCCTGACAGATCTTCGCGGATCCCAACTAGTTCAGAACTCCCGGCCACCTCCAAGTTCTGTCAGTCCTCGAAAGGTGGCCGAGACAGCGCCCCACTCCGCCAACTTTGCCAGCACCCGCAAGACAGCCTCTGGCAGCATTGTCGCATGTCCCTCCGGCAACCTGTCTGACTGAGTCAGTACTCGCACCGGAAAAGCCCTGGCGGTTTGTCGTCAGTCTCGGCTTTTGATGGCCGTTCTCGGGCCCTGTGACCACAAAGCGACTCGGGAGGAAGTCGGCATTGGGAGGAAAGTGGCGGGAGTTCCGCGGGGCCCGTGTTGAAAAAGAAGCAGGCCGCCGGGGGCCTCTGGGTCTTTGGGGCCTTTCTTCCCCAAACAGTGCTTGCACTTAAGGGTTCTTAGTACTTGTCTGGGTGTTGGTCCGGTGGCTATGTTCTCGCCATCGCCGCCTCGTCTCCACCCGTCGTCTGGCCCTGGTGGTCGGTCTGGCGGGTCCGTGGTCGCCGTTGCCGCCCCGTCGCCGCCACGTCGCCGCCTCGTCGCCGCCTCGTCGCCGCCTGTCGTCTGGGCCTGGATGCTGGTATTGCGGGTCCGTGGTCGCTGTCGCCGCCCTGTCGCCGCCTCGTCGCTTCTGGGTTCCGCGCTCGCGAGCGCTGCTCCCCATAGAGTGCCCAACAAAGCTTCCACCGCATAGTTTGGCTCGACATGAATATACGCATGTGTATATGTGTGTGCATATATGTGATGTAAGTCTATACAGAGGCGCATGCATTCCAGAACGTATATTGCACCACAAAG
This sequence comes from Prorocentrum cordatum, assembly GCA_963575745.1. Taxonomy (NCBI): domain Eukaryota; class Dinophyceae; order Prorocentrales; family Prorocentraceae; genus Prorocentrum; species Prorocentrum cordatum. The sequence continues at coordinate 628,377 of CAUYUJ010000891.1, forward strand.
TCTGCACCACAAATATTGTTCCACGTAGATTGCACAACGTCTACATCTATGCATATATACATATATACATATATATTTACATATATACAACTATATGTATATGTAAATATGTATGTCGCACGACCTAACATATTGCACAGCATGTATGGCTAGAGACACACTGTCAGGGGCCCACGCTGGCGGACACACACACACATACATATATATATATATATATGTATAGAATCATCCCGAAGAAGACGGCGATGCGTTGATTCGATGGATCGGCGCTGGAACCCCATCCACGGCGCGCGGAGCGCGGCAGGGGCGGCGCCTCGAGCGCCGCCGGATTGGCCCGGCGCCGATCCAAGAGAATTGCGCGGACCTCCAAATGTTTCTGTTCACGCCGGTTCCTCTTCCTATATCAATGTTTCTAGCATATCTTAGGGGTCGTCGTGCTGCTCCCCTCTACAGTCGGCCCGGATTAGTAGGTCGACCCTGCCAAATCAAGGGTACCTTTAGGTGCTCTTGTGTCCTGTGCCTCGCGACCCATGCCTCCTACATCCCCCATGGCAATGTGGCCCTCGGAAAGGGTCTTGTGTCCTCTTGCGTGTCCTGTCCAATCAAAGCTGACTGTATGTACACTGCCGCCTGCAGTCCCGGTCATCCTCCGCCCCCCCCACCCTCCACGGAGCAGGGGGGGGCGAAGGGGGGAAGGGAGCGGGGAAGCGGAGGGACTGGGAGGCGGAGGGAAAGGGAGGTGTGCAAAGGGGGGAGGGGGGGGGGGCGAGGAGGAGCTGGAGAAAGTCTCAGAAATTGGAGGTGGAGGAGCAGGGGGGGAGGGGAGATGTAAAGAGGGAGGAGGGAAGCAGCCCTGCTCATCTTCATCTTTCTCCCTCCCTCCCCCCCTTCTTTTCCAATCCGCCCTCCTCGCCCTCTCCCTCCTAGTCCGCTGATGGGGTTGTCCTCCAATCTGGTTTTTCTCCATGCGCGGTCCCAGGATTCCCACCCCTTCCGCATTGGTAGCTTTGCGCCTTGGGTCCCTTTTCTACTGGCCCCAGGTCCCGACAATGGAATCTAGAGGCCGAAATCAACGAACAGCGCCCGGAATGAACAAATCATACAGTCAAGAATTTTTCGGTAGCGTGTTGCTCTGCCGGTTCTGGCCCACCACGCTTCGGCGCGGCACGGTATTCACGTCCTTGGTTCCCAAGCGTCAACGTCCCGAGCCTCTCCTGGCCTCCCTTTCCGCGGAGCACAGCGGCACGCGACCCGTTCGCAGGGCATCTCGTGTCGCGGGGGCCGACCGCACGTCTGCTCATTGTTCTGGCTCCTTCAACGCGACGAAGTCTTGCGCGAAGAGCCCCATTCCCAGGAAGCCGCGGCCCTCGGATCTAGGGCGGAGGCCCCCCCCCCCGCGCAACTGGGCGCCCACGCGGCTCGCCTGGGGCACCTGGCGCGCCACTCCGGGCACCGCCTCCCTCTCTGCCGCAGGGGGGGTTACGTGGCCGCCGGTGTTGCGCGTGCGGCAGGGCGGGGGCCAGCGGGGGGGGGGCAGGGGAGGGCGGTGGGGCGGAGGAGAAGAAGGGGAAGGGAACACGAGGAGGAGGAGGAGGAGGAGGAGGAGGAGGAGGAGAAACAGGAGGAGGAGGAGGAGCAGGAGTGGGAGGAGGTGGATGTGGAGGAGGGGGAGGGGCGGGAAGAGGAGGAGAGTAAGCAGGAGGAGCAGGAGGAAACGATGATGATGATGATGATGATGATGATGATGATGATGATGATGATGATGATGATGATGATGATGATGATGATGATGATGATGCTGATGATGATGATGATGATGATCATGATCATGATCATGATCATGATCATGATCATGATGGTGATGCTGATGCTGATGCTGATGCTGATGCTGATGCTGATTATGATGATGCTGATGATGATGGTGATGATGATGCTGGTGTTGATGCTGATGCTGATGGTGTTGATGTTGACGACGACGATGACGATTCTGATTATGATGACGATGTTGCTGATGATGCTAATGCTGATGCTGCTGATGCTGGTGTTGATGATGGTGATGATGATGATGCTCCTGTTGATGCTGATGGTGATGACAATGATGATGAGGATAACGATGCTGGTTATGAAGATATTGATGATGATACTGATGATGGTGATGATGATGCTGGGGATGACGATGATGATGGTGATGAAGAGGATGATGATGAGGATGAGCAGGATGATAATGATGAGGATGCTGAGGTCGATGCTGCTGCTGATGATGATGATGATGATGCTGATGCTGATGCTGATGCTGATGCTGGTGTTGAGGATGCTGATGATGGTGCTGATGGTGCTGATGATGCTGATGATGCTGTTGATGATGCTACTGCTGGTCATGGTGGCGATGATGACGGTTTTGAAGATGATGATGATGATGATGAGGAGGAGGAGGAGGAGGAGGAGGAGGAGGAGGAGCATGCTTTTGAAGAAGATTCTGATGATGAGGAGTAGGAGGAGGAGGAGGAGGAGGAGGAGGACGACGACGACGACGAGGACGGGGACGGAGGGCCCAGCAGGACCAGTCGATACCCAAAGTACAAGGAGGACCGATGAGGACCGAGCAGGAGTAAGAGTACAGTTGAGCATCTGCTTACGAACCTCCTCCCAAAAGTTGGGCCAGCGTTCCTCGCCAACTGGTCAGGAAGCTGGCCCAATGTTTGTCAGTGCGTTCGCACCTCCAGCGTAAACGGCCGAAGTCGGCTCAGTCAAGTTTCCAGAACCTTCTGGGAAGGTGGCCCAGATTTCTTATATGATAAGTTTCTTGATCACATATTCGGCTGTAGGACTGGAGCAAACCCAAGATGTGTCAACGATGCTGCCATGCTGCAAGGCACCTTCCCCCTCCCCGTCCCAAGCCCCCTGCTCACAAGTCCCTACAGGCCATGCTTCTCATTGCCAGAAGCGCCCCCTTGGAAGACGGGCTCCCTGTGGGCCTTCCAGCCAGAAATGGAGCCCCGCGTTGGAAAGGAACCGCCCGGCAGCGATCTCACGAACGACAAAGCATGCGAGCCAGCAGGACGGCAACGTCCATCGAGGCGTCCAGCGAGAGTCCCGTTGTGAACAAGGACTCGCCTCCCGTCCGTGCAGCTGCTGCCTTCAAAGCACGTCTCGAGCGGGAGCCCCCAGCCTTTGCAGGGCGCCGCCTCCCCCCGTGCGGGTGCTACACGCGTCAGCTCGATCTTCTGGCTCTGAAGCTCAAAGAGAGTCTGACGGTCGGGAATGTTTGGCCCGCGTGCTGCTCCACTGGCTCCGGCCCACCACGTCTCGGCGCGGCACGCTGTCCAGGCCCCGAGCCCTCACGCGTCAGCGTCCCGAGCCTTTCCCGGCCTCCTGCCCCGCGGGGCGGAGCGTGACGCTCTCCGCTCGCAGAGCATTCCAGGTCGCCGAGGCCGCCGCGGCGGCACGCTAAGCCAGCGCTCCCGACCGCACGTGTGCTCAATGTTCTGACTCCTTCAACTAGAGGAAGTCTTAGGTGAAGAACCCCATTTCCAAGAAGCCGCGGCCCTTGGAGCTTCTCGGCGTGTATCGGCGGCAAGCGAGAAAAGGAAGTATGAAAGAGAAGGCCCTCTCAGAAGGCAGCGGGGCTTCTCAGAAGCCGTCCGGCCTTCAGAAGTTGCCTGCGTCTGCGGGGGAGGCTTGGACAACTTCTCAGAAGGCCGGGGGACTTCCGAGCCTTCCGAGAAGGCCCGCCCCCTCTTGTTTTCCCTCTGGGCTGGCCGCCGAGTGCGCCAGCGTTCTCCAGAGAGGGCCAGGACGAGCGCCTCTCTCGCCCGACGCCCCTCCGCGCCCTGCGAGGCGGGGAAGCCCCCGGCCGAGCTGCTCCGGCGCTGCGACCAGGTCCGCGACAGGGATTGCATCGAGCTCGGCGTCCGCCTGGAGGAGGGGTTTCCCCTCCTTCTTCCTCCTCCTCCTTCTCCAAGTTCTTAGTTTTCTGCTCCTCCTCCTCCTCCTCCTCCTCCTCCTCCTCGTCCTCCTCCCCCCCTCACCCTCCTCGTCCCCCTCCTCCTCCTCCTCCTCCTCCTCCTCCTCCTCCTCCTCCTCCCTCCTCCTTCCTTTTCTCCTTCTCCTCCTCCACCTCCAACCTCCTCCTCTTCTCGATCCCCTTGCTCATTTGGATTATCCTGCTCTCGCGCTTGTCTGTTCTCATGTAGCTGGTCTCCTCCTCCTCATCTCCTTCCTCCTCTCCTCTCCTCCTCCTCCTCCTTCCTCCACACCTCCTCCTCCTCCTCCTCCTCTTCCTTCTCTTGCCTCCCTCCTTGCTCCTCCTGCTTCCAGTCGGCCTGCTTCTGCCTCTGTTCGCTCCTGGTCCTATTGCTGCTGCTGCTGCTGTTGCTGTTGCTGCTGCTGCTGCTGCCAGTCTGCATTGGTCTCCCGGTGCCCTCGTGCTCCCTCCGCCTTCCTAATTCGATCGTTTCTCGTGCGTGTGGCTTTTCTTCAGAGGAGGAACAGGTACCCATACCGCGCCCCCTCTGGATTCGCTTCGAAATCCTCGTCAGAACGCATCCCAGGAGAGGTCCAGAGAGTAGCTGTATCTGTACCTGTTGGTTTCCACATTGCTTCTGCCCCTGCTCCCCTGAGACCAGGTCCAGAGACCGTTGGTGGCCCGACCAGTATTTGTGGCCACAGCCACCGCGGGCACAACCAGAGAGTGCCTCAGCACGTCCCCGTGAGTCCTCATCTTTGGCATCTTGGACTTGGAAAATTTGCGAGTCAACCACAACGCACAGCCAGCAAACTTTCCAGCACTGGGTGACGCGACCACCAGGAGTTCGAGCATTACGAGGGCAAGCGCTACAATACCGTTTCCATCCATCCTGCCTTGCTCTGTTCCTCATGTTCACCTCTTCTTCTGCGGAGCCAGTCGGCGAAATCTGCATCTCCTCCTGGTGTGAGGACTGTGAAAGTCCAATGTTTGCACTCCGGTCAGTTCCATGTACAACCAGTGAGCGTTCTAGCTCGTCCTGCTGCCTGACAATCTAGTGCTCAAACACAGCGAGGTCGAAATATTTGCACACTGCTAACCACAGTTTCGACATTGCCCAGCCCGCGACCTTCAGGATGTGCTTCAGGATCTGCTCAGCCGCGAGTCCCTCGTCAGATCTCCTCAACGGCGTCCTCTCGCCCAGGATTCTTCCACCTGTAGTCCTAGCAGCTCTTGGCCTAGCCCGACGCGTGCGGCGCGAAGGTGAACGGCACATCGCTGAGCTCCTTCAGTTCTTTTCCACTCCCCGCCGCTCTTGGCGTGG
>CAUYUJ010000891.1:636164-858664 GCA_963575745.1 Prorocentrum cordatum
TGTTGTTGTTGTTGTTGTTGTTGTTTGTGGTTGTTGGTGTTGGTGTTGTTGGTGTTGGTGTTGGTGTTGGTGTTGTTGGTGGTGGTGTTGGTGTTGGTGTTGGTGTTGGCGTCGTTGATGTTGGTGTTGTTGCTGTTGCTGGTGCTGTTGTTGTTGTGGTTGCTGTTGTCGTTGTTGTCGTCGTTGCTGTTGTTGTCGCTGTTGTCGCTGCTGTTGTTGTTGTTGCTGCTGCTGTTGTTGTTGTTGTTGTTGTTGTTGTTGTTGGTGGTGGTGTTGTTGTTGGTGGTGGTGGTGTGTGTGTGTGTTGCGTGCCCCTTGCTCGCACTGTCGCACAGCAGCCGTGGTGCATACAATGGACACCTGGTTATTGCAAGTTCTCGCTCCGCTTTCCTCCTCCCCCATCTCTCCCTCCGTCTCCTTCTCTGTGCCTTCCGCGTCTTCTCTCTCTTCCCTCCTCCCTTCCTCCTTCCTCGCTCCTCTTCTCGCTCCCTCCCTTTCGATCTCCATCCTCGTCCGCATGCCCGTTTCCTCATCCACGTCCTCCTTGTATTCATAGTCCTCCGGGCATTGCTGAGGCACTCGCCCCCAACCAAGGCCACATCATTCATTTCTCGACATCCCCTCTGCTTCCCTCCATCCTCTTCGTGCTCGCTCTCTCTCTCTCTCGTCCCCCCCCCTCTTCTGTCATCCCCTCTCCATCCTACCCCCACCGTTCGTCCTCCCCTCCACCTCCTTTGTGCCCCTTCCTCCCCCCCCCTTCCAAAGAGATCCGATGCCATGTTTGTGAATTCGGGGTCCCCGGAAGTCCCGACCTTTTCCGTGGCCAGGCGAGGGCCCCCGACACCGAAAATCGCAGGGAACGGGCGAAGGGCAGTGTTAGGTAAACTGTTTCGCCGTCGGGGACGCCTGTCCCAGGGCGGCTGGAACGTTCATACTCCATGCAGTGGCACGTCAGGGTATAACCTTTCCAGTCGCCCTGGGGCATGCGCCCCCGACGACGGAAAAGTGAACCGTTCTTCGCCCGTCAAGTTGCTGCAATACAGTCGAGAATATGATTCAGAAGCCTCCTTCTGAAAAGTTGCGCCAACGTTTCGTAACCAACTTGCTGGAAAGCTGGCCCAGCACGTTGGCCCCTCCAGCACGAAGAAACAAACGTTGGCCCAGCTTTGTTTGAATACATGTTCGGAAAGCTGGCCCGGGTTTCTTGAATCATCATTGTCTTGATCGTATGTTTGGTTGAGCCGCCTGCCCGAGCTGCTCTTTGACGCCCCAGCGCCCCGCAAGATCGAAGGATGGCCGCAAGTACGCACAGGCATACCTCCCCGCCGGTTCCCTCCCAGTCCTCGACGCCGATGGATCGACAGGGCGGTCTTGTGGGGGACTACTCGAGAAGAGTAGAAGCGTACTGGCTTGCATGCAGGTCCACCAACGAATGTTCTAAGCACCTTTAGTGGTTTGCACAACATGTTCTTGCACTGCAGGTTCTTAGATCATTTCTAGCTGAGGCCCGCCTTGTTTCAGTACATCGGCTTTATGAGAGAGAGAGAGAGCATTCCTAGGTTCTGAAAACATGTCGTGGTAGGCCCATGGGAATGCTTGGACGGTCGGTCCCTGCTCAAGCCGCGGCCCCACCGCAGCAGGCGCGCCCCGCAAGTGCGTGGAGCGGTGCTCGCTGTGAGAAAGTCTGGCCCCCACAGGTCAGAGGAGGAAAAGGCTCCGATACCGCTACCGTTCCCGCGTTTCCCCTGTTGTGGGCCTCCTGGGAGGCTCTCGTCGCCACCGCTGGGTTCGCTTCGAAATTCTTGTCAGAGCGCACCCTGGCAGAGGTCCGGGGAGTAGCCGCGTCGGTACCTTCTGGTTGCTCCCCAGGGGCGCGAAGAGAATCGCGCTTCGCGCATCCTCTTACAATCAGACCGAGGTATAAGAGCGAGGTCGGTTTGGGGAGGTTCCCCTCATGTTCTTCTTGTTTCTGTTGGATGTTCTTGTGCATCCTGGGTCGGGTACCTTTGGATGCTTTGTATGTTCTGGCCGACCGAGGGTCTCATGTTCTTGAGGGATGTTCGTTCTTCTGGCCTAGGTCCGACTTGACCCATCCTCCGACCGGGGTAAGGCATCGGGGCAGGTTTGGGACACGTATGGCTACAGCAGGTTCGCGCCGCGTTGAGGCGGCGGGGTCCCCAGCGCGAGCGCTCCGGGTGGAACGCCGCCAGTGGCCTGCAATCGGCCGGCATCGAAGGATCGACGCTGTCGGAGAGGCGCCCTTCTCCAGCGCGACGGCGCGAGGGCCTCCAGAGGCCCCCCCAAGACGCTCCGAAGCGCGCCAGAGCGTGCCACGGGGTCGACCTCAACGGTGCTTTTTCTGCGATGTCGTGGGCCGTTTTCGTTTCGACGTCGTTTGGCAGCAGAGGCGGACTGAGGGGAACGAAGAATGACATAAACATAGAAGCTCGGGGGTCCGCGCGGATTTCTCGGATCCGCGCTGGACCGACCCCCCTGCCTGGCGCGCGGAGCGCGGATCCGAGAAACCCGCGCGGACCTCAGAGTTGGTATGTTTGTATCACTCTCCGTTCCCCCAGGACTGAAGACGAAGCGAGGGAGAACGAGAGCAAAACGAGAACGGGAAGCACTGCCTGGGTCGATCCCTGGAGCGTGCTCCCGGGCGCCAGCTCCCGCTCCACGCACCCCGCCCCCGCGCTCGGTGGGGCTTGGGGGGCACGGAGCTCCCCAGAGGCCCGAGGTCCGAGGCGCCGCTTCTCCGCTCGCTCTTTCCTCCCTCTGCCCCCCCCCCCAGACATGATCGCGTCGTAAAGATTCAGGACGGGAGGTTTTCGGCCAATTTCGGCCTCGGGGGGCCCTCGCTGGGCCTCGGGACCGTCGAAGAACGACGCAGGGTGAAAGACGAGGTCCCGGGGAAAGGGTCGGGACTTCCACGGACCCCGCATTGAAAACATCAGGACGTCGCACGTCTGGACCCTCCTCTTCCAGAGGTTTTGCGGCCGTCTTCTCTCTCTCTCCTCCCTCCCCTCCTCGTGCTTCGCCCCCTCCTCCTCCCTGCGGATGCTCCTCGTCTTCATCTCCCTCCTCCTCCCTCTCCTTCTCCTCCCCCTCGCTTTCTCGCTTTCCCGCTCCTTCCTGACACGCACGCCCTCTCTCTAAGGTCTTCTCCTCCTCCTCCTCCCCCCTCACCCGCCTCCACCTTCTCCCGCCCCCTCCTGGAGGAGGGAGGACACGTCTGAAAGACCGGCGACCTCAGCGGGACTCCCCCTGCCACCCTCGGCTCCGTCTTCCCCCCCCCGCCGTTCGGCCAGGACCTGGGCGCCGGCGCTGGCTTTGTGTGGATGTTTGACACGAAGCAGGCCCCCTCCTCCTCCCCTCCTCCTCCCCCTCCTCCTTCTCCTCCTCCTCCTTCTCCTCCTCCTCCTCCTCGTCTGCGGTATGCGGAGCAACTCTGAGAGAGAACGTGATGACCTCGCTGACGACAGACCCGGAAGATGCTATAGATGCTGACGATTCTGCTAATGATGTTCTCTGTCTTTTCAGTCTCGCTGCCAGCCGCAGCCGCGACCGCACGTCCAGATCTCAAGAAATCAAAATCATGCGATGGACCGCCTGTCCCCTGGATGAGTGTCCGTGCCCAGAACACTGACCCGCGGCCTTGAGCCGACGTGCGACGCGCGCGAACCGAAGTCAGAACCTGGACTCTCCCCCGAGATGTTCGCCGGTGCTTGGGAGAACAAGGAGGTTGCATTTGAGACGGGCTTTTATTCCTCAGATGTTGTGTCACGTTTTCTCTGCACTGGGGCACCTCCCCCTCCCCCTCCTCCCCCTTCTCCTCCTCCTTCCCCTTCCTCCTCCTCCTCCCCCTCCTCCTCCCCCCTCCCCTCCTCCTCCCCCTCCTCTTCCTTCCCCTTCTCCTCCTCCTCCTCCTCCTCCTCCCCCTCCCCCTCCCCCATCCCCCTCCCCCTTCTCCTCCTCCTCCCTCTCCTCCTCCTCCTCCTCCTCCTCCTCCTGGTCGTCGTCGCCGTCGTCGTCGTCGTCGTCCTCGTCGACGTCTTCATCAACATCCGCCGAGATGATGTTTTCAATCCGCGGCCCCTGAGGACGCCTTCGACGGGGATAGTATTTTGCTCCAGATTCGTTTTTGATGGTCCCAGGGCCCGATGACGGCGGCCGCCATAGAGCCGAAATTGACAAGACAGACCGGGGTTGAAAATTTCAGCCCGTTGGGAATTTGGGAGTGTCGTCGTCGACGTCTTCGTTGCCGCTGCCGCGGCCTGCGTTGTCGTCGCCTTTCGTTGTTGGCGTGGCGACCCCCCTTCCTCTGGCAAGAGGCGCTCGAGCGGGAGGTGCAGGAGCAGGCCGAGAAGGCGGCGGTGGCGGCGAAGGCCAAGCTGGCCAACAAGCTGAGGTGTGCCCGTGCAGCACCACCATCGGGGGGGGTGCAACCACGTGCGAATCCTACCAAGACTATTGCGACAATCGAGACGAAGGTGTTCCGTCGTTTTCGGCCGCAGGGGCCCTCGCCGGGCCCCGTGACCGCCGGAAAACGATTCGGGACGGAATGCCAGCCCAGAGAGGGGTCGGAACTTCCGGGGACCCCGCATTGAATTAATCAAGACGTCGGATCTCTCGGGTACGAAAAAGCTTGTGGCGAGACAGCAGCACTTGTTGACTCCTGAAGAGAATTCGATGTCGGTGTCGCCGCGGGCGTTGTCCGTTTGAGGAAAAGCACCGCCTGCTCAACCATGACCGCTGCCGGTTTTGGACAGCGTGTGCTGTGGGGCATCGCGTTCACATATTCTCCGTACCCATGTCGAGCTTCGGACGTGCGATCTTGCTAACCCTGCCCCTGCGAACCCTAGCCCTGCGAACCCGACCCGGGTGTCAGAAATCTGTCCTGCAGGGGTCGGGCAAGGCTCAGATATGATTGCCCGGGGTGGCAGCGGGCGGAAAGACCGACGCTGCTGTACTACCATGTTCAGCCTCTGGAGACCCGATGTGGGCCCCGGGACCGTTAGAAGTCGATCTGGCATGGGACGTTAGCCGGGATGGATCCCGTGAGAGGTGCAGACAGACTGATTTTGAGTTCGTGTTGGTCGGGCCCTGACGTCAATTCGAAATGCAAGGATCACATGTTTTTGAAAGTTTGCGGCGTCTGTGCTTGTGTTCAGCTCGCGTTTGGCAAGCTTGATCGCATGTAGGGGAGGTCCCTCCCGCGAAGCCCCTGAAGGAAAGCTGGAAATCGCGGCGGTCGAGCTTGTCCAGGCCAGCACTGAATGAAAATGGCGGGAGCCGGGGGAAGCAACATCGCTTACTAATGAAACTTGCCAGGTGGTACAGCCACAAGTCTTGCTGTTGTTCCTTGTCTTACAGCAACCTCCGCTGAGACCCATCCGAGACTGCGGGGAGCATCCAAAGTCCGGAGACCGCCTCCCGCTCGCTTCTTGTTTCTCTTTTCTGCCGCAGCTCGAAGAAGGAGCTCCTGCACACACACACACACAGCACGCACGCACGCACACACACACAAACACAAACACAAACACAAACACAAACACAAACACAAACACAAACACAAACACACACACACAAGCATACACAGACACAACCAACATACCCACACACGCACACACAGACATACACACAAACCATCTCGGAGATCTCCCCGCGGAGCCCCGAACGTCTTGCGGCCGATCTGTTGTTCCCCCAGGGAATCTCTGGAAGCGAAGAGACTCTCCAAAGGGGCGCCGAGAAGTCCTGGCGCCGCGCCCCGAAGAGGCCGCGGTGCGGAAGAGAGGGAGGCCCGCCAGGGGGTGCACCCCGGAGAGCGCGCGCGCACGCGGAGCGCCCCCCAGGCAGAAGCAGCAGGAGCTCAAGTCGGCCGAGAAGGCTCGGCGGGGGCACCTCATGGCGGTCGCCCATTGGCTCGGGGGCGTCCAGGATTGGGGTGAGGTGATCAGGGGGGGGAGTTAAATGATTGTCATTTCAATGCTTCCCCTGGCCCCCCCGTCTCTGGGTCATAATTTGCGCACCCCCCTCTGGGACGCCCTTCTCTTGCTGACCCAGGGTTGACCTCAGAGGGCAAAAAGGTACCGATACCGCTGCCCCTGCCTCGGTTTCGTTTTTTGGGGGGGGGCCTCATGGGATGTTCTCGTCGCCACGGTTGGATTCGCCACGCACTTCTAGTCAGAAGTCACCCTGGACGATGTCAGGGGAGTAGCGGCATCGATTGTGGTTTGGTTGACTGATGACTTCTTCGCGTCGTGGCAAAATCACGGCGGATCTCTTTTTTTTTTGCGTCCTCGGCCTCCAGGAGCCCTTCATTGGGCCCCGGGGGGCGTCAGAGAGCCGCTCGGGATCAGAAGCGCCCGTCCAGGGGCGGGGGCCCAGACCTCTGGGGAGCCACGCTGTGAAGCACAAGCCCTGCCGCCTGGCCCGTACCAGTGGCGACCCCGCCGCCGGCGTTCAACGTTGAACGCCGGCGGCGGCCCAGAATCGATCGATGTTGAACGATTGAACGTTGCGGAAACGGCCGATCGTTCAAGGTTGAACGATCCCCGCGGTGTCAGAAACCAACGCCGGGGTCGACACGACGCGAACCTAACGTATCCCTGCCTGCCGGCTTCTAATCTGAAGCCCTCCTAGCCCTCAGAGTGTTATCCGGGAAACACCCGGACAGCTGGGCGCCAGAAGGACGTGGAAAGGCCTTTCGAAGATTGCTGGAAAGACCGATGGAAGGACCTAGAGAGAGCTTCCGAAGGAGCTGGAAAGCTTCTGGGCACGCGCATTGGGAGACTATTAGAAAACGCTTCTCGGGACACGCTGCAAGTTCAGGCAAGTTTTTCGATCTGATTTCACGGAGGCCAGAATCACCTCCGTGGCTACCCTGCGGCTCCAGCTTCTTAATATGAGAACTCTTAGCTCTCAGCGAGTCCCAGAACGCTTGTAGAAAACGTTTGCAAGGACGCTGAAGAGCATGCTTGGGAAGTTTGCAAGCTTGGAGAAGCTAGTTGGAAACGCTTGCCAGGACGCTTGAAAGCATGCCTTGGTAGCTTGCAAGCTTCGAAAAGCGAGCGTCGAAGGAGCTTCGAGGAAGCTGCGAAAGACCTGCGGGAAGGTGTGAGGCATGCGTATTGGGAACGAGTAGGACAACGCTCTCGGGACACGCTGGAGCTTCAAGCAAGTCGCTCCGGGGATGCCTGCCCGGGAGGGGAGCTGGCCTACCCTGCGCCGCCGGCTTCTTATCTGAAACCTTCTTAGCTTTCCAAGGAGGCATCCGGGAGGAACCGGATAGTGGCGGACTCCAAAGCGCGCAAAACGGGTATGGGAGACGCGGGCAAGGGCGCTGGAGAACATGCCTTGGGAGCTTGCAAGCTCGGGAAACGTGTTTGGGAGACGCCTGCCTTGACGCTGGAAAGCATGCCTGGTGATGCCTGCCTGGGAGCCTTGGAGAGGGACTGGCGTAGCCCTGCCTGCAGGCTTCTTATCTGAAGCCCTCTCACTTCTCAGAGAGCTATCGGGGAATCCCCGCAGAGAGATGCTTGAAGTTGCAGCGTGTTCCCGCAAGCGTTTTCCGACTGGTTCCTAATACGCGTGCCTGAAGCCTTTTTCCGCAGCTTCTTCGCAGCTCCCCCGAAGCTCCTTCGGAGCACGCTTGTCGAAGCTTGCAAGCTCCCCAGGCGTGCTTTCCAGCGTCCTGACAAGCGTTTCCAAAACACTTTTCCCGCGCTTGCAAGCTCCCCAGGCATGCTCTCCAGCGCCCTTGCAGGCGTCTCTCATAAGCGTCTCACACGCTAGACTACGTCGCTATCTCGGTTTTGGACTGCACCAGGGGGTAACATTTCATGTTGTGGCAACCTCGAAAGCATTGGTGTAGAGCCCGCATTGGTGTAGAGCCTCGGGGAACCTGGTTTTAATCTTCGAATCGAGTTATGACCCAAAAACGGTCCCCAAATAGAACCGCTGTCGCTCACAATCTGGACTCAAACGATTCAGTGCAGCTACAGCGACTCCAGTCACACCAGTGGATTTGCCAGCCATGGGCCAGACACGCTGTCATGGGCCAGGCGGCCTGCCAGCGTTTTGTAGTTAGGTTCCGCGCTGCGGGCTTCACAGGAGACATGTGGGCAGATTGGATGGGGTTCAGCTCCGGATGGGGGCACAAGGCATGTGATCCTCGCGTGTCCTTGGGATGGGTAAATCTCACGTCTGGAGTCGTCACTTCCGCGGTCCGAACTAAATGTCCGACCGTCGGTCCTTTCTTCGTGCCCCGTGTTTCTCTGGACGGTGCTGCGACTGAGGGTGGGCGGCGCCACGCGTGCTTTGTGGAGCGGGCATTTGTCTGGAGCGCGGTATGCAGCTGCAAGCCCCAGCCTGGGCAATTGTAGCCCTCACCCGGCATGCAGTTGCAGCCGCGCCAGGCTTTGCTGCTCGGTGCTTGCAACCGAGCAGCCGACAGAGTCACCATTATATGTCTGTCGCGCGCAGCGTTTTAATGGCGGAGAGGTAGGAGGGTGGCGGGAGGGCGATCTTTCCTGCCACGAGGGCGCCATGCCAAAAATCTCGGGCTTTCCAGAGCCAGAACCACATGATGTTTGACGTGGCGCCTCCCCGAGGCAACGTGGGCGCCACGTCAAACATCTCGGGGCTACCAAAACCAAAACCTTAGGATGTTTGTGACGTGGCGCTCCCCCGAGCCCACTGGGGCGCCGTGCCAAAAATCTTTGGGCCCCCAAGCCCTAACATTCAGGATTTTTGACGCGGCGCCCCCCCCAGCCCACGGGGGCGCCGAGTCGAAAATCGTGGAGCTCCCAGGTCCACAAAGCCATAGGATTTGTCACGTGGCGACATCCCGAGCTCACTGGGGCGCCGTGGCCAAAATCTTCGGGCTACCAAAGCCCAAACCCCAGGATCTTCAACGCGGCGGCCCTCCGAGCCAACGGGGGCGCCGTGCCAAAGATCTTTGGGCCTCCACGGCCCAACATTCAGGATTTTTGACGCGGCGCCCCCCCCAAGCCCACGGGGGCGCCGAGTCGAAAATCGTGGAGCTCCCAAGACCAAAACCCTACGCCGATAGATACTTGGGTCGTTCCCCTGTTTAACCCTGCCGCCCTCGGCTTGCTGCTTCGGTGCGATGTGTGCTTTCGGGCAGCGGTTGGGCATGGTTGGGCCTCCGGGTTGGCCAGGAGGCCCACCGGCGATGGAAATCCCAATCGGCGTTAGGAGGAGGAAAGGATCTTGCTGGAAAGGACCCTGAGGGGTTTCACCGTTTGCAGTTTCTCGGGGCCTTCCTGGGCCCGGGACTGTCAAAACACGACTCGGGATGGCAAGGCAGGTTTGGGGCAGGTCCCGAAGTACAGGACCTTTTATTCCTTCATGACCCCTTTTCCTTGAAGCGAGTGCGCAGCTCCGACCAACATTTTGGATTTTGCGGACGGTCTTTTCCTTGTCGCCCGCAACCGCAAGCAAGGGCCTCCGAGCCGGCGGCTCAGTCACACTTAGGGCGTCAGGAGCCTCCAGTCATGATCTCCCGACGAGTTCCCGTCAGAGCACCTAGAAGGACGAGGAGGGGGGGTGAGGAGGGGTTGGGGGAGCAGGCGGAGAAGCAGGGTCGGGAGGAGCAGAAGGGCGTGAGGATGCGCAGGGTGCGGAGAAAGCGGGGAACATTCAGGCCATGAGAATCGGGCCGGGCGAAGGGGGGGGATTGGGAAAGGGGGGGCTACGAAATTTGCTGCATGCGGCTGGTTTCGGCTTCACCGAGGGGCCCATTCCTCGATACATAGCCGCCTCCGGCGCCGGGAGGCTCCGGGAAAATCAGCTGCGCGAGCTGATTCTCAAACCCCCCTTTTGCTATCCCCCCCTTTCGCCCGACCCGAGAGAAGGAGAGGGCAAGGATGCCGCGGGAGCGTGCGGAGCAGGAGCGGGGCAAGGAGAGAGAAGGAGGAGAGGGGGCGGACGACGGGGAGGAGGCGCAGAACGAGGAGCTCCTCCTCCTCCTCCTCCTCCTCCTCCTCCTCCTCCTCAGACGACGGGGAGGACGACGAGGTGGACGGCCAGGAGGGGGCCAGGAGCACCCGCGGAGCGAGGCGACGACCGCGAGCGGCGGCGGCGACGGCGATCGGCGTCTGCTTCCAATCGGTACCCAGGCCGCTCCGCTGGCCATCGACGGACCATCGAGGAGCATTTTTTTCCTTTCGGCGAGGACCATCGAGGAGCATCCTCGATCATTTCGAGGAAGAACCGCGCACGAAACCGAAAAAAACACACCCGCTGGCCAGTCCTGGCCAGTTCCATCCCGGATCGAGTTCTGGCGCTCCCGGGGGCCCGAAGGAGCCCCCTGGGCCGAAGGTGCAGCACCGAATCCTGGAGCCCCGACGACGGCGGCGACCATAGCACAGCTCATGCTGCGCTGCCGCACGCGGCAGTCCTCGAGCACGTTCGTGTCAGCTCCGTGGTGGGCATCGCCCGCCGAAGCAACAGACGCCCAGACATTCGACGTCGTGGTTTTTCCCAACGCGGCTCCCCAGAGGTCTTGACCCCTTTCGTCCCCGAGGGCCGTTGATCGGAGCGGCCAAGAAGGGGGTGATGACTTGGGGGGGATACCATGGCCACGGCAATGAGATCTCCCCGGATGTCATGGCCCGCTCTTCTTCTTGTTCTTCTGAGTATTATTAGTATGTTTCTTCTTTTCCATGTTGTATCATTATTTTGTTAAGCTAGCGTTTTGTTGTAATGAATATGATTCTGATTGATGCTATACTTAGACTTATTGGTATCACTAGTACTGCTGGTATAATGAGTATTGTTCGTATCATTATGATGACTAGAACTAATGTTATTACATCATTAATATCAGCATTATTATTATTCGTATTCATAGTACTGCTGTTTGTTATTAATCAGAGTGAGGGGGGCCGAACGGTCATTCACTTGTCCCTGGGTGCGTGGCTGAAGTGGAATTCCGCGGCGCGGATTCTCGTTGTTGTTGTTTGTTGCTGTTTGTTGTTGTTTGTTGTTGTTTGTTGTTGTTTGTTGTTGTCGTCGTCCCACCCGCAACCCGCCCCGCGCCCCACCCGCGTTCCAACCCGCGAACCACCCCGCGACCCGCCCGCGACCCACCCGCGTCCCACCCGCGACCCCACCCGCGACCCAACCCGCGACCCACCCCGCGACCCACCCCGCGACCCACCCCGCGACCCACCCGCGACCCGCCCGCGGCCCACCCCGTGACCCACCCGCGACCCACCCGCGACCCACCCGCGACCCACCCGCGACCCACCCGCGACCTACCCCGCGGCCCACCCGCGACCCACCTTCGACCCAAACCACGTTCAAGGTACAAACCACCATTTTCGGCGCCTGCGGCGGTCTTTCTTTGCATTCCTTCCAGGTGGAGAGCCCGCGACCCACCCCGTGACCAACTCGCGACCAAACCGCGACCCAAACCACGTTCAGGGTACAAACTACATTTATCGGCGCCTGCGGCGGGCATCTTTTGCATTCGTTTCAGGTGGAGAGCCCGCGGCCCACCCGCGACCATTTTCAGGGTACAAACCATATTTTTCGGCGCCTGCGGCGGGCATCTTCTGCATTCGACCCAAACCACGTTCAGTGTACAAACCAATGTTTTTGGCGCCTGCGGCGGGCTGCTTTTGCATTCGTTCCAGGTGGAGGTGGAGAGCCCGCGACCCACCCGCGACCTAAACCACTTTCATTGAACAAACCAATGCTGCACAAGCGCGGCGGCGGATTTTTGCATGCCGTCTGAGCCCGCAAGGACCTCTTCAAGCCCCGCGCATCCGCACCAGCTCGTCCAGCAACTTTGCCCTGGCGAGTTGCCTTGATCAGAGAAGGCGGGGAGCATAAAGTGGACAAAAGGATTGCGTTGCAGTTATCTTGGGAAAGGAGGGGGAGGCAGGAGGAGTAAACAGGGGACGACGATAACGCGGAAGAAAGGAGGATGTACGGAGAATGTAGAGAAAGAGTAGGAGGAGCAGGAGGACGAGGAGGGGGAGGAGGGGGAGGAGGGGGAGGAGGAGGACGAGGAGGGGGAGGAGGGGGAGGATGATG
Source organism: Prorocentrum cordatum (assembly GCA_963575745.1). NCBI lineage: Eukaryota > Dinophyceae > Prorocentrales > Prorocentraceae > Prorocentrum > Prorocentrum cordatum. The sequence goes on from CAUYUJ010000891.1 coordinate 648,231, forward strand.
ATGATGGACGACAATTGGAGGACGATGATGGAGGCCGATGAGGGGGAGGACGACAATGGGAGGACGATGATGAAAGGAGAGGATGACGAGGAAAAGGAGGGAGGAGGAGGAGGAGGAGGAGGAGGAGGAGGAGAGCGCCATCGACAGGGAAGGTGGGGGCCACGAGGTCCGCCGGCTCGACGACGCCCGCGTCGCCCGCGCCCGCCCCCTCACTCTTATCCGCAATTGCGGGGTGCTACGTATTTCCGATTCGCACTCGACAAACCACGCAGCACTGCCAACCGCGCGCGCTCCTGCCCACGCGGCCTTGCTTGGCTGTGTGGCAGTGGTGGTCTCCTCCTTCTTCTTCTTCCTCTTCTTCTTCTTCTTATTATTATTATTATCATTATCATTATCATTATCATTCTTCTTCTTCTTCTTCGTCTTCGTCTGACGTGCCCCCTGCCCGGTCTCCCCCCCACTCGTCCGCACAGGTGCCTCGGGCCACGACCTGCGACCCCCCCCCCCCCCTCGCGCGCACCCCCTCCCTGGACCCCGCCGCGGCGAGGGCCCCGGGAGGCCGAGAGCGGCAGCGCACCTCCAGGGGACGTCTGCCGGCACGGCGCGAGGATTCCCTCCCTCTCCTCCTCCTCCTCCTCCTCCTCCTCCTCCTCCTCCCCCTCCTCCCCCTCCCCCCTCCTCCCCCCCCCTCCTCCCCCTCCTCCTTCCCCTCCTCCCCCCTCCCTCCTCCTCCTCCCCTCCTCCTCCTCCTCCTCCTCCTCCCTCCTCCTCCCCCTCCTCCTCCCCCCTCCCCTCCTCCTCCTCCTCCTCCTCTCCTCCTCCTCCTCCTCCCCTCCTCCTCCCCCTCCTCCTCCTCGAGACCCCGTCTGCATGCCCGGTCTTCGGGCCATCCCTCCTCCAGGACTCCCAGATGTCGGGGGCGGAAAAGGGGGGTGAGGACTAGGTATCATGGCGGGGGGCATGATATTTCCCCAGATTTCATGGCGCCTTTCTTATTTCATTACGTCCCTGGCCCCCCCGCTGGGCCGCGCACATGCCGCCGGTCATGATTTGCACCCCCCCGTCTTGGAACCCCCCCTCTTGGCCGCTCCCGAAGATGGGGTCCGAGTAGACAGGGTCGGAGGAGGATGGCGCCGCATCGCCGAGGCATCGGCCACAGCGGCTCGAAGCGGACCTGGTGTTCTCCACGCGGACGTCGCCGATGCAACGCCGATGCATCGTCCATGCATCGGCGATGCGGCGCGATTCTCCGACACCACCTACTCGGACCCCATCGGGGAGACCTCTCAACTCGGGCCTTCGGCGGCCGATCGGCGAGGCGCGGCTGCTGGAAAGCACCCCGAGGCCGGAGAACCGTCGTGAGCCGACGAGAACGTCCGAAAGCCTGCACCCGACCAGGGTTCCTTCACGACCCCTTGCCGCCATTGCTCTGGCAGGACAACCACACGGGAGCTCACGGCGAGCCGCCCTCGCCCCCCCCCCCCCCCGCTGGAGGCTTCCTCGCCGCCAGAGTCGCTGTTCCGCAGCGGCGCCAACGCGGGTCCGCGACCCCCCCCCCCGCGGGGAGGCGGATGGGGAGGGCCGGCCGGCGGCGCGCTCGGGGGGAGCTCTCAGATCTGGGCGCTGCGATTGTTTGGCAACGGGCGGGTTTCGCCTGATCTTGGGCCCCCAGCGCCCTCACACATGGACCTGGCTTGAAACATGCTGCCAGGAGGGAAGGTCCAGGGCTCTGGTCGTATCTTGTGCGACTTTCTTCACTGTTTCGCAGTGTGGGATCTGAGGAGAGGGGCCTGTCGGCGGCGCGCCCAGGAGGCAAGGCAGAGGTGGCGGGCCTTCTCAGAGGGCTCAGCAGGGGAGGGGGAGGAGGAGGAGGAGGAGGAGGAGGAGGAGGAGGAGGAGGAGGAGGACCAGGTTGACCCCTGGAGGCGCCAGCGGTGCTGCAGTGCGCCCCGGAGTCGTGGCGGGGAGTCTGGGGCGCCCCCCCCCCCCGAGGCCACGAGGAGGGCCTCTTCGCAGAAGGCCCGAGCGCTTCGCAGAAGCCCCGCCGCCCTCCGAGCAGGCCTCCTGCCCCTCTCGCCTCCTCCCCCCCCCCCCTCGGCGCGCCGCCGAGCCCGTCGAGGCACCGGCGGCCCCCTGGCTGCGTCCCGCCGCCGCGGCTGGGCCCGCCACGCAGTAGACGGGGTCCGGGTGGGGGCCTCGTAGAGAGGGCCCCGGAGTCCAGAGGAGTTGGGGAGAAGGAACGAGTAGGGAGAAGGAGCGAGTAGGGAGGGGGGGGAAGAGGAAAAATCAGCCATGAAGGCGACCTCAGCCTCGTCCAGCCCGTCCTCGTGCCTGACCTGCCCCCCCATCCCTCCTCCCCCCCCCGCCCCTCTTTCCTTCCCTTCCCCCTCCCCCTCTCTCCCGCTGACGCTACCTCCCCCCCTCTTCTCGCTTCACCTCCACGTCCTCCGCCTCCGCCTCGTCCCTCCGTAGATACTGAGTACTGCGTCCCCCTCTCTCCGGAGACTGTTCGAGCGAAGCGCCACCTCTCCCGCATGGTGCACACGTATGTTTTTTTTCCGGTGTGTGTTCATACCGGAATTCCGCATTTCTATGTCCGACGTTTCTTTCTTCACATCGTATTCGTTGCTTCTGGAAAGGTGTGCTTCCGCCGCAGCGCTGGCCTCATGCCAGGCACCGCGCTCTGTTCCCGCCGTTCCGAGTGGCTCTCGCCGGAGCGCGGGCAACAGTTTTGGGTCCGATTCCTTCCTAGTCGCTGTCCCCCTTCCGTTCCCCTCCCCGGCCTTCCGAGGGTGGTCCTTTTGCCCCTCCCGCTCCTTCTATTATTGCTCCTTCTACGGCTATTCGTGTTTCATCAGATGCATGCTCATCCAGTACCTCCTTCGTCTTAGCATCCAGTGTGCACGGCTCACCTATCTGATTGCTCATTACACGATGGGCCATTTGGGGATCCATGCCAGCTAGTAGGATGTCAGACACTGCGCGCGTGCTTGTACCTACCTTGTCTCCCCCCATCTCATCCCTCCCCTCCTCCGCCGAGAGTGCTAGCGCGTGGCAAAGCGAATGGTCGAAACAGGACCTCGCAGAGATTTTCAGTAAGTGGCAGCAGCTGTCCAAGATAGGCGACCGAAGCAGGTCAGAACTCCATGAGCTGGATCTGAATTCTGAATCCCCCGCCTCTACGGTAGGTTCGCGTCGTGTCGACTGGCGGCGGCCCAGAATCGGTCGATGTTGAACGATCGGACGTTTCGGAAACGGCCGATCGTTCAAGGTTGAGCAATCCCCGCGGTGTCAGGAACCAACGCCCGGGTCGCCACGACACGAACCTGCCCTATCTTGCATCCCCCCATTTTGGCAAGGCCTCGGGTTGCGCACAGACAGCCCCCCAGGCAGTCCCAGCAGCTGGGGGCGGCGCCAGTCTCAGCACCCCCGCCCCCGGGGCGCGCGGAGCTCCAGGGTGTGCCACCGGAGGCGGTGCCAGGGTGCTGAGTCCGCCGCAGGCTGCTCGGGAGGCCTGTTGAGGCCAGCTGGCGCTCGGGAAAGCGCGGGCGCGGGACGCGTTCGCAGGCCTCTACTCCGAGTTCGACGACGCTGGGGTCCCCACGAAGCTGGCGGACGGCAGCGAGGCGGGCGCGCGGCGCGGGCGGCTCGGGGCGGCGGAGGGATCGACCCTGACGTCCGGACCCTGCAGCTTTGTCACATCGAAGGCTCAGCCTCGCTTCCCCCGACCTCCCATGGAAGGGCTGAGAAACACCACCAGGGTCTTTGAGTTCGATTCCTGCTCGACCAGCGGGCAACACACGTACACCGATCCTGGCCAGGCCGGTATTCCCTGAGATCCGTGCATCGCAATTGTTGTCCACCGAAGGCTGTCGCCGAGTCTTGGGCCTAGGGGCCTTCGCAGAGCGATCTGTCGCGGTTTGCGGTCCAGAGCTCCTGTTCATGTCGTGATGTCTCGCGCGGCTGCGCTCTTGCTCGCGGCGTTGCTTCTCGGGGTCGCGCGGCTCGGCCGGTGGCTGGGGCCCCCGCAGGGCGGCGGCGCAAGACGCGTCCCCGCCCGCTGGGGGCTGCTAGTACTGCTGGTCCCGTGACGCGTCCGCCGGCGGGCCTCCAGAGGCCGCGGTGCCCCGAGCCCAGAGGTCCCTTGGGCTGGTGTAGCGGATCCCGAGATCATGGCGTTCCATGTTTCCGAACCCTCCTGCGGTGCTGGGTCTTCGTTTTGGAGATACAGCGCCCCGCGTTCCTCTCTTCTCCTCCACTCTTCGTCCGCCTCCTCCCTCCTATCATCCCTGCCTCCGCTCTTGGCACACCCCTCACACGCTTCGGGGCACAATAGGGAGCTCCACCGAAGGTCCCACGCCCGCCGCCCGCATGCGCCCGACCCACCTATTTCGGCACACCCCTCACGAGAATCGCGGCCCCATAGGGAGCTCCACCGACGGTCACAAGGGTGCCGCCCGCAGGCGTCCGACAGACCTATTTCGGCACACCCCTCACGAGGATTACGGCCCCAGAGGGAGCTCCACCGAAGGTCCCAAGGGCCGCCCGCATGCAACCGACCCACCCATTTCGACACACCACTCACCAGGACGCGGCCCCATGGGGAGCTCCACCGACGGTCACAGGGGTGCCGCCCGCAGGCGTCTGACTAGCTCATTTCGGCGCACCCCTCACGAGGATTACGGCCCCATGGGGAGCTCCACCGAAAGTCGCAGGGGCGCTACCCACATGCGCCCGACGCACCCATTTCGGCACACGCCTCACGAGGATCGCGGCCCCATAGGGAGCTCCACCGAAGGTCCCAAGGGGCGCCGCCCGCATTCGTCCGACCCACCCATGTCTGCACCCCCCTCACGCGGATCGTGGCCCCATAGGGAGTTCCACCGACGGTCACAGGGGCGCCGCCCGCAGGCGTCCGGCCACCCTATTTCGGCACGCCTCACGAGGACAGTGGCCCGGTAGGGAGCTCCACCGAAGGTTCCGAGGGCCGCCCGCATGCATCCGACCCACCCATGTCGGCACACCCCTCACACGTTTCGCGGCCCCATAGGGAACTCCACCGCACGCGCCACCCCCGCCCATTTCGGCGCGCCCCTCGCAAGCTTCGTGGCCGCATATGGAGCTCCACCGAAAGTCACAGCGGCCGTCATTGCATGCGCCTCCCCCACAGCCCACATGTGGTACCCGCCCCATGTCGCACACCCCTCGCGCGGTTCGCCCGTCTCACGCGTTTCGCGGCCACATAGGGAGTTCCCCCTCGATCGTCCCGTCTGCCCTGCAGTACTCACAACTGCATCTGGTTGGGTCCTTCGCCAAGACAACTTTCACAACGGGCGCTTCCGCCCTGCTTCGAGCCCCAGCGCCCATACAGACCGATCCGGCTTCAAAAGTAGCAGAGCAAGACGGGGTCTAGGGCTCCAGCCGTGATTCTTCTGTCTGCTTTTTGCCGCAGCGTCAGGGTGAGGCGAGGGCCTACCCCAGTAGCGCGCGCCCCGTCCAGGCCCTGCGAAACTCCAACCCGAAGCGGCCCGAATTCCAGGCCCCCGTCCGAGTCCGACTCCAACCCGAAGCGGCCCGACTCCATACCTGTTCCGCTCCGATCCGACTTTGGATTCGATGCTGACTGATCTTGCCTTCTCTTCCTCTCCTCTTTTCGAAATCGTGAAACGAGGAGGAGGAAGGTTTTCGATGTTTTTAGGCGTCTCTGGGAAGGATTCAGATTAGGTAATGGTTTAGCGTTTTTCGACGAATTTTATCTAGGATCGAGATGGTTTTTGAGGTTTTTGGGAGCCTTTTGGGGGGCTCCTGAGGGCCCCTGGGCGGTCCACGGGGGCCCGCTTCCTGGACGCAGGAGGTGGCGACCCCCTCGGCAGTGACCAGCCTTGGCCCCCCTGGCATTGCAGGGGGGGGCAGGGAGGAGGCATCTCCCCCCTTTCCCCTCCGACGCCTGCTGCGAGAGCAGTCCTGGACGGAGGAGGATGCGGGCGTGAGGCACCTGCCTCGTGTGGCCGCCTTTCATGGATTGACAGACGGCCGGCTGAGGCAAGGCGCTCCCAGGTTGACTCTACAGCCTCGGGCCAGCTTTCTCCCAAGGCCGAACACCTTGCCAACGCCACGAGAAGATGTGGGCTTGCACCACACTGTTTGCGCCACACAGCTTCCACCACATAGTTTGCACCACGTAGATTTCACCATATGGCTTGCGATGATGTGGACTTGCAACGCGCAGATTGCATTATTTTCATTCCACCACGTATTGCACATTGTGAGTACGCCACAGGCGAAACCACACCGGAACCAGACCAAACCGAGCACATTGTGAGGACGTCTCAGGCGAAGCCGCGCCGACACCACGCGAAACCAGGCAAGTCGTGAGGACGTCTCAAGCGAAACCGTGCCGACACCAGTCCAAACACCAAGCAGCTTTTGAAGACGTTTGAAACGAAACCAGCTCAAAGCCAGGCCAAAACACGGGCCAAACAAGGCAAATTCTGTCCAAGGAATGTCTCAAGCGAAGCGCCACAAACCAGGCTCCATTCAATGACACTGGTAAAATAGATGTTAAGGAGTGGACGATCCAAGGGCCCCTCCCCCGCAAGGGGGTCCTGTAAATGCGGCTGGGGTTCAACAACATGTACGTGCCAAGGGCGCAAAAGCATGCATTTGTCATGCGAGCGTTCTCGGGGCAAATGGATCACGTTAGGAGAAATATTCCCGAGGCTGTAGCAGCAGAAACTCCCACCGTCTTCTCTGCCCCCCCTACTCCTCCTCTTCTGTCGCTGGTACCACTGACCTGGGCAGTCCAAAAAGTCCCAGCACGTCAGGTGCGCACACCCGCACTGCACGGTCTCAGATAGGTGGACGCTTGCGAGCCATTTGCTCGAAATTAGGTACGCTCCCCGCGCAATCCTGCTGCAGTGCAAACAAGTCTCCCCTCCCTCCTGCCATCCTGTGGCAGCCCTGTGATTGCGACGCCGCTCGCTCTGCAAACAGCGTGTGAGCCTCGCCCTCGCGCGTTCCATTTAAGTCAAAGGCAGCACCCGCTTGGGACACGCTGCGTGACCCCTGAGTCCCAGAGCCCACCCCCCCTTCTCCCGCAGGCCAAGAGAGCACCGAGCCCCCCCCCCTCTCCCCCCCACCGCCTCGGCCGCCCCCCCCGGGCGGCGCGGCGCGCCGCGCGCGAGGGCGCCCCGCGGCCGGCCCTTCCCCGCTCGATGGGCCAGGCGTGCTGCACGCTGGACGAGGACCTCGGGGCCCGAGCGGGGCCCAGATCTCGTACCCTCTTCCCCCATTGGGGCCCTCCTCCTCCTCCATGTTCTCCATCCACTCCTCCTGCTCTTCCTCCTCCTCCTCCCCATTCCTCCTGGTCATCCCCTCTCTTGTCCTCTTCCTGCTCCTCATCCCTTTTCTCCTCATCCTCCCCTTCCGCCTCCATCTCCTCCTCCTCCTCATCCTCCTCCTCCGCCTCCTCCTCGTCCTATTCCTCCTCCTTATCCTTCTCCTTCTCCTCCTCTTTCTTCTTCCTCCTACTCCTCCTCCTCCTCCTCTTTCTCCTCCCTCTCATCATTCTCCTCCCTGTCGTCATCCCCCCTTTGCCTCTTCATCCTCCTCCTCCTCCTCGTCCTCTTCCTCCTTCTCCCGTTCCTCCTCCTCCTCCTCCTCCTCCTCCTCCTCCTCCTCCTCTTCCTCCTCATCCTCCTCGTTCTCCTCCTCGTCCTCCGCCTCCTGCTCCTATTCCTTCTCCTCCGCCTGCTCCTCATCCTCCTCCGCATTCTCCTCCTCCTCCTCCTCCTCGTCCTGCTCATTTCCCCTTCCCCTCATCCTCCTTATCCTCCGTTTGCCCCCCTCCCCCGCTCGGCTCGCCACAGGAGTCCGCGGGCGCGCTGGAGGCCGGGGGGCGCATCGCCATCGTCGTCGTCGCGGGTCGTCTCTCGTCGTCGTAGTCGTCGTCCTTCGTCGTAGATCGTCGTCGTGTCTCGTCGTCCCTTTTGTCGTCGTCGTCGCTTATCGTTCTTTTCCTCGCAGATCATTGCCAGCGAAGGAGGAGGAGGAGGAGGAGGAGGAGGAGGAGGAGGAGGAGGAGGAGGAGGGACAGGAGAAGGAGGAGGAGGAGCAGGAGGAGGAGGAGGAGGAGGAGGAGGAGGAGGAGCGGAATATGGATGGGGGAGGGGACGGGGGAGTGGGTGGGGGAGGCGGATGGGATGGGGGTGAGGAGGAGGAGGAGGAGGAGGAGGAGGAGGAGGAGGAGGAGGAGGAGAGGAGGAGGAGGAAGGGGAAGGGGAAGGGGAAGGGGACGAGTGGGAGGGAGACGGGGGGTTGGGAGGGGAGGAGGGGAGGGGGTCCGGGAGGAGGGAAGATGGAGGGCGAAGGGATGTGGGAGGAGAGGGTCGACGGAGAAGGGAGTAGTAGGGGAGAAAGGAGGTGGAGGGGAGAGAAGGGCAGAGACCAGGGAGGAGGCAGGGTGGGGGGCAGGAGGGGCATGAGTGGGATGAAGAGGAGGGTGGCCTCCCTCTCCCCTCATTCCCTCCCCCCTCCTCGTCCTTCCGCCCTTTTTCCTCCTCCGTACTCCCGCTTTCGCTCTCCCTCCTCGCCCCCCCCACACCCTCCCAGAGGGCCAAAAACCTTCAGACCATTCAGGCCCGACCTCCAACCTGGAGGCGCTTTACTGCATGCTGAACCGTTTCTGGCCCTCCAACGGAGATTCGATCTCGCTCCTCTTGCCCTCCTCCTGGGGCCAGCGAGGTGAACAAGCTGCCCGCCGCCGACGAGAGGCTGGACTCCCTGGAGGACTGCCTCGTCGCCGCCGTGGGCTGCGCCGGCCCCACCTGCACCAGCTACTTCGATCGCGAGGCGTCGGCGGAGGCAAACGGAGCGGATAGCAGGGCTCGAGCTGAGCGGCGTTTCGACGAGTTCGTGGACCGTTTTCGTTTTGGTTCCGTTTCGCAGCAGAGGCAGAACGAGGACAGAGCGAGGGAAAGCGAAGGCAAGATTGAAACGGAAAACGTTGCTTCGGCTCGAGCCCTGGCGGATAGCTCAGGGGGGGGGGGGGGAATTACGGTCGGGAGCGTCTCCTCAGCGTATCGCGCCGCTGGTTCTGGCCCATCACGCTGCGGCCCGACGCGCTGAGCACGTGCTCGTCCCCGAGCATCAGCGCCCCGGGCTTTTCCCAGCCGACTCCGCCCCCCGAGGCAGAGCGGCACGCCAACCGAGTGCGAGGCATGGCGCGTCGCAGGGGCCGTCGCCGCGACACGGCAGGCAGAAGCTCATAGCCCGTAGCCCACGGGGGGAGTTTGCGTGTACCCAGGGGCGCCGATCTCAAGGAAACGCGGACATCGACGAGGCGCGCGGAGTGGCGACGGGTCCCGTTTCTGTGTGACAACGGCGCGCTCCGTCGCCAAGTCAGGCGGCATTGTCGCCGCCGTCCTGGGTGTGCCTCCCCCGATCCATGGATCCGGCCACGCGCCAGACCCACGGATCCGTAATCCATGTTAGCGTGTGTCCAACCATGCCGCCCATGATTTCCGCGAGGCTGCCCCCGAGCACGCGTAGTGTCCGCTTTGTCGTTGCCCAGTGGATTTCGGGTGTCAGCTCGGCTCTCCACAGGTCGTTCGGGACGGTCTGGGCACCCTCTGAACGCTGTCGGAGTGGGCGCAGGTGCTGGCACGCATCCCGAGGCTGCAAATCCGCCGAGAACCAACCCCAGACATGCGACGCCCTGATTTTTTTCAATTCGGGGTCCCTGGAAGTCCCGACCATGTCCCCGGGGCCTGTTTTTCATCCTGAGTCGTTTCGTGACGGTCCCGAGGCCCGGCGAGGGCCCCCCGAGGCCGAAATTGACCCAACACCTCCCGCCCTGATTGTTCTACGACGCGAGCATGTCTGAGACGATCACATCCGAAAGCCTCGAGACTCGGATCCGAAGCTCGGCGCGGCGAGCCTGGGAGGGAACAAGTTGGAGGGGCTGGGCCTTCTCCCAGACGGCGGCGGGGGGCGGGGCTGCCCGGCAGTCCTCCGTCCGTCTGGGAAGCTGCCGCTGTCTTTGGAGAAGGCTCGGAAAGCTTCTCAGAAGGCCGGAGCGGTTCTGACCCAGACATGATCGCGCCGTTCAGAAATCAGGACGACTGATTTTCGGCCTCGGGGGGCCCTCGCCGGGCCTCGGGACCGTCAAGAAACGACGCAGGAGGAAAACCCGGCCCCGGGGAAAGGGTCGGCATGTCCAGGGAGAAGCCCCGTGGCCCTCTGACAAGGCCTGCCCCCTCCCGCTTCCCCCCCCGGGGCTCGCCGCCGAGACACTTCCCCCCGCAACCTGGCATCGCTCGGACGTGTGCACGCCCTCCGGCGAGGCCAGCGCCACAGCATCTGGACCATCTGGGAGCATCTGCTGGATCCGCCTGCGACAACCGAACCCCCACGCACGACCTCGGGGAATCCACGGGGAGTGGTCTGCCCGAGCAGTGGCCAGGCAGCGACGGGCCCCTGCGCTGTCCGCCCAGACATGCGACGCCCTGCTTTTTCCAACACGGGGCCCCCGGAAATCCCGACCCTTTCCCCGGGGTTCGGTTTCTCGTCCTGCGTCGTTTCTTGCTGGCCCCGAGGCCCGGCGAGGGCCTCCCGAGGCCGAAATTGGCCAAAAACCTCCCGCCCTGATCTGTTGTTTGACGACGCGTGCATGTCTGGGACTCTTCGCCCCTCCCGCCTCGGTGTCTGCCGAGCCAGGCGGCCGAGCTCCCCCAGCTGCCCGCGGCGCAGGGCCCCCGCGGTGCGCACCGCTTCGCCACCGGCGCCACGTAGCCCGGCCGCGCTGCCGCGCGGAGCCGCCGTACACTGCGAACGCGCGCTGCCACGCGCAGCGAACTGAACAGCGGGACCCAGGCCTCTAGCGTTAAGTCGGGCATGTCCCTCTGCAGGAGGAGCAATCCGAAATAGTGAGAAAATAATAGTTCTGGGGACGATTGGTTCACCATTTTTGCATACTTTGGGTTATTGTTTCAGTCACTTTCGTCCCAAATTTGCCTGCAGGAGGACACGCCCGACCTAACTCTAGCCTCTAGCGCCGTCTGGCTTTGTCAGTCCGGCAGTTCTTCCTCGAAGGCGGCCTCTGGGTCGGGGGAGAAAGAGATACGGATGCGTGTTGTACCCCTCCGTCTTCGGCCTCTCCTGGTCCTCCTGGGGAATCCTCGTTGTCACCGCTGCAGTCGCCTCGACATTCTGGTCCGAACGCACCCCAAGAGAGGTCCGGGGACAACACGTACCCGTATCTCTCCGCCCCCCCAACATGGGGCGCGACGCCCGGCCCGGGGGCCCTCAAAGCCTGACCGCAGGAGGAAAATCACCACCCACCAAACCACCCCAACCCAACCCGAAGGCCCCAAGTTATCCTCGATTTCCAGTGGGGGGGGGGGGTCGTGGAACACCGAGAAAACACGTATGGAACCCGTACCCCCCCCCAACCCGAAATTCGGGTCTTCGGGTTGGGTTGGGGTGGTCTGGTAGGTATAGTCAGAAAAACGGCCTCCGGGGATAAGGGGTCCGGACCTCTGGGGTCGCGAGCGTCGGATGCCTGGGAGCGCGGGCCACCCAGACCCCCTCGAGCAATGAGAAAATCATGGCGGGAGGTGTTTCGCAAGTTTCGGCCTCTGGGGGCCCTCGCCGGGCCTCGGGAGCGTCAACAAAACGACTCAGGATGCAAAGCCGGTCATGGGGAAAGGGTCGGGACCTCTGGGGGTCGACGCAGTGAACAAAATCATTACGTCGGGGGTTCTGGGAAGGGTGGGGCCCGACCCCCCCCCACACATACCCGGAGATCGGGGCGTTTCAGTTCTTGTCCAGCCGGGCGTGGTGGCGCGGTTTCGGACCCCCGGGGCCATCGCAGATCGATCCAGCTTGGAACGTGGCGCGGAAACACGGGGTACAGTTTCTCAATGCTGCAATGTTTTGCGACGTCGGATCTCTGGGGGTCCCGACACATGCACACACACACACACACGCACACACACGCACACACGCACATGTACTATGTGTTCTTGGCAGTTGCGTGCTGTGCGACACAGCGGTTAGAGTGTGCCCATAGCCAGTGCGAGCGCGTGCGAAAGCAAACACACACACACACACATCTCTCTATATATATCCGCCGGTCCCCTTGTGGGGCCACCAGGCTGTAAGGCGAAGGTTCGCAGTTTCCTGTGCCAGTTGCAGCTTCCAGTTTCCACTGTTACAGTTCTGCTTCTTGCTGCTTACTGTTCCTTGTTGATGGACCGCGCGAGGAGGGGGAAGCCCAAACGGGCAGCTTTAGCACGCCCTGAGCGTGTGCTCCTGAATTGCTGGGGTGGGTAAAAATTGTCACCCCTCACGCAGATCGGCGGGGTCAGGGTCCAAAGACACAAGGGAGTTGCCACATTTCTCAAATTCGCTGGCACCCCTCACGCAGATCGGCGGGGTCAGGGTCCAAAAACACATGGGATTTGCCACATATCTGAAGTTTGGCGGCACCCCTCATGCGGATCGGCGGGGTCAGGGTCCAAAAACACAAGGGGTTTGTCACATGTCTGACATTCGGTGGCACCCCTCACGCAGATCGGCGGGGTCAGGGTGTACAAACACAAGGGGTTTGCCACATTTGTGAAATTTGGCGGCACCCCTCACGCAGATCGGCGGGGTCAGGGTCCAAAAACTAACGGGATTGCGACATTTTTGAAATTCGGTGGCACCACTCATGCAGATCTGCGGGGTCAGGGTCCAAAAACATATCGGATTTGCAACATTTCTGAAATTCGGCGGCACCCCTCACGCAGATCGGCGGGGACAGGGTTCAAAAACACAAGGGATTTACCACATTTCTAAAATTCGGCGGCACCCCTCACGCGGATCGACAGGGTCAGGGTCCAAAAACACAAGGGATTTGCTACATTTCTGAAATTCGGCGGCACCCCTCACGCAGATCGGCGTGGACATGGTTCGAAAACACAGGGGATTTGTTACATTTCTGAAATTCGGCGGCACCCCTCATGCAGATCCGTAGGGTCAGGGTCGAAAAACAAACAGGTCCCGACACTGCTTCACGGCGGCGCCCAGACCTCATGATTTAGTTCTTGCATCTCCCATTAGCCGAGACAGGGGACTGGCGACATGGGGCGAAGCCCTTACAGCTACATCTATATATATACACCTATACACATATATATGTATATATGTATATGTATATTCATATATATATATATGTATGCATACATATACACACATACAGATACACAAACAGATACACAGTTGCTTCCCCCTCGATGCGCTGGTCAGGTCCAGCCAGCCGTGCAGTAGTATCGAGCACTTGCCAGTGGCAAGGTATTTGTCCACCCTCCGACACCCACGCACACACGCGTGCACCCAATTCCGACCGCCGCGGCGATCGGTGGCGGATCTTGGGGAGTGGAGAGGCAACGCCAGGCATGGCTTTGGCATCATCGTCTGGCCCGACGGGGCCCGGTACGAGGGCCAGTGGCGGGACAACAGGGCGCACGGCGTCGGGCGCTTCACCCACTGCGACGGCGACTCATACACGGGCGAGTGGCAGTCCAACGTTGCGCACGGCAAGGGCACGTACCACCACAAGGACCTCACCAGCTATCGTGGCGAGTGGGCTTGCGACGTGCAGGAGTGGGAGAGCCCCCTTCTGCGGACCAATGACCAACGCCTCCTCCTCCTCCTCCTCCTCCTCCTCCTCCTCCCCCTCCTCCTCCTCCTCCTCCTCCTCCTCCTCCGATTCCTCCTTCTCCTCCTCCTCCTCCTCCTTCAGCAGGGAGGGGGCCCGCGCTGATGCGTACGGCAGGATCGCGCCGCATCGACGCGGCGGCGACCCCAGACGAGGCGCTCAAGGCTGAACGCCGCCAGTGGCTGAGCATTGACCGATCACCAAAGATCGGCGCAATCGGAAAGCCGCGTTCGTTCGGATTTGAACGGCACATTTGGCATCAGGAACCAGAACGCAAGTCTCCACCGCACGAGTTGTTGTGTCAAGATAAGTGGCCCCTCGAGGAGGGACATGGGGTGGAGACGTGGGCGGAGGGCACCCGCTACGAGGGCCGGTTCCGCAGCGGACAGAAGGAGGGCCACGGCATCTACTTCTGGCCAGACGGCTCCCAGTACCGTGGCGCTCGTGGAGCAAAAGACGGCACAAGCACACGGTCGGGGACTCGTCCTTAGCGTGTCGCTCCGCCGGTTCTGGCCCACCACGCTTCGGCGCGGTGCACCATCCACGTCCTCGTTTCCCAGCGTCCACGTCCCGAGCGTCGTCCAGCCGATTCTGCCCCGCGGAGCGGAGCGACACGCGATCCACTCGCATGGCATGGCGTGTCGCCGAGGCCGCCGCCGCGACGCGCTGAGCAGAAGTTCCCGACTGTATGCACGTTGGGACGTTGGCTCGGATCTCTCGGGTGGCGCCTGGCCGCCTGCTCCACCCCGCTGGCGGCGACTCCAGCTCCGCCCCCCGGCGCGCCCCCGCGCGTGGGGGGAGAGGTCGGGGTGAGGAGAAGCGACGCTTTCACCAGCACCACCAGGGGGGCCACTTCCAGTGAGGAGGTCCACGATGCCTCCCCGAGCTGGGGGTTAATCCAGAAGCCGCATTAAAGTGATCATTTTGCCCCTCTGTGACAGAGGGGGTGCGTTTGGAGGCCCTCTGTGACAGAGGGGGTGCGTTTGGAGGCCCTCTGTGACAGAGTTGCTCGTCATCCCGCGCGAGAGGCGGGGACCACTCCACCAGGGGGACCCCCACGGCTCCTCCCGCCGGTGGCCCCCTTGTGGTGGTGTTGCTCCTCCTTGCTTCTGGAGACGGGTGCAAGAGGACGAGGTCCAGCGCCGACCCGGGAAGCCCGCACGGACCGCCAAGGGCCTCTTGCCTCTCCTGTGCGGAGGACTGCAAAAAAAAACCCTTCTTGAACGAAGGATTGCAAAAACAAACCTTCTCTTGTGCGGAGGTTTTTTTTTGCAATCCCTCTTTTTGCAATACTTTTCGTTTACTTGCAATCCTTCGTCCTGGAGAGATCCGGCGCCGCGAACAGAAATGCAGCATCGCGACAAGCCAAGACTCGAGACCCGAGCCCCAGGTCCGACCTCTCTCTGCGGCAGGGTTCGAGCTGGGGCTCTGGGCGAGAACGACCGGTGCGAAGAACAAATGCAACGCCCGGATCCAAGGGCTTGTCAGGCCGGCCCCTCTTTGGGCTGCGACGACTACGGGGGGGGGGGGGGGGCGATCAATGGGGGGGGGCGCGAGGGCTGCAGAACACGGCCCTTGCAGGGCCCCGAGAGGGGCCCTCTAAGGGCCATAGTGGAGCCTCTTGGGCCCGAGAAGTGTACCTGTCTTGCGCCCAAATTGCTCGCCCCACCACTGAGCGACGCCTCAGCCGTCCCTGCCTGGTCCATTCCCGGACATCCGAAGATCTGATCTTTGCCATCCGCGGCCCCAGAGCTCCCGACCCCAACTCGCTATTTTGGGCCAGTCTCTCGCCCTGCCGTTTTGGGTGGCCCTGGGCTCTGGGGCCCGATACAACTGTGGTTCCCTGAGGCCAAGAGCGGGGACAATGGCCGGGGTTGGTACTCTGCATCTTGGGGGGGCCTTGCGTGTCCTGTGAATGACGGTATTTCCGTCGTGTACTCCGCGACTTCGACGCGGATTCTGCTTGGAGTCGACGCGGTTTCGACGCGGATTTGAAGCGGATTCGACGCGAATCGATCTGATGCGTTCGACACACCATTCGACCCAGATGCGACGCGGATAGTGGCTCGATAGGACAGACAAGGCCCCCCGAACATGCTACACAAGGATTGAACAGATCATACCCTCCCTTGCCAGAACCGCTTCCCTTTTTTAAGAGTATTTGGCCTAGAGGTTGACTCCAACACAAATATCGGTGGTGTGCCTCCACCGAGGGAAGATGATCCCGATCTCGGTCATGGTGGTAATTCTCGGGCTTCCAAGGTGGCCGAAAAATTGCCACTAGCACCAAAGTCTGGGATCAGCTTCCACTGGTTGAGGCAGACTCCAGTGTTGGTGTAGCTGCCAATGTCCACGCACTTTAAGGGTAGCTCTTTGGGAGATGTTACAGTATCGGGAGCATAGCTCGCGCGCCGCTGCCTTGGGCTCAAGGCACGCGCGCCCTATTTGCCCGGACACCGCGAGTGTTCGCTATGTGCTGGAAAGATCATTACATCGATCTTATCCTATCTTACCCATCCACCCCTCATACTGTACCTTCACAGCAGAGCGATGGATGCAATTTGCCAGGCTATATGCCCCATTTGAGTTACCAGGCTCACTTTCGACTTGGTAGCGGAGCTGGCCGCACTCTCGTGTGGTCAGCTCTTGCTCTTCTTAGCCTCATATTCTTCGGCACGATCTTCGTGACCACCTACCACCCTGCGCCACCACTCCCAGTACGTTTACGAGGATCTATTCAAGAGCAAGAGGCAACACGAGAGGTACGACGTCTAGACGACCAAACTGGTACCATATACGCTTCATCATTGCCTTACTACCAACCGCTCGGCAACGAGCTAACAGCGCAATACTTGAAGCAAGGGCGGGGAGACCCGCCAGACAGAGCGCCTCGAAGACTCGACAAGGCGCTACCCCAGCGCGACAACGCGCATCATAACCGTCCTTCGTTACACATTCTCGGGCTCATCGTTTTCGCTATCATATGGTTCGCGCTGGGGGCAGCAATCGGGCACATGCGTCGTGGAGATAACAACACCGATGGGCAAACACATGGCCCATATTGGGACCCTCAAGGTAATGTACCTTTTTGTGAGTACATCGACGAGGTCAACGCATGGCTCAACGTTACATGCGGACGTATGACGCCACAGGCCCAAGCGGCCGCAATACAACGCGGCCTAGGTGGCCTAACGAGGACACCCGCCACGAGGGTACCGCCTGACATTATAAACTATGGTGCTGACATTGATGGGGTCCACACAGACACAGTAACATACATCATGTTCCTCCTCAGCATGAAGTTCGAACGCCTGGAAGATGAGCGACAGCTCACTTCCGGCACACAACTCATCGACTTCCATGTGCCTCACGGGGAACGAATCGATGTCACTCTTACCCGATTCGAAATGGCCCGACTTGAGGCACAGTCGGTGGGATTCGACCTTCCTAACTTCCAACTGCTAACCACTATCCTATTCCGCGCCTTAGGCGTTGGCAACCAGAAAGCCATGCAATTCTTACAGCCACTCAACCACCAAATGCCTCGAACACAACAACAATATGATGAGTTGCTGGAAAGGATGCGTTCGGTAGGCCACCTATCCGAACGATCTCCTGGCAACATAGGATCCGTGTTTGGAAGAGGAAGGGGATCTGGTAGTGGAAATTTCTACACTACCTTGACTACTGAAGCCCAGCCTGGAAACGGGCCCTCAAACATATGGGCCGATGACCCAGGAGAATCCACTGCTTTATTAGCAGGGGATCGATCACAACCAAGCTGGGCAACCAGCCCTCCTTCTAGAGAACCACAACCACACCGCTCGTTATGGGGGGAATCAAATCCCCTAACCGACGGTGTATCCACCTATTTAGGAGACGAAGATTTCGACTCCGGCACCGACACAGACACTATATCATCAGATGGTGTTGAAGCTCTAGATTGGTCAGATATCATGAATATGGATAACGACAATCAGCGTGCTGAGCATTTATTCTGGCTGTTACAACAGGCTAAACGAAGGTGGAGGAGGTTCACACGAAAACCAGTGCGTCGTGTTAGAAGGAGGATACGCAGAAGTTTTAAAGGAAAGGGTAAAGGCAAGCGTGGTCGTCGGAGGTTGAACGGGCGAGGTATCGCGGCATTTCTCCAGAGGCTCTCAGATGAACAACATGATGAGATATTCTTTGGGGGAAAAGGCCGTGGTAAAGGCCGTAGAGAGACCTCAGGTAAAGGTAAAGGTAGGCGGGGAAACCCGCGAGGTAGAGACGGCCAGGTTCTCAAATGCCATGAATGTGGTAGTTCCGACCATCTTGTGCGAGATTGTCCAGCGAAGGGAAATGGAAAGGGCATGTCGTCCGAAGTCCATTTTGGCTCAAGTGCACCATCCATTGAATATCTGAGCCTCCAGGACTTTGAGGCTATGGAACAGATATTTTTCATTTGGGTTGTTGGCATGGACAACATCGACGAGCTCGAGGGGTATGGTCATGGATTGTACGCGTACTACCTCGAGTACGTCCGCCGGTTCGTCACGGGCAGTAACGAACTCACTCCCGTGGAACACGGTACGCTTGGAAACGAGCCTCTTTCATTCTTCGACTGGATGTTCGGGAACCCAGGCAACATCATGGCCTACGAGAGTGACGACGAGGACACCACTATAGAGGCTTCGCCTTCCGAGGTTCAACGAAACCTCGAACCTCCGCCCGAAATCCCGCCTGGAAACAGGCCTTCTTTGATGGGAGAATATCCCCAGACCACTGAAGACTTAATTGAAATGGAGTCTCAGGCATTTGTTCAGGCCTTCATTGCAGGCGAACCAGATATTCCGTTCATACCTCCTGGTTCGCTTGCTCCAGACGAATATGGACCACGTACCCTTTTGCAGACCCTCATGAGGATGCATGAGATACTTACAATTGGTTATCCTGAGAGTCAAGAACACATCGAAGCTGGCATCATGACAGAACAGGATAATGATGCTTGCGGTAGCTCAGAGCTACTTCTGGCAGCTCTGACTCTCATTGACAGCGTGTATCCTCAGGAAGTGCAGAGACACTTGATATACTCCCGTGGTAGATGGCGTCGTGCTCTGGAAATGGCAATGGCTATGCGCGGTCATGATCTTCCTCCGCCAGGATGGGGTCTCCAGGCGGTGGGAATGAGGCCAAACCATACGGCCATGCGTAACATTGCTGGGCAGCCTATGCTCGGGGGCGAGCCTGAGCCGACAACAGTGCCTCCTACTCCGGGGCAGCCGAGCGACGCACAGACGCCGGCTATGCAGGGAAACCTGCCTGTACCAGATACGCCAATGGCCATCATCATCGGTAGTTCGACATCAGAAGAAGTAGAAGGCGATGGTTGCGGGTTAGATGAGGATGACGTCACCATCCTCATGATGGACATGAATTGTGAGGAAGAGGTTGACTTCGATCCTGATGAGTCTGAATCATCATCACCATCGGCACAAGCGCCATTTGCGCCGAGCTCCACCCAGCAGGGAGACCTGCCTCCATCGGACGATCCATCTGGGATCGCACAGGAGCCTCCTCAGGCACCTTCACCGGGTGCCGCTCCTGCTGCTTCGGCAGCTTCCTCTGATGAGAACACCAGAAGATCTCGTTCCCATACGCGCGTCAGAGAAGAGCCACATCCACAGGCTCGACTTCCTCGTGAGTGGAGACAGGCTGGCCCAAAAGAACACGCTCTCAGGAGAGGTGGCCAGCTACTTCCGTACAACGACCCAAGACGCCGAAAAGGGGAACACTCGGCCTTCGGCCAGGGCAACCCTGCCTATAGGGACAGTGATGGCAAGCCCATCCGCGGAGGCTATCAGCTTGCAACAAACATCCGCCGCCCTGAAATTCAAGAAGTGCGGGCTCAGTTACGAGATATTATCGCGGCGCGCAAGCAGTATAGGCCTCACGCAGCATGCGGACCTTGTTCCCAGCCGTTTCAGAACCACAGGCCAGGATGCCCCGTTGGCAACAACGAAGGCCTGAGCCCCAACAGGGGCAAAACCCCTCATAAAGAGGGCCATCCGCCACTTATCCCGATGACGCAGGACGAGATCGCGGAAGTGAATCATCGTCTCGGGATTTTGAGCCACTTGGATCCGAAAGAAGAAGAAAAGCCTACCCCGGTTCCAAGGGGACTGGTAGCCATGACCCAGGAAGAGAAAGACGCGCTCTTCAGTCTTCCTAGTATGCGAGGAAAGTCGCCTGGCGTCTCTAGCCAGTCCCAACAACCAGAACCGACAATCAAGGATGAGATAAAGGCTCAACGTGTGGCGGAGGATGAGGAGCGTATACGGACAGCAGAAGACCGCACTCGCGAGGCAATTCGCAAGATGTTGGAAGATTCTAGTAAGATCTACATGAAGAGGGCTACGAGGCCCCCGCTCCCACTAACTTCGAAGGCCAATAGTGAACCCCCGACACCTAAGCCGTCCCCGGTGCCGAAACCGAAGACCGAAGACGAGCCCTCAGGACCCTGGGCCAGACGTGCATATGGAGGTGCCTCGATCTGCGACGCCGAAGCCGCCGATTGGCGCAACTCCTCCACAAGCGTCTGTGCCCAAGCAGCAACCTCAGGACCCTATGGAGGAACGAAGACGCCCGCTTAGTCGCAGCAAGTCCATTGCGAAACGGGCGGCAGCTTTCGAGCGCAGTGGGTATGCACCTGCGCCAGCTTCGCCTGTGGCGGCTCGTTCCAGGAGGTCCGATGAAGGTGCTATGTCGAGGGGCACCTGGGCGCCGAAGATCAGGGGCAGCGCCAGTCGCGCATCTCCGCGGGGAAACCCGCCAGGCGCTGCCGCCGCAGCTTCCTCCTCTTCAGGAGCCGCAGCCTCTTCAGCAACAGAGGTTCCGATGCGGGGGAACCCGCCAGCGGTTCAGCTGCACCGCCCAGGTGACACGTCCTTCACTAGTGGGGCTCCAAATGTGATCAGGGACAGACTTGCGCTTCGGCAGCTCCCACCGATACGCTCGGTGGATGAGACATTCATGAAGGAATGCAGGAAAGCTGGAATCCTTCCCACATCCAATGATATTCTCAAACAGCTGAGCAAAGCTCTCAGCAGGATATGCAGACATGCGCCAGACAAGCAACACAATCCTGTGTGGCGCTTGGAATCTTTCGATTATCATGATGGTTGGGTTAACCTAGTGGAACTCGTTGACCATTATCCGTGGAACACAGGTCAATCAAGACATGCTGGGTATAGCCCAAAGTATGACGAGGCCAAGGTCATCAACGAGCATATATGTAGGCGCTCGGTTGACCAACTGGCAGCCATCATGATGGCAGTTGTTCATGTCCGTGAACCAGACGGAGAAGAAAAACAGCGCCTACAGTTCAAGGTGCTGATGCGGGACTCCGGAGAGCCCGCTATCTTCGCCCGCGCCTCTCAGGGGCATTCATGGGAATTGAAAGCTCCATGGTCGCTGTACAGCTACATTGTGCTGTGCGACCAACCTGCCGGGAGACCGGCCCCATACCCCGATGTTGCTATGCATGGCACTCGATGGCACGCCTTCGAAGGGATTATGTGGCACGGCCTGTCCTGTAGACCTGAGCATAACACGAAGAAAAAGGGGACAGGCCGGTCGCACATTCACTTCGTGCCGACAGTTCGCCGCCGTGCCGTGAACAGTGGGTGGGACCCAGACTCAGACATCATCATCTTCGTAGATTGGCGTAAGGCCATACAAGATGGTATGAAGTTCTGTTGGTCCGATAACGGAGTCCTCTTGTCCGAGGGAGATAACGGTATCATTGAACCGTATTACATCTCTCATGTAGAGGACCTGACCACAGGAAGGCAATGGCGTAATCCAGAATATCTGGAGAGCCGCCATGCGCGAGTCTCCGTCGCAACGATGTCTGCTCCTGACAGGTGGGCTGACGTTGGTACTTCCAGCGTTAAGTACCAGTGGTCCCAAGACCAAGGGGGCGTTGACCCCCCTATGGGCTACCACCACAGAGAAGTTGGGGACCACTACAGCCCTACCCAGCTGGGAAACCAGCCTGAGATCTATCGGATCTTCATGATTACCGAGAGTGAGGCCGGGAGCGCGGCTCCAAGCCGTGCCCCAAGCCAAGGGCCTAGTGCCGTGTCTTGGCAGGCCATCAGTACCTCGGACCTGGATCAGATCGCAGCCGCGCTGAACCCTGACCAGGTAGAACAGCTGGCGGACAGGTTATACCAGCAGGATCCCTGGGCCGCAGGCCAGGGAGCAATGTCCGCTATGGCTACGAGAAATCGTCAGGCCATGCAGGGAAACCTGCCTACAAGCGGACCTGCTCGGTTTGAACCAATGCATGGAAGCCCTACTCAGAGCATGCACACTCCAAGGGGCATGACTCCATTGGGCGCACCACCGGCACAATCCCCATTCGGGGCACCTGTCCGCCCTGCCGCAAACGGCACACTCATGGAGAGGATAGCTGCGGCTAGGGCTGATCACAGCACAGCCCTCCTCAACATGATGCCGCCCGGCACGCCAACGAGTCAGCAGGGAAACCTGCCTGGTACACCAAGCCACCACAGGGCGGGTGTACCTGACGACTATCGCTCAAGAGTGGCGGCCGCGGTGCAGCAGGTGCAGAACCATAATCTGCCTCACCCAAGTGGGCAGAGGTGGAGGCCAGCCTGGTCCTGGGAACCTGAGGGTCCCAACCCACGGGACCCTGCTCGGCAACGAGCCTTTATCCCGGCGTTCAACGCCCATCCGAGCATGTCTCAGGGCCAGAGGCCACCACCAACGCAGATGAATCCGCCATTATACCCTGACGGGTCAAGGGTTCCGAACAAATTTGTTCGTGAATTGGCGGATCAGATGCATAACCTCACTAATGTGCGCTGCAGCGACCATTCCATGTACCCGCACATGGCCTTTATGCCTTCACCAACATCACCAGAGGTGGTTGTTCAGCCCACTGCCCATTCAATATCGTCTGGCAGTAGGGGCGTGCCTGACTACATCAGGCAGACACACCACACTCAGCAGGCATGTTTCAGGAGGAGGCAGGCGGTGCAAAGCGTACGGGATCAGTCACGTGCAGCTGCACTTGATGTGGTGAGGAACAGGGGCTCACCTTTGCGAGGAAACTCGCCCGCCGTGACTCCTACCACTTCCATGCCAAATGTCGAAGTGCAGGAAGTGCTGAATCCAACGGGGACACCCCCATCAGCCTTCATGCCCTCCGAGACGGTATTGGAGAGGCAGCGGCGGGTATATCCCAGGGTAGCAGACGTAGAAGTCTTCACTGGGATGGAAGATACCTGTGCGGTATGCCTCGAAGAATTTCAGCCCAGGGATAGCGTCTACCGCCTGAGGTGCAATCACCTCTTCCACGAGGGATGCTGGAATTCTAATGTGGTGGGCCACGTCGCAAATCAGCGCGAGGGAGATCCCCGGCAGCCACCGTGTGCTATCTGTCGAGCACCTGGCATTATAGCATCATCCTTCCCATGGACCGGCTCCTTAGTCAGACTCCTGAGCAGTCAGCGAGAGAGCTGCGGGAGTTGAGGAGCATGGTGGAGGAGATGACGTCCAGGATGCTAGCTACGCAGACAGTTCCGTCACAACAGCAGGGATACCTGCCTGAAGAGGTAAGGCCGCCTATGGAAACGGGATAGTTTGATCAGCTTATCCCGATGACGGCGCCTCAGCAGGGAAACCTGCATGATACTCCTCAGATGTCTCCCCAGAGTGGAGGTGAGGCTGAGATGTCACTGGACCCTGATCAGCTGCGTGAATTGCGTGTACGACATTTCCAGAATCAGATGGATAATACGCACACAACATTTATGCTGGATGCCAACAATCCTGAAACTGATAGTCCGTCGCTAGACTTATCAGAATCCTCAGTGGCGTCAGCAGCAACAGCAGCCAGGGCCGTCAATATCTCAGCGACGAATGAGGAGTTCGAGGAGTGGCTGCGGTACCGGGATCACATCACGAACGAGGGGCTGCAAGACATCGCCCTTCACTCGTACCTAACGTTGATAAGGCGCACGACCCGCGAGCAGTATATGAGCATACGTGATGAGTATGCCAACTGGCGGGAGGAGCGTGGCGATCACGCCCAGCACGTGTCGTACTTCCAGTACATTGACCTGGCACGCATGGCCGAGAGCGAGTCGCATGCCAGTGTCATGCGGGGTAACCCGCCAGGGAGTACGACTGTGCCGCGGGGAAACCCGCCTACCGACACAGCCGACACTTCAGAAACTGTGCACATCAAGCAGCCGAGTAAGACGTTCTTGGATGATGGTGGAAATTCCATACTCATCGACGTCGGTTCGAAGATCAACATCATGGGCGAGAACACGAGCCGTAAGTTCGCCCAGGCTGCCGAGGCACATGGCCGTACTTGTACGTTCGAGCCCCGCTCTCGTTTGAATATCAACGGAGTGGGAGAAGGGTCGGCCCCAGCGGATACCGTAGGCACATTCAGTATTGCCTGCGAGTGCCAGGGGTCGGCCCAACTCGATTCATACAAGACGAACATTGTGTCAGGCTGTGGCAAGGACCTGCCAGCCATCCTAGGTCTCGATAGTATGCAGGACAAACGCACGATCATCGTGCTTGAACGAGGCCAGGAAAAGCTGATATTCCCTGGTAAGGGGCAGGTCAAAATGGAGCTCCCAGAAGGCTCCAAAATCATGCCGACGACAAAGTTGCCGTCAGGGCATCTGTCGATCAGGTGTGATTGTTTTGGAGCTGCGGGGCAACCCGCCTCGAGCTCAAGCAGCACGTCCTTCCAGACAGTGCTGACAGGCGAGCCGACCCCAGCGCAGGAGCGCAATCAATTGCAGGGAAACCTGCCCCAGGGGTTGATGGAGACGCTCGCCAAGGACACCATGCGAGGCGACAACATCGACGATCTCGAGACGTTCGGTTGTTTTGTTGCCAGGACACTGGCCCTGCATGGTGGTAGTGTACCCATGGACGCTGTGCAGTCCCGCCGTAAAATAGTGATGGGATACACTAATCGTGAATTGCATACGGTCAGCGACGCTAGGTCCAAAGGCGTGCTGAAACAGCTGATGGATAATCCATCGATGCTGACAGCATTTGCGGAGCAATCCGCCTCTGAGGCCACGGCGCGCTGCAGTGCTGAGCTCCAGCATCTGAGGGAAGCCCAGATGCTGGCAGATATTGTAGGCACATCTTCTTCATCTTGAAAATGGCAGGGCGACGTCGCCCCCTCGTCGTCTCGCCTGTTGGCTGAAAAGCCGGGGGGTAACAAGGACAGCGGGGTAACCTGCCTTAGTAAGAGGGTTTTTGTCATTGAAGATACGAGGGAGGCATGTGCCGACCTCCGCGCACGAGGTTATATTTATGATCGTATTTCCCACAACGAACTTATGACAAGCGTGGGCACAAACTACCTAGGTGCGGTGATCAGTGGAGATTACACTCTCATATGGATTAGTACTCCGGGTGACTGGTACGTACGAACTCCAGGAAAGAGAGTGGCCCCACATTGGTCACGTATCCAGAACCTGTTGATTAAAGCCAAGAAACTCCGCATGAATATGATAATATTTGGTCCCCCAGGATATGTTTGGAAGTTATCTCCAGTACGTGATACCCTGGAAGATCTAAAGTTGTCAGTAATACGGATGCGTCTGTGTCATTTCGGTATCCGGTTCAATATGCAAGACAGTACACCAAGCGGTACCTATATGCAGGTAGCATCATCTATACCGATCAGCTCAAAGCTGTGGACATGTACCTGTAAGCAGGCCATACCACAACATGTGTTGGATTGGTACGGCCATACAGTACGACATGCTGAATGGCGGGCTCAGACACGTACTATACTCATCCGTCACTTGAACGGCAAAATCCTGGGGAGCACCACCACGCACGGAAACG
Source organism: Prorocentrum cordatum (assembly GCA_963575745.1). NCBI lineage: Eukaryota > Dinophyceae > Prorocentrales > Prorocentraceae > Prorocentrum > Prorocentrum cordatum. The sequence continues at coordinate 673,831 of CAUYUJ010000891.1, forward strand.
TGCCCGTATACTTAAATACGTATACACGTACAGACCATAATACCCGTCACTACGTGACGACTCATAAGGGAGGACCAAAATGGTCTGAAGTCATCCGACGTGTAACAATCAACCTGGATACCAACGCGGTTATTCAAGATATCTCAGTTACCGATCAACCAACAGGGTATGATTGGCATGCACCATTACCTGCAGGGGTTGCCAACATCAGTATTCGGTTGTATTGGCAACCCGAGGAACCGGTCTTGCTCGGAAACGAGCCGACTCAATCACCACAGAAACATCGACGCGTCATCATAGATGATTGTTCTCTCCCCCTCCCGACTCTGGCGATTGACGCATGTACCCATTCAACCACGACAATGAGTACACAGACCGACGAACAAGACGAGCAAGCTTTACCCACTGAATCGCGTATAAAGCAGAAGGAGAGGCTCAAAGCCGAAAAGGAAGCAGGCATCAAGCCTCGCCGCATTAAAAAGCACGTTGAAGACGGAAATGACGATTGCGGCGACGACTTGTCAGGACTCGGACAGGATCTTATGGCAATCTGGAGTACTGACGTCCCTGTTGAGCTGATAAGCTCCGACGAGGACGATGACCTGTTCCTTACCCTCCCCACATCTATGCCCGACACACACGCTAACATATACAGCATAGTTGCTACACTATGCTACGGCCATAACAACTGCGTGGATATGTTGGAGCTTTGTGGCGGTGAGGGTGGCATCTCAGAGCTTGCCTTCTCAAGGGGACTTTCCTCAGGCGGCAACTTGGACAAGACTACATATGTCGACCTGGGAGACCCCTCGGTGCATCAGGTTATAGATCATTACTTTAAGATATGCTACGTACGAGTTGCCATACTGCAACCCAGCTGCCGCACCACAGGACCACCATCTTACTATAACTACAAAGTCAACTGTAACACTTGGGAACAGCACCACAGAGAAGACTTACCACACATCATTACTGTGGTAAAATTGCTGTAACCCAAGATGACGCTCAGAGGTGGTTTATACGTGAACAACCTACAGGAACATGGGTGGACGATATCTCTCCATGGACGAAGCTTGCCAACCGACCACACATTACAACCGTGCGCATTGACCAATGCGCTACGGGACTTAAGGATACGACTGGTGACTATATTAAGAAGCCGACAAATATCACCAGCAACGACGAGACAATTCTTAAACCCTTTGAGCGACTCAAGTGCAACGGTCAGCATGTGCACGCACAACCGTGCAACACCGAGCTTTCACTAGCACAAAGATATACTCGACGACTGCAGTCTGCCTTCGTGGAAGCCGTCTATCTGGCGAAAGCCATTGACACTACGCGCGGAAACGCGCCTATAAGTACTGCACATGCTTATCCTGCCGACCTTCCTGAGCAAGCTGAACCAGGCGAAGGTATGAGACGCATCGGTGATCGTATCATCCCAAAGGTGGCTACGTGCCCGGCATGCATCGACAACGTCCGAAAGGACAGTCCTAGCCATAACAGAGACCCTACGCAGTGCAAATATCATGACTCCATCTCTGTATATTGGCCATGTCCAGCATGTCAAAGGGATCTTACGAGAAGCAAGGGTGTTAAGAATCACCTTGATACCGAACCTGGTAAATGTCGTTTTGCTGAACCATTTAAACTACCAGAAGACCACGACCCCGAAGGCAAAGCCGTGCCAGCTTGGTGGAAACCCTTGCCTAAACCTGGTGAGGGCCAAGCTTCAGCTTCAGGTGGCCGCCAAGGCGCACGCGCCAGGCCACCGCGACCACGATCCTTCGGCAACGTCGATCCGACATCTGGTACCAGCAGCTACGACCTGCTACGAGACGCCCCCGAGCGTGGAAACACGCCTTCTGCGTCTTCTAGCGACACGCCACAGGTAGCGGCCCGCCGCGGACGTCTACAAGGCGTATCACCACCTCTAGACGCAGTCAACACAGGGGATCAACTGCGGAGAGCTACAAGGAACCCTCTTGCCTCCACCGGCTCTGGGGCTCCACGACTACCCGACTGGGCGAGATTTGACATCCAACACAGTCTACAGAGTCTCCGTAGTCACGAACCCCATGTTGTGAAAAAGGAACTCCGAAAACTGCATCTGCGATGGTATCATGCGAAGGAACCAAAGATGAGGCTAATCCTCGAAAAGGTGGGGCTTGATAACGTTCGACTGAACATGATCAAGGAAATCTGCGACACCTGTCGGGAATGTAGAGCATGGGAACGTCCAGGAAACTCAACATTACCATTGGTAAGCCTCCCTGGTAACTGGCCCGATGAAGGGGACATGGACCTCATGTTTTACAAGAAACGGACCATATTTCATATTATGGATCGTTGTATTCGCCTGGCAGCAGGCCTAGAGATTTCCGACAGAGAACGTGACACCATCATCGACGCCTACCACTATTGCTGGATTGCCTATCACGGACCCTTCAAAGTTTGATACTCAGACGGAGAAGGCGCCCTGAATAACGATGCCGCTAAAACCATGATAGCCAATAAGGGCACGGAACTTCGCATCCGTGCACCTGGCCAACACGCGACTTCAATTGAGTCACGAAGCGGCATTCTCAGAGGCGTCCTCCACATGATTGAGGAAGAATTCAATAGACACAACATCCCTGTTGTATTCACTAGAGTATTGGCGGAAGGCATCTTCGTTACTAATGCGTTTACGTTTTATAACGGAGTATCGCCATATCAGGCACACACAGGACGTCAGCTTTCCTTCCTTCCTGATCTCGATACCCTTGACTTTCCCAAGGGACCCGAGACTTCAGGACACGAACGAGAACGTCGTGTAAGGGAAGGCAGCCTCGAAGCCATAACTCAGGCTACTGCTGTAGCCAAGACAAATCGGGCTCTTAGGGCTAAGACGACTCCTGATGGTGCTCGCCTCTACTCATCAGGGGATTTGGTCGACTACCACCGACCTACTGCCACCAAGGACGACCATGGAGGCTGGAACGGCCCATTCCCGGTGATCCGAAACGTGCCTGAAAGAGGACATATTGTTGTCAAGGCAGGATCTCGTGAGGTAATTGTGATGTATCCTGATGCTCGTCACACACTATACATCGAATGTCTCCTCACACGGGAACTCGGCATGGATAATATGGCCATGCAAACCGTCCTTGCTTATGTGGCACACCTCAGCGCAGGGAAACCTGCCAAAGTTTTCGGGTATATCCCCGATTACAAGGGAAACCTTAATCTGTCAGACGACAGCAAGTTTCACCCGCGCGTACACTTAGCACTACAGTATCTCGTACGGAATTACTTCCGAGTAGAACATGTAGTAGCAGTTCGATTGGCTAAGAGTGTGTCAAGCCTACCTGCAGTAAAGTACGCCACCGGGTCTACGCTGATCCACTATGACAACGACATCAGCCCGGCGTTCCACTATTACGAATGCGTGGGCACTGGCTTAAACATTTCTCAGATCACTGGTAGCACTCACTCCAGACTTATTCAATGCTTGACTTCACGTGTCCCTTCCTTAGGATTTCACGACGATTTGGCTAAATATCAGCATCCAAGCAACACGTCTGGAGAACACGAGTCGCCTGGAAACAGGCCTTCTCCAGACACACCAGACGCTTCATCGCCGAGCGAAGGCCGTCTGTCGACAATCTATGAGGAAAATGAGGAACACAATATTGAAGCTATGATGCTGGAAGAGTGGTACGACGAGCTACGTATGGACCTTCATCCTACGACGATTACCGATGATTATCTCTATTGCGTCCCAACAACTATGCTGCCCGACCAGTGTGTTTTGGTTTCAACATTTGTGGACGAAGATGATATTATATCATCAGATATGCTCGGAGACGAGCCGAAATCATGTGAGTCCTGTCTAGTCTCTCTTTGTTCAAACACAGCCGACGAGAGCTACACTCTAGACAGTGATGAATACGGTCCTTACGTTGAACTATGCTTTACATCAGAAATGTCTAAACTAGTGTTGGATCAGACTCAACTTGCACAGCTCGATACCGATATGGTCGCAACGATGAGAGTATATGTATCCTCTGCTGCTAAGCGTGCTGTGGTTGTCAAAGAAGATGATCTACTAACCAAAGCCGACATAGCAGCACATCCAAAGGAGGTTAGTGAAGCCTTATATACTGAGCTCAAAATCTGGATTGATAATCGATGCTTTGAGATGTACGATTTATCCAAAGCTTCCAACATCATGACATCCAGATATGTATACAAGTGGAAGTTCGTAAAGATGGGTACCGAGAACGTTAAAACCATTCGTCTCAGACTGGTCCTTCGTGGATTTATGGATACTGAGGCTTTTGATGTGGAAACATTCTCGGGAACCGCCCGAAGGCAGTCCCAACGACTCCTGGCAAGTGAAGCGGCATGCCATCCAGAGTGGATCTTAGCATCCATGGATATCGATAAGGCGTTCCTCAAGGGTTTGACCTATGAGGAACTTGCCCATGCCACCGGCGAGGAAACTCGCATGGTTTGCTTTACTCTTCCACCAGGAAGCGCTCAGGTACTTCGTACATTACCCGGCTTCTCATCCTACGACGAAAGTCGACACTGTCTTAGATGCCTCAAACCAGGAACGGGTACTAAGGACGCTCCAAGAGCGTTCTCTCTCAAACTTCGTACGACCACACGAGCTATAGGACTTACACCGACCAGCTACGATCCTGAATTTGAATTCAGCCAAGACCTTCTGACGGCAAAACATGTCGATGATATTAATATGACAGGTCTAGAGAAAAATATAGACGACTATGTACAACGCGTCGAAAAGGTGTTTGGCAAATGCAAGCTCAACAAGCACACATATACGAACTGCGCCGTTCGCTACACTAAGAATGATCAGGGAGATGTGATCATGGACCAGGACGAGCACATTAAACAACTACGTCCTATCACACACCCAGAAGTTACAGGAGCGGCGGCCGACGCCAAAGCCACGAAACTCATTGCCGACATGTTCGTCAGCCTGCGAGGAGCCCTCGCCCATGCCCTTCTTACCCAAATCTGGCTCATGGTATATGTGGTCTCCCTTCAGAAAATTCAAGAGCCCACCAATTTGCAAGTCAGACGTTTGAATGCTGTGACGCGAAAGCTGATCAGCAGCCCGAAACGTATCACCTTCCCTCGGATGAAGCCGACGAATGAAGTTGACATCCATAGCGATTCGGGGTATCGGAAGCTTACCGGGGAGGAGGATGACGAGACCAAGGGCTACGGCATACGCGGGGCCAACGTACTACGGCGAGGAAACTCGCCTCAAGGCAAGTCCGTCGTTCACCTCTGTGACGGACTATGCAAATCACACCGATTACAGGTGAGGTCCAGTTATGCTGCGGAGGCACTTGCAGCCGCACATAACCTTGATGAGTGTTACCCTACGCTCATTACTCTCCACGAGCTTAAAGCAGGGGCTTTGACTCCACGACAACTACGAGACATGCGTGAAGTTGGAGGCCTTGCTATCAAAGTCTCTCTTACCATAGACGCTGAGTCCGTCTGCAAATCTTTATCAAGCAGGGATCTCAAAATACCTACAGAACGGACTCTGCTTGGACATAGCAGCTGGATACGTGAGATCATGGATATAGGTATAGTACATAATGTGCAATGGTGTGATACTAGGGATATGACCGCAGATGGGCATACAAAGGGAAGCATCGATCGGGAGCTGCTTCTGGAAGTGATGTCAGGCACTCAGTCATTTAAGTATGACGTGAAGCAATTTGTTCCCTTTCGGGGTCCCGAGGACAGAGACAAACCTAAGTCTAATCAATTTTAGTCTGTCCTTGTTGCCCTCGCGGTCCAGTTTGCCAGCACGGGCGCCTACTATAAAGGCGCCCCTTTAGTTGCTCGGAAACGAGCCTTATATTTCACGCCTGGCAACGAGCCGGCTTCGTACAACTCAGGCTCTTTGCCTTAATACACATTTGCTTGGTGAGGTATGGCCTAATTTTGGCTTACCTCTAACTGAGCCGATAGCTCTTCATTGTTTGAAGGGGCTGTCCTGTATTTGCGTGAAATATTTTGCGAGGAAACTCGCCTTACAGTCTGGTGTTTGACCAGACTGTACGCACTGTTTTCTTTTCTTTGCAAACAGTCGTGCGCACGATCTTTGCGTGCGACTATGCTCTCCGTCTCCTCCCCTCCCGACTTTAAGGGTAGCTCTTTGGGAGATGTTACAGTATCGGGAGCATAGCTCGCGCGCCGCTGCCTTGGGCTCAAGGCACGCGCGCCCTATTTGCCCGGACACCGCGAGCGTTCGCTATGTGCTGGAAAGATCATTACATCGATCTTATCCTATCTTACCCATCCACCCCTCATACTGTACCTTCACAGCAGAGCGATGGATGCAATTTGCCAGGCTATATGCCCCATTTGAGTTACCAGGCTCACTTTCGACTCACGCCTCCTGAAGCGCTCTTTATCCCAGAGGGCTGTTCATTAGGCGCTCGAGATCCGACGTCCTATGCGGGCGTCTTGTTTTCAAGCGCGTTGCTTCGCTGCTCCAAGCGCTAAGCGCCTCTCTTGGGTGCTCGTTCTGTTGGTCCTAGCGGCATTGTTGTCATGCTCTGTTTGTTGCGCTTCGTTTGGTCTGGTGCTCCCCTCTACCGCAGGCGCCTGGAGGGCGAACACCATCGACGGGCCTGGCGTCTACACCGGGTGCGACGGCCGCACATACCGGGGCACGTGGCGGGACTCCGTGATCCACGGCCGCGGCACCTACGCCTGGCCGAACGGCAGCGAGCTCAGTCACGAGCGGCGAAAATCCCCGTGTCCGCGCCATCGTGGTCTGCATCGCGGGGTGCGATCTCGCGGATATGCGGTCGCACGGATACGCTCCGCGGCTGTCAGAAACGCCCCGCATCCGCCGGGGTTCGCGGCCCTGGTGCCCAGCACGCGAAGGCCTTGGACGCGGATTGGCTTATTTTCGGCCACGGCTTAGGGGATTTTGGCAATGGCAGGGCAGTTGTTGTTTATTTCAGTTTTCGTTTCGCTGTGTGCAGCTTCCGGCGCCGTCTTGTTGACTTGTAGGGCGTTGCTGTTGTACCGTTGTCGTTTTCTTCTGTGGGGGCCTGGCCCATATTATTTTCTGGCAATCAAGTCTGAACTGTTTTCGGATTGCTTCCGAGCGTGCCTCGGATCACATACTGCCCAGGCCGCTTCGGTGAGTGTTTTTGTTGCTACCGTTTCGGTGAACTATGTTTGCCGTTTCCAGTGTCAAGAAACATATGTTTGAAGACAGTAACATGAAGGACCTGCCGTTTCCAGGGCCCACTAAGGCCGCGAGTATTCCGGGGAGTACCAGTTCGACCAGAAGGATCTCAGAAGAAGAAGAAGAAGACAACACGAAAAGAAACCCAGACATCCAACGTATCAAAAATATCACGATAGAGTTTTTTGCAAGTTTCTGCCTCCCCCCAGGACCGCCAACAAACCGCTCGGGACGAAAAACTACTCCTCTGGAGTAGGTCGCGATTCCCGGGGACCCTGCATTGAAACAAATAACACATCGGATGTCAGGGATTGTATGAACACGCATAATTTTGCCTCGAGCGATCTTCACCCGAGAAGCGAGGCGGGATCCCAAGGGAGCACGGGGACCCCTTGAGGCCTGGCAGCCGCGGCACGCAGTCGTCGTTGGTCGAAGGCGCGAGGCGGGATCCTCGAGGACCAACGGGTCCATGGAGGCCTGGCGGCCGCGGTGTGCAGGCTGTGCGAGACGGGTCTGGAGTTTGTTCTCTTGCGGTGTAGCAGCCCCAGCCTGTCGAGGGGGCGAAGTTTCAGAGTTGGGGCAGGTTTCTTGGATCGGCACTGCAACCCCCTTCTTGGTGCGCGGAGCGCGCCAGGGGCGGCGCCAGGGGCGGCGCAGGAGGCGCCGCCAGGGAGATCCTGCACCGGTCTGAAAAACCGCACGGACCTCGATCCAGATGTCTCTGCTTCTGCAGTGCTGGTTGACCTTCTTCCGAGGAAGGCTTCGGGGTGTTCAGGTGGCCAGACGGCAAGAGGTTCGAAGGCTTCTGGTCGAACGGGCAGCAGCACGGGCACGGCCGCTCGGTGCTGAAGGACGGCACCGTGAGGGCGGCCGTGTGGCGCGACGGGAGGCACGTCGGCCTGCTCCAGCAGAGCATAACCGAGGACAGCCTATCCTGAGCGGCCGACTCCAGTGATTGGGATGAGGAGGGGGATTATGATGATGCTGATGCTGATGCTGATGCTGATGCTGATGATGATGATGATGATGATGATGATGATGATGGTGCTGATGATGATGATGTTGATGATGATGATGATGATGATGATGATGATGATGATGATGATGATGATGATGACGATGATGATGATGATGATGACGATGATGTGATGATGGTGCTGCTGATGATGATGATGATGATGATGATGATGATGATGAGGAGGAGGAGGAGGAGAGGAGGAGGAGGAGGAGGAGGAGGAGGAGGAGGAGGAGGAGGTGAGGAAGACGGAGGAGGGCAATGTACGAGGAATCGGGGATGACACCGCAGGAGAAGCGATCGGGGAGGAGAGAGGAGGGAGGGTGGGCCAGGGAGGATGTATGAATAGACCACGGCCGTGGACGTTGCGCGGCCCTGCGGCAGCGCCCTTTGATCCGCACGCTCTTGCCTGGCGCGCCCGTGGATCCCTATTTTGTTTTTGTTTGCGCAGCCGCAGCCCTGCGGCAGCGCCCAGCGGGTCCGGTGGAACCGCACGTTTCGTGAAGCCCGCAGGCCCGCAGCGTAGGGTCTCGCCGCTCTCCTCCCTGAGACCTCGACCGCGCGGGCCGGGCTGGCAAAAGGACCTCCCTCCCCCTCTGCCCCCGCACACCTCCTCCCCTGCCGTCTCTTCTCCCCGCCGTCTTCCGACTTCTGCCCCCCCTGTCATCATCATCATCATCATCATCATCATCATCATCATCATCATCATCATCATCATCATCATCATCATCATCATCATCATCATCATCATCATCTTCATCTTCATCTTCATCTTCATCTTCATCTTCATCTTCATCTTCATCATCATCATCATCATCGTCATCATCATCATCACCTCCTCCCCCTTCTCCTCCTTTTTTCGTTGACCAAACCTGAATCCTACGACTGTGGCATTCGTCCTTCCCCTCCTCCTCCCCCTCCTCCTCCTCCTCCTCCTTTTCTTCCTCCCTCTTCCCGCCTAGTCCTCCCTATTCCTCCCTCCTTCCGCCAGTTACTTCCCTCCTTACATGCCCTTCGCTCCCTCCCTTCATCCCCCCGCCTCCTCCTCCTCATCATTCCTCCTCCTCATCTTTTTTCCTGTTCTTTTTCTTGTTCCTCCTTCTCCTCCGCATCCCCGCTAGAAGGTCAGGCAGTGTCCCGATCGCACCGCCAGTCTCCGAGCTGCTCGGGGTCCCTGCGCATCTCCGCCGCCGCCTCCTCCCGCTCTTTAGCCGTTTGAGCGTGTGCTGTCTCTTTGGGCGAGGGGGCGGAAGGCGGGCCGTGGAGAGCCCCTGAGACGTGGAGATACTCAAGTCTTGGGCGCGAATTGCCCGGGGAGGCGATACATGGGGGAGCAGTGAGGGCGGGGCCCTTTGAGTCCCGAAAGGGGCCCTTTCGGACCCAGAACGGGGCCTTTAGGGCCCGAGACGCGTCCCTGTCTTCCCCCCAAGCATGTATAGCCCCCCTTTGAGCCGCGCCCAGAAGTCCAGCCTCCACCCCCAGCCTCCACACGTTTGTTGCGCTTCTGTGTTCAATCGGCGTTCTGGGCGAAGGACGTGCAGATCTGGCGGCCAGTCTCCGGGGAACCCGAGAGGGTTTCACATGCCGCATGTAAAACCCTCTCGGGTTCCCCGCTTTTGCCCCTGCCAGCGCGACCAGCATCGACGATCCAATTGCCCATGCTCGCGTGTGTGTGTGTGCGTTTGTTCTTCGCACCGTGAGTCTCCTCCTCTCCTCCCCGCCCTCCGCGGCCGCCCTCCTTCCCCCCATCCACCCTCTTGCAGCCAGTGTGTGTGTTGTGTCGTTGTTTGTGTGCGTGTTTGTGTGCGTTTGTTTGTGTGTGTGTTTGTCTGTGTGTGTGCGTCTGTGTGTGTGTGTGTGTGTGTCTGTGTGTGTGGTTGTGTGTGTGCGTGCGTGTATGTGTGTGTGTGTGTGCGTGTTTGTGTGTGTGTGTGCGTGTGTTTGTGTGTGAGTGTCTTCGTGTGAATGCGTTGGTGCGGTGTTCCAAGTTCTGCTTTGATTGCTGGGTCTGCGGCAAGGCAGCCCCGACGTCGAGTGGCGCGGCTGCATGCCCCCCATCCTCTTCCCGCCCCGCTCCTACGCACGCGTATATCATGCCTCCCCCCCGCCTCCTCGCCCCCTCCCCCCACACACCTTATTGGGAAGGCGAGCGAGTAGGAGGCGGAGGGGAAGGACAGGACGGGAAAGGGAGATTGGCAGGGTGAGGATTCCTCGTTCTCCTCCGCCTTCTCCTCCGCAGCCTCCTCCCGGCAACGAGGGGGAGTTCCCTTGAGGCCTCCAGAGGTCTCCATCAAGGTCGCTAATGTGGAGCGAGGCATCCTGGATGCCTAGGGATGGCAAGCCACAGCGCACAGCAACCTCGAACCTCCTCCTCCTCCTCCTCCCGCTTCTCTCCTCTCCTCATCCCGCTTAACCTCTTTCTGGTTAACTATACTCCAACCTGTCCTCCATCACCACCTCGATCCACCTCCTCCCGCTAATTTCCATGATCCCCATCCCGCTGATCCTCTTCTTTTTTTCTCATGTTATCAAAAATGTGTCCTCCACCACCTCCTCCTTCTCCCCTTGATGACCCTCCAGGGCGCTGCAGCAATAGCCCCCCAGACGTGTAGACGCACCGGGACCGCTAACTAACATCATCCACCATGGTTCAGATCCAAAAGGCACCAGTGCTGCTCCGACCCTCCTGCAGTGTAAGGCCGCTCCTGGAAGGTCAGCCCCCCCCCCCTCCACAGGCCTCCGACGTCCTGTTGCTCACGACGTGCTCCCCCCTCACCCCCTCCCGGAGGTCTGGGCCTCCTCCCCCGGGCCGGCTTTGCACCCAGAGTCGTCGGTGGACAGGCGGGGGCCCAGAGTTCTTCGCCTGGTCCGTGTCACCCGTGTCGTGGCGTCTGGGGCCGAGCCTGGTCGTGGTGGCGTCTGGGGCCGAGCCTGGTCGTGGGTTTTTGTAATTTTTTGATTTTTCCCACAGCGAGAGGCCTGCAGGTCCTCCCCCCACCTCGCGGAGGGAGAGAGGCCCGGGAGCGCCCGCCCGCGAGGCCGCCGCGCGGAAGCCCCCGGGGGCCCCTCGTGGGCCTCCGGGGGCGCTTCTTCGGGCCTCTTGGGAGCTTACTGGGCGCCTGCTGGCGGTCTCGGGGGTCCTCTTGGGGCGGAGGGCTTGGAATGTCGGTTCGAGTTGCCTCTCTTGGGCCCCTCTTGGGGCCCTGTTGGGGCTCTCTTGGGCCATCTTGGGGGCCTCTTGGGTCGTCTTGGGGCCCTCTTCGGCCGTCTTGTGGCACTCCTGGGTGCTTCTTGGGCGCGGTTGAGACCAAGAAGTCGAATTTATTCAAAATACATGTTTTCCCCCAGGAGTTTGACGATTATTGCTTCTTGGGGCCCCCTCGGGGGTCGTCTTGGGGCCCTCTCGGGGTTCGTCTTGGAGCCCTCTTGGGGCGTCTTTGAGGCCTCTTGGGCAGTCTTGAGGCGACCTTGGTCGTCTTCGGTGACTCCTGTGCGTGTTGTTGGAGACCTGGTTGAGCAGGCGTAGCTCGATTCTTAGGCATCCTGGAGGCCACGGAGTGTAGAAATGGAGGCCCCGGGGTCCCCCGTGGAAGCGTTGATGAGCTCGGAGAACTGTCTCCCCCCAGGGCCTCCCCCAGGCCCCCCCGGTCCCCCCGGCCCTCCCCCAGGCCCCCCCCTCTCTAGTCTTGAGTCGGGCGTGTCCCTATACAGGGGGAAAATTCAAAAATAGTCAAAAAATAGTCTGGGGACTATTTTTTTGTATTTTTGACCGTTTTGGAGTATCTTTTGAATAATTGTTATGTTTTCGTCGACAATCCCCCTTTAGGGAGACACGCCCGACTGAACTCTAATCGGATGTCAGGTCCCACGGGAGGGAAGGGGAGAGGGGCATAGTCCATCATCTCGCACGCCTTTGCACCCACGGCAAGGTGCAATGGCTAAGTGTGAAATTTGAGCCCTCAGGGGCCAGTTTGTGTACATATCCACTGCGCCTCTGGTCTCTTGGGAGGGGAACCCGAAACTCCAAGACGCAGTGGATATGGATACAAATCTTGCCCGCACATGTTAGTTCTGCTGCAATGCGCGGCCCCAGAGGTCCCCGACCCTCGTCCAGGGGGTCGTTTTCCGTGCCCGAGATCACTGTCTGATGGTCCCGAGGCCCGATGACGGACCCCATGGGGCCGAAATCGAGGAAAGGCACCCGGACTGAAGAGACACATCGTCGGAGGTCCGGCGATGGCTCCAGGGAGGTCCCGAGCAGGAGCATCCGACTGGAGCATCCCTCGCCCGGAGGAGCCCGCATGCCCTGGGCGCCCCGGCCGGGGCCGGCGAGCCCCGCAGGTCTCCGCGAAGAAGAGGAAGGACTTCGCGAAGGAGCCCGCGCTGCGGCCGCCGCCACGGGCGCCGCGCGTCCGAGAAGGGGGCCACGTGCGAACGCTAACCCCTACCCCCCACGAGTTCTGAGGGGGAGGGTGGGGTTCACTTCGCTCGGGGAGCTCCCGAGCGAAGTGAACCCCGCCCTCCTCCTCAGAAATCGTGGGGGGTAGGGGTAGCGTTCGCGTGTTTCCCCCCAGCTGCGGCCGCCGCCACGGGCACCGCGCGTCCGAGAAGGGGGGGGGGAGAGTCCAGAGTCCATCACTGGACAGCCCTTGGCAGCCTACCTCGCCTCACAGTGCCATGGGCGCAGGCTGGCGGACTTAGGAGTTGCCTCGCCGCTCTACCATGCGTGTTTCCAGGTCCTCCCTCTAGTTATTCAATCGCTTCGCTCGTTCCGCCGGCCCTGGAGCGCTATTTGGGGCCTCTTGGGGCCGTCTTGGGGGCTTCTTGGGAGCGTCTTGGGGCTCCTTGGCGGCGTATTGGGCTCCCCTGGGGCCTCTTGGGGGGCTCTTGGGGGGCTCTTGGGGGCCCCTTGGAGCGGGAGGGGGGGTAGTCGATTGCAGCCCCCCCCCTCGGAGGCCACGATCCTCGTGAGGGGTGGCGAAAAATAGCCTCCCCCCTGGGGATCGCCCGGGACCCGGCCCGGGGTCAGCTGGGGTACTGTTCGTCCGGGGCCCCCCAGGGGCCGCCCCGCGCGCGCGAACTAGAAATATTGGTAAGTAGTTACCAGAGATCTTAGCACGCCTCTGGCCCGTTGGGCTGGCGAATTCAACGATCCGCACTCTCCCTCTGCTCTCTCTCCCTCTCTCTCTACCTCTCCCTCTCTTTTACTCTTAACTCTGGGAGGGAAGCCAGGAGCCTAGTGGCCCTCTGGAAAAGGCGGGAAACATTCACCGAGACCACCCAGGAACCTAGTCATTTGGAAAAGCGGGAACTGACCGACCTCTGCCAGTCCTTGTTCGCCAGATTCTCGCGATTTCTGCGGGGACCCCCTTGGAGCAAGCGCTGACTGGGGAATGGTACGAGAAAAAAATTAAGAGAAGGAGGGCGAATGATAAAGTCGAGGATAACGAGAAGCATCCATGCGAAATGGGAGTTGGAGGGGAAGGCGGATGAGGAGAAGGAGGACTGCCAAGTTGGGTTGGAGACTGAATTCAGCCGACGGGCGGCCACCTCAGCTCCCCGGTTGGATGTCACACTGGATTCAGAGCATGATGTCTCCGCCGCCATGCTGGAGTTGGAACGCCTGCCATCCGTCCAACACTGCGACCCCGCCCGGATCTCCGTGGGAGATCACGCGTGCACTTTGTGACCAGCGAGTCCAGCAAGTCCAGTTGAGCGTGTTTGGGTCCGCACGGCGGTTGAGGACAGGGAGGCCGTCGCGATCAAGAGGCGTACCGGCGCTTTGAGGAGGGCTACGGGGGGGCTCCCCGCGCTTTTCATGCTGCCCCCCTCGCGTGATATGTGAGGCGCTGTTCGAAGCACAGGCACTGATCCAAGCGCCGGGTGTCAACCTCGCCCGAGGCGTCGGAATAGCAGCCGCCCAAGACGGCTTCAGGACGGCGCCTCTGGGGAGAGATCATGAACAGGCCGATTCTGCACCTTCCGCCTTGGCAGTCTGGTTCGCGTGTGAAGTCAAGGATCTGGGTCTGCTCCCCCCCCGCCAGGATGCAACCCCAGGGAGATTTGATTTCGAAGCGTCGCTGGCATCGAAGACACCAACGGCGAATCACCGCTGCCCCCTGCCTTTTGGAATCGCCCACGTGGCCGAACGTTGTTGCCAGAGCTCTGCCAAGCTACCGGACCATGTGCTCCCCCAGCCATTGTGGAAAGCCTTCGGGGAACAGGAGGGGGAAGGAAGACGAAGCGGATGAGAGGGAGGAATAATTGAGGAGGAGGAGGAGGAGCAGGAGGAGGAGGAGGAGGAGACGGAGGATGAGGAGGTGGAGACGGAGGATGAGGAGGTGGAGGAGGAGACGGAGGAGGAGGCCGAGGAGGAGGAGGAGGAGGAGGAGGAGGCGGATGAGGAGAGGAGGAGGAATAGGAGAAGGAAAGGGAATAGGAAAAGGAAACGGAAGAGGGGCAGGGAAAGGAACGGGAAAAGGAGGAGGAGGTCGAGGAGGAGGAGGAGGAGGAGGAGGACACGTGGGGCCTCCTGGGAGCTTCCTGCGGGCCTCTTGCAAGCCTCGTTCCGCCTCCAGCATGCGAACCCTACCCCTACCCCCACGATTTCTGAGGGGGAGGGTGGGGTTCACTTCGTGCGGGAGCTCCCGAGCAAAGTGAACCCCACCCTTCCCCTCAGAAATCGTGGGGGGTAGGGGTAGGGTTCGCATGTGGCCCCCTATCGTTAAAGCCTCCTTGGGCCTCTTGGGGGCGTTGTTGGTTTTCTTGGGGGCTTCTTGGGCCGTCTCCGGGCGCTCGTGGCCCGTCTGACGCTGTCTTGGAGGCCTCTTGGGGCGTCACGGGGTCATCTTGGAGGCCTTTGGGGTCATCTTGGGGCGATATTGGGGGGCTCTTGGGCCGTGTTGGGCCGTCGGAAGCCCGACACGAAGCGAAGAGCGTCTAGGAAACCATGTGGGACCATTTCGGGTCGTCTTGGAGGCCATCTTAGGGGTCTTGGAGGCTTCGTTGGCCGTCTTGAGGGCCTCTTGGTGCCGTCTTGGAGGCCTCTCTGGCGTCACGGGCTCAGTTTGGAGGCCTTTAGGGTCATCTTGGGGCGATCTTGGGGGGCTCTTAAGTCGTCTTGGGCCATCGGAAGCCCGACGAGAAGCGAAGGGCAAGCTCCTCCCAGATCCAAAAACCTAAGGAAACTCAATGAGTTTGGCCTCTTCTAGTCCTCCTGGAGGACATCTTGGAGGCCTCTCCAGTCGCCTTGAAGGCTCTTCGGGGCCGTCTTGGGCCGTCTAGGGCAGTCTCGGAGGCGTCTTGGGCGGAGTTGGACGCATCTTGGACCTTCTCGGTCCGTCTAGGAAGCCATTTGGAACCAGTTTGGGCCTCTTGGAGGCCATCTTAGGCGTCTTGGAGGCCGATTTGGCCGTCTTGAGGCCTTCTTGGTGCCGTCTTGGAGACCTCTTTGGGCGTCACGGGGTCAGTTTGGAGGCTTTGGGGGTCATCTTGGGGCGATCTTGGGGGCCCCTGGGGCCGTCGGAAGGCTGAAACATGGCAAACACCAAAATCAATCAATGGTTTCGTTTCGGGCGTTTCGTTCTGGCGTTTGTATCCCGATAGTGCTCGCGCCCATTAGAACGATGTGCGCGTGGTCCTGTGGTGTCGGCCAGTGCGGCGGCCTAACCAGGTCACAAGTTGCCGTTCTCCTGATACCTAACGGTCCCAAAGCCCCTGACGAAAGAAACCGAAACAAGCCCTGGGGCGAAAAACTGACCTCCAAAACGCGTGGAGAGAGACTCCAAAACGTGTCCTGAAATAGCCAGAAAGAGGAAGAGGAGCAGTTGCAGTATCATCATCATCATCATCATCATCATCATCATCATCATCAGCAGCAGCAGCAGTAGTAGTAGTAGTAGTAGTAGTAGTAGTAGTAGTAGTAGTAGTAGTAGTAGTAGTAGTAGTAGAAGGAGTACTGTAGTGAAAGTAGTAGTAGCATGAGCAGTAGCAGGAGTAGTCGTAGACATCGTAATAATGGTAGTAGTAGTAGTAGTAGTAGTAGTAGTAGTAGTAGTAGTAGTAGTAGAAGTAGAAGTAGAAGTAGAAGTAGAAGTAGAAGTAGAAGTAGTAGTAGTAGTAGTCGTAGTCGTAGTAGTAGTAGTCGTAGTAGTCGTAGTAGTAGTAGTAGTAGTAGTAGCAGCAGTAGCAGTAGTAGTAGTGGTAGTAGTAGTAATAGTAGTAGTAGCAGTAGTAGTAGTAGTAGTAGTAGTCGTAGTAGTAGTAGTAGTAGTAGTAGTAGTAGTACTAGTTGCAGTAGTAGTAGTAGTAGTAGTAGTAGTAGTAGTAGTAGTAGTTGCCGCCTTCGTAATAGTAGTAGTAGCCATAGTATTCGTAGTAGCAGCACCAATATTAGTAGAAGCAGTAGTAGCAGTAGTAGTAGTAGTAGTAGTAGTAGTAGTAGTGTAGTAGTAGTAGTAGGAGTGTAGTAGTAGTAGTAGTAGTAGTAGTAGCAGTAGCAGTAGTAGTAGTAGTAGTAGTTGTTGTTGTAGTCGTACTCATGCCAGTAGCAGCAGTAGTATTAGCAGAAGTAGAAGTAGTCGTAGTAGCCGTAGTAGTAGCAGCATTTGCAGTAGCAGTAGTAGTAGTCGTAGTAGTAGTAGTAGTAGTAGTAGTAGTAGCAGTAGTAGTACTACTACTACTAATAGTAGTAGTCGTAGTAGTAGTAGTCGTAGACGTAGGCGTAGCCGTAGTCGTAGTAGGAGTAGTATTTGTAGTAGTAGTACTACTACTACTAGTAGTAGTCGTAGTAGTAGTAGTAGTAGTAGCAGCAGCAGCAGTAGCAGTAGTAGTAGTAGTAGTAGTAGTAGTTGTAGTTGTAGCCGCAGTAGTAGTAGTAGTAGTAGTAGCAGTAGTGGTCGTAGTAGTTGTAGTAGTAGTAGTAGTAGTAGTAGTAGTTGTTGTTGTTGATGTTATGGTTGTGTACTCGTGGAGGTAGGGGCAGTGTGACTTGACGTCGTGTCGCCTGTCATGTGTGATACGTTGTCAAATCGGTCGTTGCTCTGCCTGTTTGGTCCAGTGGCTAGCCTGACCTCGGCGCGCACGCCGCGTTTGATAATATTTCGGTACGGTGTATTATGTCATGACGTTCCCCTTGAATTCTGGGACCCGTTGTTCTGAAGCCTGCTCCTCTGCTCTGTGGCACTGTGCTGAAGCATGTTACCCCCTGTCAGTTTCTGTTTTGTAATGCGTTGTTTCGTGATGCTGGTTACGCTGTGCTGTTTCCACCGCAGGGTATCATGGTCTGCTTTGTTATGACATACCTTTTCAATGAAGGTCTAGTATTGCGTGGTGTGTCAAGCTCTTTGCCGTAGGGGTACCCCTAGTGAACGAGTTCTGGCATGGTGGCATGGTGTGTTAGTTACGGTGTGTTCTGTTCTCTGTTCATCACATTGTGCTATGGTGTGGGGTGCTTTGCACGATGGTAGAAATCCACGGTGTTTGGGTACAGTCGTTGTTGTCGTTGTACCCATAGTACATTTTTTTCGGTGCGCTCTGTTGTGATCTGTGATGGTATGCCCCCGCCATTTCATGGTATGTGTTGTTATGGTATGTTGTGCTCGATGCTGCGTTCTGTTACGCTCTACTATCACAGGACACGGTTGTTGATTAGGACCCACGTCCTGGCATGTAATAATACGTGATATCGAGATCCATCATGCTATGAATTGACATGTTATGGGATGCTGCGGTTCCGTGTTGTGGTATGATGTGTTAGGCCAGTGTGTGACATGCTATGCTGTGTCGAGTTACGGTCTGTTCAGGTGGGGTCAGCCGCTTGTGGTTATGGTGTGTGGTGTTCTGTTATGTGATGTATGAACCATGGTGGCATTGCATACCTTTTCGTGATGTGTCACGTTATATCCTTTGCCTGAAGGGCTGTGACATGCTATACGTCGTTGTGGTACGGCGCTGTGGTTTATTTTGGTGTGCCATGCTGTAATATGGTGTGCCGCGCTCTGTCATGTTATGATATACAGTTTTATGTGATGTTATGTGATTTGATGCTGTGCTGCGGTGTGATCTGTTCTGCCATTGTATTATTTGATGTGGGACGCTTCTGTCATGTCGTGATACGGTATACCCTTATGAGTTTATGATATAAGGTGGAATGCTATGCTCTGTTCTGTGTGATCCAGTATTTCCTAAGGTATGGTGTTACGCTCAGCTATCTTATGCTACGCTGCAACATATAATGTCGCGCTCTGTCATGTCATGACGTGTTATCTGCGCTGCGGTGTTATAGGTATGTTATATGTGTTGCGATGTTGTGTTATGTTGTGGTGCGTTATGGCATGGTATGGTATGCTATGCACTGTTATGCCATGCTATGCTATGGTATGCTACGTATGATCTGGTCTGTCATGACGGGTGAAGTTATGTTCTGTTGTGGCATGACATGGTCTGTCATGTTGTATGAGGTGGTGACATGTTCAGTGTTGGTATGCTCAGTTATGCGATGCGTTATGGTGTTATGCTTGCTTTGTCGTGTTGTGCAATGCTCCGTGTTGTGTTGTTGTGCGATGGTATGCACTGCTCTGCCATGTTGCATTATGTTTCGATGTGTTCTGTCATGCTACGGTATGCTATGCTCGAAAATGCAATGTTAGGTGTTGTGATGTTACGTTTCCTTCCGTCATAACATGTTCCCTTGATTTTTGTCTTGTATTATGTTATGCTATTCATATTGCCGCTCTGTCATGTTATGACTTTTCGGCGCGAGGCGGGAGACTCGTGGGTTTTCGGGGGACCAGGGATCTGGCAGCCGCGGGTCGCAGAGTGGCGCGAGGCGGAACTCTTGGGGACAGTCAGGAGTTCTGGGGATCTGGCAGCCGCGGGTCAGAGTGGCGCGAGGCGGGACTCTCGGGGACACTCGGGGGGGCCAGGGATCTGGCGGCCGCGGTATACAAAGTGGCGCGAGGCGGGACTCGGGGACACTCGGGGACCTAGAGATTTGGCGGCCGCGGTCGGCAGAGTGGCGCGAGGCAGGACTCTCGGAGACACTCGGGGACCTAGAGATTTGGCGGCCGCGGTCTGCAGAGTGGCGCGAGGCAGGACTCTCGGGGACACTGGGGCGCCTGGGGATCTGGCGGCCGCGGTATGCAGGGTGGACGGGTCGGAAGGTCTTTTCTTGGAATGTGGCAACCCCAACCTATCGGGTTGGGAAACACCTCAGGACAATCAATGATCTTTGCTTCTTCGAGCCCTCCTTGAGCACCTTTTGGAGGCCTCTGGAGCCGTCTTGGAGGCCTCTTGGGGGCCTCCGGGGCCATCTTGAGCCGTCTTGCGCCCTGGGCGATATTGGAGACATCTTGGACTCTCTTCGGCCGTCTTGGAGGCCGTCTTGGACCATCTTTGGCGAACTCGAGAGCCATACTGGCCGTCTTGGTGGCAAATTTGGGCCATCTTAGAGCCATCTAGACTAGGACAAACCTTTGCAGCCACCACGAATGCAACCGTCTGGGTGGCCGGCGGCATCGGCGAAAAACCTCCAAACCTCCAGCAGGCCAGGCACCCCTGATAATAAACAGGGGGCTGCGGACCGAATAGCCTTCGGCCCATCCTGCCACCGTGCCTGGGTTGTGGGTCAGAGTCCTCAAGGATGCTTCGAGGCTTCTTGAGTTGTCTGGAGGCCCGCGTGGGCGTCTTGGAGCGATCTTTCGGGGATTCTGGCCCCTCCTGGGCCTTCCGGGCGGCCTCCAGGGGCTTCTTTGGTCCGTTTGGGGGCCCTCCTGAGCGAGGGGACCGTCCTGAAGGCCCACGCGAGAAACCACGGCAGCACCTGGTCCCGCGTACGCGGAAAACCCCGCGCCGGGGCCCTCAGAAATTCTTTACGCTTCGCGTATCCCCACCAGCCCATCTCACAACAGCAACTCTTGCGAAGCATGCCGACAGTCGTGTTTTTCAGGCGTGTGTCCGCTTGCCCCCGCATATCTCCCCTGTTCCTCCTTCCTCCCGCCTCCTTGTACATCCTCCTTGTGGGGGAGCGGGAGAAGGACGAGGCGGAGGAGGAGGGAGAGAAAGCGCTCCTCGTGGTTTGAGTCGTTTGGGGTTTCTCGTCCTGGTGTGAGTCGTTCGGGCCCTTCTTCCTGGTGTGAGTCGTTCGGGCTCTTCGTGGTGTGAGTCGTTCGGGCTCTTCGTCCTGGTGTGAGTCGTTCGGGCTTCTCGTGGTGTGAGTTGTTCGGGCCCCTCGTCCTGGTGTGAGTCGTTCGGGCCCCTCCTCCTGGTGTGACTCGTTCGGGCTCCTCGTGGTGTGAGTCGTTCGGGGCCCTCGTCGTGGTGTGAGTCGTTCGGGCTCCTCGTGGTGTGAGTCGTTCGGGCGCCTCGTCCTGGTGTGAGTCGTTCGGGCCCCTCCTTCTGGTGTGAGTCGTTCGGGCTCTTCGTGGTGTGAGTCGTTCGGGCCCCTCGTCCTGGTGTGAGTCGTTCGGGCTCCTCGTGGCGTGAGGCGTTCGGGCACCTCGTCCCCTTTTGGGGCGTCTTGGGGGCCTCTTGGCGGCCCCAGGGGCTTCTAGGAGCGTCTTGGGTGCCTTGGGGGAGCCTCTTCGGGCCTCTTGGGAGCCTCTTGGAGGCCGTTTGGGGCGTCTTGGGGGCCTCTTGGCGGCCCCAGGGGCTTCCAGGAGCGTCTTGGGTGCCTCGGGGGAGCCTCTTGGGGCCTCTTGGGGGCCTCTTGGGGGCATCTTGGGGGCCTCTTGGAGGCCTCTTGGGGGCCTCCTGGGGGCCTCTTGGGGCCATCTTGGGGCCTCAGTGTGCCTCCTGGGCGCTTCTTGGGGCCATCTTGGAGGAAGTGGATGAATGAAGAGGGGAGCTTTAATCGCTGCCCCCTCAGAAGGGCAAAATGAGGCCAAAACCTTCGTAAAATCAATGATTCTGCCTTGAAGGAAGAGGGGAACTTTAATGAGCGCTGCCCCCTCAGAAGGCCAAAATGGGGCCAAAACCGTAGTAAAATCAATGATTTTGGCTTCAAAGAGAGGGTTTTTTCTTCCTCCCCCCGTCGGGGCCAGAATCCTCGTGAGGGGTGTCGTTTTTTAGCCCTCCCAGGAGTCGAAAAGGACCCCTCCAACGACCCGCGAGGCGCCCTCTCCAGGCCCAGGGGGAGGGGGTAGGGGGAGGGGTAATCCGCTCCCCGAGGGGGAAGAAGGGGGGTTGAGAACAGAGAGGACTCGCTAAACCACTCACGCCCAAAGGGCTGGTGGGATTCACAAACCCTTTATCTTCCAGGGCTGCACGAGCCGTGGGGCACTCCACTTCGTGGCAGGGGCGCGTTGGCGGATGTCAGTAGATCCCTGGTCGAAAACTGGCCTCATCCGGATTGATCCCACATGATCCGGCTGAATCCTGCTGAATCCTGTTTTTCACCCAGCCTCATCTGGCTCAGTGCCCCTCCGATCGGGCTTCATGGCTGTTCACTGTGCCGACGTAGACCTCCCAGGTTTTGCCCCCTACCCCCAGGAGATCGAGAAGCAGAAGAAGGAGTTCGAGAAGCTTTCCAAGACGTCGGCGGCCGCCGGCGGCGTGGAGGCTTTCCTCGCCAAGATGCGGTCCGAGGCGGAGGAGCTCGAGAGGCTCCGGGAGGGTCGCGGTTGCGACGTTTCGTCTGTTGCCGGCGGCGCCGCGACTGTTGGAGGAAGGGGGGAGGATCGATGAGGAGATTTGGAAGGGGGGGAGTATGAGGGAGGAGGAGGAGGAGGAGGAGATGAAGGAGAAGGAGGAATAATGGGAGACGGTTTTCGAAGTTATTCTGAAATCCCCAGGGGGCTCGGGAGAGATCTAGGGGAAGGAAGAAGAGGATGAAGATGATGGTGGTGATGAGGAGGAGGAGGAGGAGAAGGATAGGAACGCCAGGAGGAGGAGGAGAAGGATGAGAAGCAGGAGTGAGGAGGGATCAGGAGGAGGAGGAGGAAGAAGAGGA
Organism: Prorocentrum cordatum; assembly: GCA_963575745.1. Lineage (NCBI taxonomy): Eukaryota > Dinophyceae > Prorocentrales > Prorocentraceae > Prorocentrum > Prorocentrum cordatum. The sequence continues at coordinate 696,034 of CAUYUJ010000891.1, forward strand.
CGAAGATGAGGAGGAAGAGGAAGCGGCGGCGGAGGTAGGAAGACAGCGAGGACGAATGGGAGGAGAGGAGGAGGATGAGGAGGAGGAGGAGAAGGAAGAGGAGGAGGAGGAGGCGGGGAAGGAGAGAGAAGGGAGGATAAGGAGGAGGAGCAGGAGGAATGGGAATAGTAGACCCGACACACCAATGATGCTGCGATGCGCCCTCCTGCTCAAAGCTTGGCCCTCAGAGGTCTACGCAGGTGTCCCCATGCAATGCAGAGGTGCCCGCCTCAAATGACATTCATGGTCAGAGCCTCATGTGTTGTGTGGTTGGGCTCTGCACTCATGAACAGAATATACCCTGCCCGCATTTCCGCTTTTGCCTCGTTATTGCCCTCCGCTTCCACATTCCTCCTCCTTCCCTCGGGTATCCCAGATGTTGTGCCGATGGGATGTTTGAACGTTTTCGTATCGGGGATCTCCCCAGCTGCTGACTTAACTCACGTGTGGGACGACCATCGGGTGCTCATTTCGTCCCCTCAGGTTTCCTCGTTCTCCTTGAAGTAATCGCGCTGAGCGGAAACAAGCAGCAACGGAACCGATGTTACGACGGGATGCATGATTTCAAGGAAACCGCCATCCACGCATCGAGTTGGCAGAAGTTTTCAGCAATACTTGCGCGGCTCCAGAAATGGAGAATGAATGGTATTCAAAGGAAGCCGCCTTCATCCGTACAAGTGTGGCCACCCTCAAGCTTCATGGCCGGAACAAGCAAAGAAGCCTCACGCGAGAGCCTGGATGTAAAGCGCGAGCTGCCTTTCATGTGTGTAGTCGGTGCATTATATCTTCCTGAAAAATCCACGGGAGGCTTGTCCAAAGGGGTTGTCTGGGGGGTTATCCAGATACCATCTGGGTTGTCGTAAGGGTTCCCCCGGGTAGGTCGACTTGTCGCAATTCATCAGACTGGGTTGCCCAGGTTACCCAGGGGGCTGTCTGTTTTTGTGATTGGATTTTTCCCATGGAGCATCGTAGGGTTCAAGCTGTCTGAGCACATCCGGTGAGGAAGGCTCGGGCGAGGGTTCTATAAGCTGAAAATCAGAGTTCGGCCGTCCCTACAGAGAGTGGGCGTTTGTCGTCAAAGCAGGGTCATAGTGACGGACCACCAGTCGCAGAAAGCAGTCTCATGTTGGCCAGCGTGGGACCCAAGCAGTACGTTTCGATCAATATATGTGTGGAGCAACTTTACGTGTAGTGCCATCCACGTGTGTTACCATCCATGTTGTGCAGCTTGTGCTCTGCAACAGCATTAACATATACTATGAGTATACAAGCTTAGATTGCGCACTGTGTGGTGCAATGAGTTTTGCAATATATATATATATATATATACATACCTGCGGGTGCACTTGCACCTGGTGCAAGATGTATGATATGTGTAGTATGTGTACGTATATGTTTGTTTGTACGTGTCAGTCTGTGTATGTGTATACATATGTGTATATGTATATGTGTATGTATGTGTGTATGTGTACATATGTGTAAGTGCGTCGTGTGGAGATATGTACGAACTGTGTATGTGTACATCTGTGTAAGCGTGTGTGCATGTATGTGCACATCTGTGTACGTATGTGTGTGCGCATCTGTATGTATGATATATGTGTGTATGTACATCTATGTGACAGAAGTGTACGTCCTCCCTCCACCTCCTCCTCCCTACTTCTAATACTACATACTAATACGTACTACTACGTACTGCTACGTACTACTACGTACTACTACGTACTACTGCGTACTACTACGTACTACTACGTACTACTACGTACTACTGGTTTCACTACTACTACTACTGCTACTACTACTACTACCACCACTACTACTACTACTACTACTACTACTACTACTACTACTACTATTACTATTACTACTACTACGACTACTACCGCTACTACTACTACTACTACTACTACTACTACTACTACTACTACTACTACTACTACTACTACTACTACTACTACGTACTACTACTACTACTACTACTACTACGTACTACTACTACTACTACTACTACGTACTACTACGTACTACTACTACTACTACTACTACTACTACTACTACTACTACTACTACTACTACTACTACTACTACTACTACGTACTACTACGTATTACTACTACGTATTACTACTACGTACTACTACGGACTACTACGTACTACTACGTACTACTACGTACTACTACGTACTACTACGCACTACTACTACTACTACTACTACTACTACTACTACTACTACTACTACTACTACTACTACTACGTACTATTACGTACAACTACGTACTGCTACGCACTGCTACGTACTATTTCGTACTACTACGTGCTATTACGTACTGCTACGTACTACTACTGCAAACACGTGCGTCCTCGTATTTCTCCTCCTCCTCCTCCTCCTCCTCCTCCTCCTCCTCCTCCTCCCCTGTCGGCGCCAGAGCGCTTTGCTCTTTTTGCTCGCAAGGCCTAGGTGCCCTAAGCCTCACGCCCCCAGTACTCGGCCAAGCGCGCCTGCCTGTCCGCTTTCAAAGGATGATGGCATCGAAACCACCACTGGTAGACGTAGCCCCAGAGCTCCACGTTCAGGTTGCCCTCGCCGTCACTCCCCCAGATTCCCTTCGGAATCCACTCCTTGATGCGAGACCACCGCTCATGGATAAGACCTGTGTTCACATCGAGTGTGCCATACCCGCGCACACGCGCCCTCTCATTCCATACCCCCTTGGAATGCACACATAATCGATGGCGTAGGCCATGCTCACGAGCCAGGCGGGCGTACAAACGAGCACCGTCAGAGACCAGCACCGACTTGTTCGCGACGTGGTCAAGGCCGCCCGACGCCAAGACGTCCTCGCGGCACTCTACCTGGGAGGAGGAAATCACTACAGGTCAGCTCCCTTGGCCCTCCACCCTCCCTGCCTTCATCGCCCCGTCTCCTCCTCCTCCTCCTCCTTCTTTTCCTCCTCCTCCTCGTCCTCCTCGTCGTCGTCGTCCTCCTCGTCCTCCTCCTCCCTCCTCTGTCCCACCCCCTCCCTCCCCTCTCCCCCATCTCTCCTTCCGACGAAGGCAGGGGGGTGGAGGGTCAAGAGAGCTGGCCTGAACTGTTTTACTCCTCACACTACCGGGCACACGGCATTGGGCGCAACCTTTTTGACGGGCACGTTGCTTATCCTACTCCATGTCATGTGAGGATGTCTCGAACGAGAGGCCCATAGAGGTGCAGGAATCAGTGAATTGCGATGTTCGCATGTATGAAGAAACTGCAAGAACCATGTAGAAAAACAGCACCAAAAAGCACAGTGTTTTTTGGTAGTGGTCCCCATGCTAATCTGTATATCACCAGGAGCTACAGTCACGGACCCCTCCCTCCAGTAGGCCATCCAGCATGTACGACGCACTACCACCTACGACCTTGTCCAACTGCCCAGCCGCAACAATCTAGTAACGAACCACAACGCCTCGGAAACGAGATGATCACCTTGTACCACTGGTGATAGGACGAACACGAACCACGCACTACAACGAACTACAGTTACCACCTAACACAACCTAGTACGAACAATAACCACCTGCGACGTACCACCAACCAACAAACATCATCAGTGACGCACAACACACACCTACATCGAACGATGGTGACGATCAGGACCACCTACGAGAGAACCACCAGGTGCAAGTGCACCCTTTAGTATATATTTATATATATATATATATACAAGCCCAGTTCCTTAGAAGGAAGTCAGAACCTCTAAGTGCGAGTTCTGCCAGGGGGAAATGGACAACATTTCCACCGCGCACCACGAGTTTTTCGAACTGCTCCACTCGAAGGGCCGCGGCGGTTACGCGAGGCACTTGTTTTGGAACGGTGCCGCTCTCCATCAATGCAGCTATTGGGGATTATCAGACGCATATGCGCGGTGCAGAGGCGAATTTCACATCTTGACGATGACCGGCTCCTAATCCGCGTGTCGTCTGGGCGCGTCAAGCTCCAGACATATCACGCCGGGAGGGGAAGCGAGATGTCTAGCCCGCCCTGCCGACACGCTTAATTGTGCGACGCGGGGGCGCTACTCAGAAGGAGCAGAGATCGAGGAGGACGAGGACGTTTGCAAATCTATTGTGTGGGGGGGTCCCTGCGATTGTCCGGATGCTTGTCCCACAGCGTCGGCGGCTTTCTGGAGGCGCCCTCGGACGATTCCAGAGACTCCCTGGACTTTTTTTGTCAGCGGGATGGAGGGAAGATCTGCTTCGGGGAGGGCAAGGGGGGGGGGGGCGCCGTTGCAGGGCGCGTCGTCTCGGACAGCTGGTCGGATGGTGCCAGGGAAGGGTCCAAGGACCGGCTCCAGAGGAGGACCGGCAGCAGGGGGAGCGGCAGCATCGGGAGGCGCGCAGCAGCCTCAGGATGAGGACCAGCACCATCAGGAGGAGGAACCAGGAAAAGGGAGGAGGGGGAGCAGCAGCAGCAGTTGCAGCAGCAGCATGAGGAGGAAGAAACGGCGGAGGAGGAAGCGGAGAAAAAGCAAGAGTAAGGGGGCAAGCAAGCCGAGGAGGACAAGGAGGCGCCGGAGTAGGAGGAGGAGGAGGAGGAGGAGGAGGAGGAGGAGGAAGAGGAGGAACAGGAGGAGGAGGAGGAACAGGAGGAGGAGGAACAGGAGGAGGAGGAGGAGGAACAGGAGGAGGAGGAACAGGAGGAGGAGGAGGAGGAAGAGGAGGAGGAGGAGGAGGAGGAGGAGGAGGACCAGGAGCCGCAGGATGCGAACTACGCTGCCGTGGCGTCAGGAAAGGTTCTGCGGCAAGCCATGGGAGCGCCATGAGGCGGCCGGAAATTGACTGGGATGCTCCAGAACTCCTGCCAGACTCTCCTGGATGTGCACGAGCGCGCACAGCTCTCCACATCGGCATCCCGTCCCCGAGCGATTTCCAAGAGCTCCCCCTCCCAGCCCCCCCCCCCCCTCCTCCGAACCCGGCCTTTCCTGGCTCCGGGGCAGGGACAGCCTGCCGGAGAGCGAAGGCCAAAGGCCAGACCCCGCGCAAGAAACAAAAAAATACAGCGGCCGCGCGGCTGCCATGTGGGCGCCCCCCCTCGCCGCGCTGGCCCTGCTCGGGCGGCGAGGTCTGTGCCCCGTCCGCCGCCCCGTCCTCCTCCTCCTCCTCCTTCTCCTCCTCCTCCTCCTCCTCCTCCTCCTCCTCCTCCTCCTCCTCCTCCTCCTCCTCCTCCTCCTCTCCTCCTCCCCTCCTCCTCCCTCCCCTCCTCCCTCCTCCTCCTCCTCCTCCTCCGCCTCCTCCTCCTCCTCGTGGCCGGGCCCGCCCTGGGCCCAGGATCGGGCCGGGCGAAAGGGGGGGATTGGGAAACGGGGGGGTTACGAAATCTGCTGCATGCAGCTGGTTTCGGCCTCACCGAGGGGCCCATGCCTCGATACACAGCCGCCTCCGGCGCCGGGAGGCGCCGGGAAAATCAGCTAGGTGAGCTGATTCTCAAGTCCCCCCTTTGCTATCCCCCCCTTTTGCCCGACCCGACAGGAGCGGTGCATGCGGTGTACGCCTCCCTGCGGGCCAAGCCAAGAGATCGGGGGCGGCCAAGAGGGGGGGGAGGGCCAGGGGGGGGGCATCGTGGCGGGGGCATCTCCCCAGATGTCATGGCGCCTCCTCTCGTTCCGTGACGTCCCCGGCTCCCCCTTGGGCCGCGCGCGTGCCGCCGGCCATGATTTGCGCCTTCCCCTCTTGGACGCCCCCCTCTTGGCCGCCCCCGAGTGCGGGCCAAGCCACGAGAACGCACCGTCGGGCACTCGGCCCAGCGTGACGCTCCACCAGGTTCTGCCCCACCACGCTTCGGCGCAGCACGCCATCCCCTCCGCGGCCCCCCGGCGTCCGCGTCCCGAGCTCTCCGAGCCTCCCGTGGAGCGGAGCGACACCCTATCCGGTCGCAGGGCGCAGCGTGTCACTGGGCCCGCCGCGGCGACACGCGACCGTACACAGTATGCACCGCTCCTGGGAGTCCCAGGATGGGCCTGGCCATGGGGCAGTGGATGTGTCGCCGCGCCGCTTGTTCCGACGCGCGGCCTCATGTCTTGGGGAGGGAGCCGCGGGCACCAGGGCAAACGCTGCCTCCGGCGCGGTGGGCTTGCCGTGGGGTTTGCCGCGGTGCCTGCCTCGTCCATTTGGGGCTCGGGGCGCAGGGCTTGCCGTGGGCTTGCTGTGGTGTCGGCGTCGTCCACTTGGGCGCGTTGAGGACAAACGGCGCGGCGACATACAGTCGGGCCGCTGAAGAAGGAACCCATTTCGTTGGGGAGAGGCTCAGTGTCCCTTAATTGTTTTACAGTTTGTCTTAGGTTTCCCCGAGGTTTTTCATAGGAAATCGAAGTGTTCAAGTTATGGGTTATGGAGACAGGGGCCTCGTTCCTCATTCAGGGTTCCTCATGACAGCGCTTCGACTGAATGCGCAGATCTCGCCCCCCATCCTCTTGCCCCTCGCGGTCCGACCCTGCGGATCCTCCCCGTCCCGCGACACCGACGAGGGCTCCTGCGGCGCTCCCTCCGAGGAGGAGGAGGAGGTGGCCGCGCGGGAGGCCCAGGAGGCGGCGGCCCTTCGGGCCGAGCTCCTGCAGAAGGCCCACGTGGCCCGCCGCGGCGCCGCCGCGCTCGCCTGGCCCGAGTGGCCCGCCTCGCCCGACTCGCCGGGGCCAGCGCCGGCGCCGCCCGCCAGCGACCCGAACTTGGCTCGCGCCTCCGAGGTGCGGAGGAGGCACAGGTATACCGATACCGCCACCCAGTGTTCGCCTCTTGGGGCGCCTCCCGGGGCCCTCGTCGCCATGGCTGGAGTCGCCTCGAAATTTATTTCAGAACGCACCCCAGGAGAGGTCCGGGGAGTAAGCAGTATTGGCACCTTGTGGTTGCCTTAGAGGTGTGCGTCGAGAACAGGGGGGGGTTCAGGCTCAGCTTCGAGTTGTGGGACACGGAGACGAATCAGCGCATGCCGGCGACGGCCGCGTACGCCATGGGTGGGCAGGATTGCCGCAGTCTCGGCGCGATGCCTATGATCGAGGCTGGGCACCCCATCGTGGCTGTCGTCTACATCGAGGCGGGCGCGACTATCACCCTGAGCCCCGTCATCTACGACCCAGACCTTAACGAGACGGCAGGCTCCGCGACTCTCACGTGCAGGGGTGGCACAGGCACGCCGACGTGCTTGATGGACGACGCCGAGGTGCGGCAGTTACCACCACCCCAGCTGGCAACTTGGCAGCCAGTGGTGAGGGCGAGCCAGATCTGCCTTACGAATAACGGCGGCTACCGGCTACGTTTCCAGTTGTGGAACACCGCGTGGAACACGTTGTCGCCGATGTCCGACAGTTTCGACCTCGGGAGCAGCAAGTGCATGTCCGCAGATTTCACCAGCGGGCTGCAGGAGGGCAATCCGCTGGTCCCAATCACTCATGTACAGGGAGGCATGCCCCAGATGTTCCACTCCGTCCTCTATGACGCCACCGCTTCCGCCGCCAGCTACAACTGCGGAGGTGCAACCGGCGGATACTCGTGCACGCTCTTGGGTGTGTAGTCGCGATGCGGGTCTCAGTTGCACCATGCGGATCCTGGCCGCGCTCGTAGGCAGGGGAGGAGCTTGGCAGGAGGAGGAGGAGGACGAGGAGGAGGATGGGGCCCCTCTTCGTGTCGCAATTCCGTCGCTCTCCTTCTTATCCTCAAGGGACGACCCCTTCCGTTTGGCCGCTGGGCGGCCCACGTTTGCGGCTCCCGCCCCCCACTCCAGCACCCAGCGATGCTCTGCTGCCAGGTCAAGGATGTGCGGGGGCGAGGGTGCCAGGGCTCGTCCCCGGGCCGTCCGCAGCTGCGATCGGCGGTGAGCGAGGGGGGGAGTGAGAAGGAGAAGGCCTTCTCAGAAGGCGGTGGGGCTTCTCAGAAGGCCTGGAACACTTCTCCGGAGGCCAGGGGACTTCCGAGCATTCTACGCAGGCCCGCACCTTCTCACTCCCCCCGCCCCGGCTCGCCGCCGATTCGAGGCCAGGGGCAGCGGGGCCTGGAGGATGAGGAGGAGGAAGAGAAGAATCTTTGGGGATCGTCGCTCTCTCTCTCTCTCTGCCTTTCCGGGCGCCTCCCCCCGAGGGCTGGTGTCTCTATAATGTAGCTTCCGTCCTGGCCGCGCGGGCCGGCACGCCAGCCGGGGCGGTCTTCGGGCGGCCGCCCCGCGCGCCCGCTTCAGCACAGCGGCCAGCGGTGGCTGCAGCGGCTTCTGAAGCATCGCCAGCGGTGCCGCCCTCGTCCTCCTCTCTTAGGTCGGGCCGGGCGAAAGAGGGGGATAGGGGAAGAGGGGCTGGACGAAACAGCTGGTTTCGGCCCCACCGAGGGGCCCATGCCTCGATACACGGCCGCGCCGGGAAAATCAGCTACAAGAGCTGATTCTGACCCCCCCCCTTTGCTATCCCCCCCTTTCGCCCGGCCCGATCAGGCATCCTGCATCCTGGATGGGCTCCGAGTGGATGGTGTCGAGGGGTCGCGCCGCATCGCCGATGCCTCGCCGATGCGGCTCGATGCGGTGCTCGAGTTTTCTCAAGCTGGCGTCGCCGATGCACCGCCGACGTCACCGATGCATCGCCTATGCTGCGCGATCCTCCGACTCCATCTGCTCGGACACCATCTGGGAGGCCTCTATCTGTCTCCTTTCGCAGGCGATTTTCTCTCCCCCAACTCCCGAGTTCCGCTCAGAAAGTTTGGCCGCTCAGAAAAGAGAGTGAAACTCTGGGATACACCATACACCCCGAGGGGGCCATTCGGACGCACCCTTGTCGAAGATGGACGCCCCCCCATCATGTATCCCAGGGTTGGGCCCCAACTTGCAGGTCCGGTCGAAACCCTCCCGAAGTCGGGGGTTGGTGTCGCCATGCCCCTCGCTATCCCTCTCATCGAGACTAACAACAACCCGAACCTCAATAACACAATGAAGGCATTGCCTAACCTGGGCCTCCAGTGTTGCATCAGGGATATCAGGTCTGGGCGGTTTGGTTCGGATGCATCTGCTGAAAAAGACTCCTATCCCTAATGGTGTTGGCCCTTAGGTCCCCTCCCAAAGGGTTCGGGGTCCTCTTATTTCTAATCGTCCTCATCCTCCCTCTCTCGATCCCCATTTCCCCCCCGCCCTCCGCCCCTTCCTTGCCCCTCCCCCTACTGTCCTCACGCCCCCCCGCACTCCGCCCCCGCCAGCTGCTCGAATTACAAGCAATGCTGGTTCATCGACGATGGATTTCACGGGATTGAGTGCTGCTCCGGAGACGGCCAGGGCCACAGGTTCGGATCAGCTCGGTCGCGGGAGTGCTTCATTATGGGGGCCGCCCGCGAGGGATGCTGCTGCTACGACCGAGCTGACTGCTGTGGCTGTCAGCCACAGCAGGCCCGCCGTCCAGAGACGTAGAGTGTAGTCAAGTGCTGTTTGGTATGTATCTCTCAGGAGGGGAAAAAACACACAGACACAATTATTCGTCCACTCCCAGGAAAATATGGGAAAATCTGGGAAGTGGGGGGAAGACAGAAACCCAGAAAATATGGGAAAATATGGGGAATATTTTTATTTGTGTGTATTTATTTGTGTGTCCTGGGGCCCCTTCAATCTCCTCCCCCTTCTTCTCCATCCGTCTCCTCCCTCCCCTCCCCCTCTGTCCGCCCCGGCTGCTCCCGCTTCCCTCCGGCTTCTTCTCCCGAGCCTGCTTCTCCAGCTGCTCATGCGCCCCCGCTCTCCCCCCCCCCCGCACCCCCCTCTTCTCAGGAGCGAAAGAAGGACGTACATGTACATGAATCCACGCTGGTTTCGAGAGTTCGCATTGCGCGAATGTTCGTATCGCGCGGCAGGTCTCGCGGGTCAAGGGGCCGTGTTCATGTACATACCTGGGCGCGTACGTCCTGTGTTGTGCTCCCTATCTCCTCCTTGCCTTCCGTCTCCTCGGGGACGGGGAAGGGCCTCTTCCCAGAAGGGACCCCCCCCAGGCTGAGCTCTGAAGAACGTGCACCATCAGCCTAGGTGGACATCACTCTGCCCACCACCACCACCACCCGTCCTCTCCCAGGCCTCCTCACTGGGTCCTGAGCGGACGGAGTCGCAGGCTTGAACGGCACCGCCGATGCATCGGTGATTCTCCGAGGCCAGCGCGATCCAGAGCCAGATTGTCTCTGGACCGAACGTCCCGTGCGCATCGCCGATGCAGTGGCGATACGGTGCGATCCTCTGGCCTCGTCACCTCCGCCCCGCTCTGGGCAGCTTGTCTCCAGATGCTACAGGACTGAGGAAGAAAGACGCCCAAGGCCCAAGCATACTGCATAGAAGCACAGATGCACCACGTCGAGAGGCCTCCAATCTCCACCCCCTGCCCTTCACCCTCGCGGTTCCGTCCCTGCCTGATCGAGACCGTCGCGGCGAAGGTGGCGGCGGAGACGGCAGCGACGACGACGCCGCGGCGAGCGACGCGAGCGACGGTGACCGCGACGACCGAGGACCAACGAAGAAGGTAGGTGACGGCACCAACGACGAGGGACATCGAGCGACGACGACAATCGACGAGCGGCGAGCGAAGAGTGGCAGCAGTCGACGAGCGACGAGCGACGACGAGCGACGAGAGAAGACGAGCAGCGGTGGCAAAAACTGCGAACGAGGACCACGACGGACGACGACCAACGACGAACGTGACAGCGCCGACGGCGAGCGAGGGCCACAACGACGACCACGAGCGACGAGCGGCAGCAGTGGACGATCGACGACCGAAGACGAGGATGACGGCACCGACGATGAGCGACATCGACCACGAACGACGACCACGACGAGCGACGACGAAGGTGACGGCGAGCGACGGCGAGCGATGAGCGAGGACGGCGAGCGACGAGCGACGACCACGAGCGACGACGACGACGACGAGCGACGGCGAGCGACGAGCGACGGCGAGCGACGAGCGACGGCGAGCGACGAGCGACGACGTCGGGCGGGCGACGTGCATCGACCAGCGGCGACGAGCGACCCCGTCGAGGAGCAGCGGCCGCGCGCGGCGCCCGCGCAGGCAGGTCGGCCCCCTGGACGGCGCCTGAGGTGGGCGGCGGGGCACGCGCGTGCGCGGCCGCCTTGGAGCCCCCCCCCCTGCCGCGGGGAGGGCAGCGCCCAGCGCGCGCCGAGCCCGGAGATACCTGGCGCGGCAGTGCTTCCACACAGCGGCCGCTCTCGCCCGACGCCCGATAGGTCGGGCCCCCCTAGGGGCCCTCACGGATCGACCTGGCTCGACAGACGGCGCAGAACGACGGGCTCTGATAGGGCTCCTGGGTCCTGACTTCGCACGGGGCAGAGCGTTCCGGAGCGCTCCGAGAAGGCCAAGGCGCTGGAGACATCCTCCAGAGCTGCCGGAGCTCAGACATCCCCAATTCATCCTCACCCGATGTCATCCTCGTCCTGGCTTCGTCTTGTGTCTAGGGCTCTGGGGTCTGATCTTCCACGAGGTTCCAACTGTTTTCCAAGCACGTCGGATTTCTCAGGGAAGGGTAGCGCCCGTAGCGCGCGCCGGGAGTTGGGGGGCCAGGTGGGGGGAGGCGGAGTTGGGGGGCCGTGGTGCCCCAGCACGGGTTCTAGATGGGGCGTTCCAAAAAGGGCCTTACCTTCGAGCATCGAAGGAGTTGCCACCGCTTCCCGCGGCGGAAGCTGGCGGAAGCAAAGCAGGGCGCCTCCGCCGGCGGAAGCCGGCGGGAGGCTGGCGGCCGGCTGGCGGCCGGCGGCGGAAGTATAGAGCTACCCTCCAGGAGATGGCAGCATTTTTGGGTTTTTGTTCGGGAGCCGCTATGGGCGAGCAGGGCTTCGGGGGGGCAGGCTCGCCGTTTTGGGGTCCGAGCGGGTTTTTTTCTGCCTTCTGCGGCCTCCCAGAGGGGCCGCTGTTTCGGGCCCACACGGGTCAGAAGGCCGTGCCGCATGGCCCCCGGGAGGCATCCGGGGGCTCTTAAGGGCGGATCCTTAGCTTTCTGGCGCCCTGGCCAGTACTAGGGGAACAAAAACTCGGAGGTCCGCGCGGATTTCTCGGATTGGCGCTGGACCCCCCTTCCTGGCGCGCGGAGCGCGCCAGGGGCGGCGCCGGAGGCGCCGCCGGGGGGCCCCAGCGCCGATCCGAGAAATCCGCGCGGACCTCCGAGTTTTTATATTTATGTCACTTTTTGTCTCCTTAAGTACAGACCCCCTGGCCGCCGCCAAAATGCAGCCAACACTCTGGGATGACCCGGAGACCCGGGCGCTGAAACTTTTCCACGGCGGGCGCTTCACATCCGAGGCTCGGGCCCTGCGGCAATCGCAGACGGGTGCGGCTCGAAGCTGCCGGAGGAAGGTGGGTCCTCTGGGGCTCGGCTCGCGATTCTTCGCGAAGGCGTCTATGCTTTTCGCGACGTCGGATCCCATGAAGGGCCCGCTTTGGCTCCCAGGGGGCTCGGTGCTCCTCCTGTTCGGGGATGCGGGCTCAGCACGTCGTGTCGCCTGCTTCGGCCCACCCCGCTTCCGGAGCCCTCCCGCGGGGAGGGGGTGCCCACCGCGCGCTGAAAGAGCGCGGTCAGCACTTTGGGATGGGGTCCATTTGGGTCTCGAGAGGGGGTCGGTGCTCCCTACGGTCTGAGGCTCTTGCTTAGCGTGTCTCGCCGATGAGCTTTGCAAGCGGCACCGTTGTAAGTGCAAGAGATGGCTGCCGTATGCGTTCTAGCAGCTTCGATGAGACTTGCGCAGATTCGCCGTATGGAGCCTGATACTGAGTTATGAGTGGCGTGATGTTTGAGGCAAGCATGTGATGATCGGCAGGGGCTGCCAGGTTTATACTCAGCCACTGGTCCCTGGGAAGCCGAAACAAATCAGACAATTGCTCCCAGACTCCTGCTCAGCGGAGTGGATCGACACGCGATCCGCTTGCAGGGCATGGCGTGTCGCCAGGGCCGTCCCCGCGACACGCCGAGGAAGCATGCCCGACCCTCTGGCCCACGCGGGTCTCAACACTGTTGAGACCTGCGAACACCCTGTCAGGGGGTTCGCTGTCTCTCGGGTCCTGGATGTCGGTCTTCCTCTGGCGCTCTTCGTGCACCCAGGCGCAGCTGAGGCCCAGAGGGGGCGTCGTCCTTGTCCCAAGGTTCCTCGTGGCCAGGCGTCGGCTATGGCAAGGAGTGGAACTCCCAGTCCCCATCGCAGTGTGCTTCCTGCGCCCTCGAGGCGTAACATAATCGAGTGCATGGCGTGCTCTCCGCGTGCCTTCCTCTTCAGAGGGGCGGGCGGCTCCCCTCCCAGTTCTTTTCAGAGGGGCAGGCGGGCACTCAGCGCCTTCCTGCTTGATGTTCCCAACCACCTGTTCCGAGCGGTGGGTGAGGCTTGGAGGGTGCGGGTGGGCGAGCCCTGAGATTTGGGCGCTGCAATATGTCTCCCGCCGGGGGTTTTCGCCCGAGCCACGTCTTGGAAGAGCGGATGTCCGGCAATGGGGGGGGCAATGGGAGGGGGGGACGGGAGCTAGGACGAGGAGAAATCCGTTCCAGAGCCGCCGCATCTCAGAGATTCTCGATTCATCATCGCCCGATTTCAGCCTTGTCCTGGCTTCGTCTTGGGGGGATGCCAATGGTGTGGGGGGGATGGGGGGCAAAGCTGCTGCGTGCGGCTGGTTTCGCCCCCGCGGCTGGGCGCTCCTCGGCGCACTGGCACGCCTCCTGGCCCCGAGCGGCGCCCGGACAGCCAGGCACATGCCTTTGGTTCGCCAGCCCCCCTTCGCTGTCTGCCGGGGCGATCGGGATTCGGACTGGACGAATGGGCACGATAAGGAGGGGAGGGGGAGGGGGAAGAGGAGGAGGAGGAGGAGGAGGAGGAGGAGGAGGAGGAGGAGGAAGAGGAGGAGGAGGGAGGAGGAGGGGGAGAGGGGGAGAGGGATGGAGGAGGGATGGAGAAGGAGGAGGAGGAGGAGGAGGGGAGGAGGAGGAGGAGGGAGGAGGAGGGATGGAGGAGGATGGAGGAGGGATGGAGGAGGGATGGAGGAGGGAGGAGGAGGAGGAGGAGGAGGAGGAGGAGGAGGAGGAGGATGTCTGTTGCGTGCAGCCAGTTTCGGCCCCGCCGCCGAGGCCATTCCTAGACACACGGGCGCCTCCCGGCGCTAGGTGGCGCCAGGCAAACCAGCTATGTGAGCTGATTTTCTGCTGCGAACTTTTCGGGGCGATCGAAATGGGTACGGAAAAAAGTTGTACTTTCCCGCCGCTCGTTTCCAATCTGATTCTTCATACCGCAGGAGTCGATCTTCTTTTGTGACAGCGCCCCGCGTCTCCTCTCCTTCCTCCCCCTCCTCCTCCCACCCTTGCCCCTGCTCTCTGCATGTCAAACATTTCAGCGCACCGAGTACGGCATTGCTTCGTCCCATAGGGAGCTCCACCGAAGGCCCCAGTGGTTGTGATCACATGCGTCCCCCGCCATCCAGTGCGGCGTTTTGCAGCCCCATAGGGGGCTCCACCGAAAGCCCCAGAGGCTGTGATCACATGCGCCCCCCGCCACCCAGTACGACGTTTCGTGGCCCCATAGGGAGCTCCACCGAAGGTCCCAGTGGCTTTGATTACTTGCGCACCCCGCCACCCAGTACGGCGTGCCGCGGCCCCATAGGGAGCTCCACCAGAGGCCCCAGTGCCACAGTGGCTGTGATCACATGCGTCCCCCGCCACCCAGTACGGCGTTTCGCGGCCCCATAGGGAGCTCCACCGAATGCCCCAGAGGCTGCGATCTCATGCGTTTCGCGCTACACATTACGACGCTTCGTGGCCTCATATGGAGCTCCACCGAAGGCCCCAGTGGCTGTGATCACCCGCCACCCAGTACGGCGTCTCGTGGCCTCATTGGGAGCTCCACCGAATGTTCCAGTGGTTGTGGTTTCATGCGTCCGCGATTCGAGGGCTCACAGGGAGCTCCACCGAAGGCCCCAGTGCCCCAGTGGCTGTGATCACATGCGCCCCCCGCCACCCAGTACGGCGTTTCGTGGGCCCATAGGGAGCGAAGGCCCCAGTGGCTGTGATCTCATGCGCACCCCGCCACCCAGCAAGCGTTTCGGGAGTCACAGGGAGCTCCACCGAAGGCCCAGTGGTTGTGAGTACATGCGTCCCCCGCGAGCTCCACCAGAGGCCCCAGTGATTGTGATCACGTGCGTCCCGCTCCACCCTGTACGGCGCTTCGTGGCCCGATAGGGAGCTCAACCGAATGCCCCAGTGGCTGTGATCGTACTCGTCTCCCGCAACCCAGTACGGCGCTCCGCGGCCCCCTGGGGACCTCCTCCGAAGGCCACAGCGGCTGTGATCACATGCGCCCCCGTCATCTAGTAAGGCGTTTGGTGGCCCCATGGGGAGCTCCACCGAAGGCCCCAGCAGCTGTGATCACACGCGTCCCTGCCACCCATTTCGGCACCTCACACGTGTCGTGGCTCCATGGGGAGCGCCATCTACAGCCCCAAGCAAGGGCTGCGCTCGCATGCGTCCCTGCCGCATCTTTCAGCACACCGCTCAAGCGCTTCGTGACCCCATAGGGAGCCCCACCGAAGAAGATACGTAGCACTGCGGCACTCACAACTGCACACGGTTTCGTCCTTCGCCAGGGCAGTTGCTATTTGTGACTCGTTTGGCGGGCCTGAACCCAATCTGCTTTATCCGCGTTCCTGCTTCATGCTTCTATCTACCGGAAGCAGTTCCAGACCATGTTTAATAAGCAGGTGTGTTGTCGATGTCGCCACGGACGTTGTTCATTCAGAAGGTTGTCTGCCCCACAGCCGCCGCCGTCGGTTTTGGAAAACACCTGTTGTTGGGCATCGTACCCAGTCCATTCGGACCCCTTTCGGGCGTCCAAATTTTTCTCCCGCCCCGAGCAGCTGGTGGAGGGGGAGGGCTCGAACAAATCGTGCTGGAGGCTCTTTCCTTTGTCTCGGCATCCAGGTGGAATGCAGTGGCCCCCAGGAGGTCCAGGAGCCAGCTCTGAGCGGGCTGTGGTCGGCGGAGAAGGAGGGAGGATGAGGGTGGCTGGACCCAGACATTTGGCGGCTCGATGACAGATTCGAGACGGCAGTTCCGCCAGCATGCAGGACTTTCGAGCTTGCTGTTGCCAGGAGACTGTAAAAAACAATGTGGGATACATACCTGCCCCAAGGAGTTTGCGAGTTCAGCCAACCCCGCATTAATCATCAACATCAGTGGAAGGAAGGCGTGAGAAGGAGGAGGACTGAGAGAAGGAGGAGTGGGAGGAAGAGAAGGAGGAGGAGAAGGAGGAGGAGGAGCGAGAGAAGGAGGAGGGGGAGGAGACGGAGGAGGAAAGGAACACCGCCTCCGACGTTTCATGTTTCCCAAACCTCCTGTAAGTTTGGTTCTCGTTTTGAATCCGCAGCGCCGCGCGTCTCCTCCTTATTTCACCCCTCCTGCCTGCCCATCCTCCCCTTTGCCCTTGGCATCAGTATCATTATTATCATAATAATCGTCGCCATCGTCGTTGTCACCATTGTCGTCACGATCGCCATCATCTTTATCGAAGACGCCTACGGCGAATCACCTCCGCCCCCTGCCTTTTTTGAAAGCGCTTATGTGGCCGAACGTTGAGGCCACATGTGTTCCCCGAATCGGTTTGGAAAGCCTTCGGGGAGCACGTGGGCATCTTGAAGGTCATCTTGGCCGTCTGGAGGCCATTTTGACCCTTTCGGGCCTTCTTGGAGGACGTCTTGGAGGGCTCGTGGGCCGTCTTGGACGCCATCTTGAGCGTCTTGGAGACCTCTCGGGCCGTCTTGGGGTCCTCTTGGGGCCTTGTCTTGGGCCTCTTGGGCGATCTTTGGGGGCACTTGGGCAGTCTCGGGCCGTCGGAAGGCAGAACAAAAGCAAATGCCACAATCCTTCAAACACCCATGGGAAATCAATGATTTTGGCCTTTTCGGGCCTTCCTGGAGGCCCTCTTGGAGGCTTCTTGGGCCGTCTTGGGCCATCTTAGGGCCATGTTCGGCCGCCTTGGTGGGCCTCTTGGGGCCGTCTTGGAGCCCTCTTGGGCCGTTCTGGGGCCATCTTGGAGGCCTCTTGGGCAATCCTTCGGCGATCTTCGGGGGCTCTTGGGCCGTCTCGGGCCGTCGGTCCGTCAAAAACCTTAGGAACATCAATGTTTTGGGCCTCTTCTGGCCTTCCTGGGGGCCCTCTTGGAGGCCTCTTGGGCCGTCTTGGGCCAGCTTCGAGCCAACTTCGGCCATCTTGGTGGGTTCCTGGCATGTCTGACGCCGTTTGGAGCCGTCTTGAGGGCCTTTCTGGGCCGACTTCTCTTGGGGCGCGTCGGGGCCGTCTTGGAGGCCATCTTGGCCGTCTTGGAGGCCATCTTGGGCGTGTTGGAGGCATCTTCGGCCGTCTTGGGGCCCTGTTGGGGCCGTCTTGGAGGCCACTTGGGCCGTCACGGAGCCCGTTTGGGTGCCTCTTGGGCGATCTTGGGGGCCTCTTCGGCCGTCCTGGGCCGTCGGAAAGCCGAAAAACCGCAAATGCCACAATCCTTCAAAAACCTATGGAAAATCTATGATTGTGGCCCTTTCGGGCCTCTTGGAGGACGTCTTGGAGGGCTCTTGGGCCGTCTTGGAGGCCTCTTGCGGGCCTGTTGGGCCGTCGTAGACCATCTTGAGGCCATTTTGGGCCGTCTTGGAGGCATCTTGGGGCCATCTTAGCCGTCTTGGAGGCCATCATCTGGGGCCGTCTTGGAGACGTCTTGGAGACCATCCTGGGCCATCTTGGCCGTCTTGGACGCCATATTAAGCCAACTGGAGGAAACAGAGGCAAGACGGATGCGTTTTGAGATCCTTTCCGGGTGGCCGGCGGGACGGGCCGAAGCCCCAGGGGGAGTTCTAAAGAACCAAAACCAAAAGCCATATCATTTGGCACGCCAGGCACCCCGTTGCCCCTTTGCTAAAGCGAAAGGGGGCGGCGGATCGAATGGCCTCCGGCCCATCCCGCCACCGTGCCTGGATCGTGGGCAGACCTGAGGCATTCCTGAATGCTCGAAGTGTTACCAGTCATGTGACACTTGAGGCATGTCGGCCATATGCCTCAAGTGGTACCTACCAAGCACCATTGGAGGCTTCCTCAGGTGGTACCAGAGAAGTACCCCTGGAGGCGGGTCTAAAGTGGTTCCAAGGCGGGCCCCCCTTGAAGCACATCGTCTGTACGTCTCACGTGGTATCAACGGAGTACCAGTTGAGGCATGCCGTCTGCACGCTGCAAGTGTGGTCATCCGAAAACCTCTCGAGTGATCGTAGGGGTCTAGTGGTAGGGGTCTCGCTGTGTGCTTCTGGGGCCTCTGGGGGGGTCGTCGGGATCGCGTGGTAGATCCCTCAGGAGTTTCTTGGAAGCAGCTTTGAGGCCTCTTGGCGGCGGTTTTGGGGCCTCTTAGGGGGCGGCCTTCGGGGGGCCTCTTGGGGGCCTCTTGGGGAGCCTCTTGGGGGGCCTCTTGGAGGCCTCTTGGGGCCTCCTGGGGTCGTCTTGGGGCCGAGGGCTACAAATGTTCGTTCGGATTCCCCGTCTGGGCCCCCTCTTGGAGCCGTTTTGGGGGCCCCAACGGGCAGTCTTGGATGCCTTTTAACCCGTCGTGGGGCATTCTTGGGCCGTCTTGGGGCCGTCTTGAAAGCCTCTTGGGCCGGCGTTGGACGATCTTTGGGACCTCGCGGGCCGTCATGGAGCGTAGGGAAGCCGAAACGGCGAGAACTGGAAAACACCTTGAACAGCCAATGGGAAATTAATGTTTTTGGCATCTGGGGGCCCTCTCTGGAGGCCTCTTGGAGGCGTCTTGGGGCGTCTTGGAGACCTATTGGGCCGTTCGGGAGCCATCTGCTGCGTCTTGGGGCGATCGTTCGGCGACTCGAGGCCGTCTTCGGCCGTCGGAAGCCCCGCTTGGCCCGTCTTGGGGCCTTCGTGGGCCCGAAACAGTTAGGCGACGAGAGGTTCCGAACCCTTTAAGAACTCCTCAGAAGTGACGACTGAGGCTCAGAGGGGCAGTGGAAGGACTTGAGGACACGCCCATCCCGTGCCCAGCGGCACGGTGGCGGATTGACGTTACCACCATCGTTATCCTCATTACCTTTCTGGCACACCACTCATACGCTTCGAGGCCCGATAGGGCGCTCCACCGAAGGCCCCAGTGGCTGCATCCGACTGGTGTCCCGCCCCATTGCGGCACACGCTCGCACGCTTCGTGGCCCCCTAGGGCGCCCCACCGACGGCCCGAGTGGCGCTGCGCCCGCATGGTGACCCGCCCCGTTTCTGCACGCCCCTCACGCCTTCACGCCTCGTGGCCCTGATGGGCATGGGTGCCCCGTCCCATATCGGCACACCCCCATCGCACGCGCCGTGGCCCCTTCGGGAGCTCCACCGAGGGCCCCAGTGGTTGCGCGTCCGCACGGTCACCCGCCCCTATGCCGGCACGCCCCTCGCACGCGTGTCGTTTCCCGCGGGCCCTGGGGAGTTCCGCGCCGAAGGCCCCGGTTGTGCAGGGCCCGCACGGTGCCCCCGCCCCCACTCTGGCACGCGCACGCGGCGCTCCACCGCAGGCTTCAGTTGACGAGCGAACAGCACACACTATGGGGTCGTCCTCCTCCTCCTCCTCCTCCTCCTCCTCCTCCTCCTCCTCCTCCTCCTCCCAACGACCCATACGGGGGTCGTTGGGAGGAGGACTGGCTATGGGTATGGGTGCGGGTTGTCGGACCCCAGGGAACACTCCCCTTCGAGCGGGGGGCCCCAATCCGACAACACGCACCCATAGCCCTTTCCGACCCCCCTCTATGGGTATGGGTGTGTGTTGTGGGTTCGTCATCAGTGGCTGCGTCCGCATGGCGGCCCGCCCCATGTCGAAAGACCCCTTGTTTTGAGACAGGGTCCAGTGCGTCGCCAGGCCAACTCACTGTGTCGGCCACTGGAGCTCTCGACCCCATCCCTGGAGTCGGTTTTGTCGCGCTTCGGGGGGCGAGGAGGAGAAGGGGGACGAGGAGAAGGACAAGGACAAGGACAAGGAGGTGGAGGAGCGTGGATGGGGAGGGCTGGAGGAAGGAGGAGACGGAGAGAGGTGTGTGTGTGTGTGTGAGTGTGTGAGTGTGTGAGTGTGAGTGTGTGTGTGTGTGTGTGTGTGCGACGAGGGGCATGGCAGACGCGTGCTCCGACGTCTCTCTGACTGCTGAAACTCTGGTTCAGGAACACCCCGCTCAAAAAGAGAAAGAGACCTGAACACAGAGCGATAACACAGAGAGGCAAAATGGTTCACACATGCTTGAGAACATGCGTGCGCATAGGCAGACATACGGATGCTTCACACAAGCAAAGACACACCAGTCTGGAAACTCAAGCTACTCTGGAGGACGGTTCACTGCGCGGCGGATCAGCGTCGGGAGAACTCCGAATTTCTTGCAAACCTTGAGGTAAAGAATGTCCTCCTGGCCCGTGCATTTGCCAAACAGAGTGTCTAGCTGCCCCAGCATGGCAGGGCAGTGCTGCTGCGCAAGATCGGAGATCCTCTTCTTGAACTCGGCGGCGATATCCTGGCTGGCACTGCTGTCGATCGGCACTGCAGTGCACTTCTCTACCTGGCAGGGCGATGGGCGCGGCGAAGAAGGCACGTCGAAGGAAACGGTGCGCTTCTGCACCTCGATCTCCACGAAGACCGGCCCAGGCGAAGCCTCCGGCATCTGGAAAGAAGGATCCTCGGGGTTCAGCAGCGAAGGCGCGGAGAGCGGCTCTGGCTTGCTGACGGGCGGGGCAACCTTTTGCGAGATGGCGGGCGGCCGAGGGGAAAAAGCCGGCGGCGGCAGAACAGCAAGTCGACCAACGTAGCCGGGCTGATCCCCACCCGAAGGGTGAGGGCGGTCAAGAGCATTGTTGTGAGCTGCACCATAGCGGTTAAGGCCGCAGGCTTGCGCCAAGTCGCGGACATCGGCCACGCGTGGCACCCTTTCGACGCCGCATAGCCGAGCTTCCGCACAGCGGCACGGACACTCGGCCTCGCCTGGCAAGGATCATGCCGGGCGGAGAGGTCCCAGTCGCGGTCACGACGAGCGGCGCGAGAGCTCGACGTGGCGCGCATGGGCGTGATGGAGTGAGGACCTGGCTTGAGAGCAACAAAATTGCCATACTCCAAAACGCGCCGCCAGGAAATGTCTCCGACGGCTCGAGCCTGGAGAGAGAAGAGGGAGGAGGGTGACGGCTGATGACGGCGTCGAGAAGCGGGAGCATGCAGGAGGTGAGAGGGATGAGGGAAGAGGATGAAAAGGAGGAGGAGGAGTATGAGGAGGAGGAGGAGGAGGGGGAGGATGAGGACCAGTGCAACCCAAGACTCATCAACGATGTTGCCATACACCCTTCCTCCAAGCTCCCTCTTCATCATATTCTAGAAAGGTTCATTTTGACTCACGGACGTGCCCCGTTGGAAGACAACCGTTTGAAAATCCTCAACCGTGCCAGAATACCGTTCCTGGGATTTCAACGCCTCGAATCAAAGTTACTGTTGCGTCTTGACAGTCCAGAATCGTGCCAGAACACCGTTTCTGGATCGCCAACCCCGCGAGTCAACGTAATGGCTGCGCCCTGACGGTCCGACATCGTGCCAACACACCATTTCGAGCACGTCAACCAGTATACTATTTGAAGCTGTTGTCAGCTCTTGAAACGAATGTGCGCGGCGACCAGGCGAGAGCCACATTCTGAAAAAGGAGCCGCCCTCCACCTGCGAAACTTCAGCAGTGGTTTACAACGAAAGTGCAGGACACTAATGACGAGAGCCACACTTTGAAAAGGAGCCGCCCTCCATCCGTGATTCTTTGCACACTTTAGGACGAACGTGCGCGGCGCAAAGGCGAGAGAGCCACATGTTGAACACGAACCGCTCTCCATCCGTGAATTGTTTCAAAACGAAGTGCGCGTCGCTTTGGCGAGAGTCGCAGTTTGAAAAGGAACCGCCGTCCAACCTTAGAACCCCTGCAAGCTTCTAAGACGAATGTGCGCGGTGCTGAGGCGCAGCCACATTTTGAAAACCAATCGCCCTCCATCCATGAAGCTCTTACAACTGCTGGGGTGAAGGATCATAGATGGTAGGGAAGTCTCAGGCGAAACGCCCGGTCCGCCCTACCGACACGACTCGGGGTGCGACAGGGAGGGTCTAGTCATGAGGAAAAGGAATGAAGGAGGAGGAGCAGGAAGAGGAGGAGGAGGAGGAGAAGGAGAAGGAAGTGGAGGAGGTGGAAGAGGAGGAGGAGGAGAAGGAGGGAGACGGGAGCTTGGAAGATGCGCGAGGGATTTGGGATGATGATGATGAGGAGGAGGAGGACGAGGAGGAGGAGGAGGAGGAGGCCCGTTCCCTCATCCTCCACGTCTTTCGGTGTCCTCTGTCTCTCTCTCTTTCTCTCTCTTTCTCTCTCCTTTTCTCTTCCCTCGGGGGATTCTCGGGAGGTCCTAGGAGGTGGAGGAGGCCACCACGAGATGAGTCATTGTGCGGTCAACATCGACCATGCATGTAAAGGGCCGGATCTGCATGGATTGGTCCTTGTCGTTGGCGTCGCTGGATAAGCGGCATTGCACGGAACCCGACCACCATACGTATCCGCTTTCGGGATGCGCTCTTCTCCGAGCAGAAGGGCATCGTGGCACGGCCAATCGGTGTTGTGTGTTGGAAGTTCGGCGTGCCCACTCGAGGACACTGGGGAGCAGCAGCAGCGCCATGAGCATGAGCACGGTGTAGGAAGGAACGAATGGAGGTCATGATCATCATGTGGCGGTGTGTTCGTTCGAGTTCCCTCGCCGTCAGGAGCGGCGCGCTCCGCCACGTGACCACTGCGAGCATCGTTTTTGTAGGCCGCCCACTGCCGGCCAGGTCTTGCCAGTTTCAACACTTTCGCACATCGTCCTCCACTGGGTCCTCTTCTCCCCGTACTGCTCCCTACCTCCTCTCTGTCTCACACATCCCTCACTTCCTCCGACCTCGCTGCTCGCTCCTCCCCCCTCCTCTTCGTTCTCCTCCCCCCCCCCGCATTGGGGTCCGCAGCGCAGAACCCCCAAAGCAGGATACGACTCGGGGCGCCAGGCAGCAGGCATGGGGGAGGCCCTGGGGATGACTCAGGATGCAGAGCCGATCTGGGGATGACTCAGGATGCAGGACCGGGGAGGCCCTGGGGAATCCCAGAGGCCGGGGAGGAGGAGGAGGAGGAGGAGGAGGAGGAGGAGGTCGGAGGCCCTCAGTGGACCCTTCCTCCGCAGGCAGGTAAGAGGTAAGAGGAGGAGGAGGAGGTGGTCGCAGGAGGAGGAGGTGGAGGAGGAGGGGGAGGATGCAGGACAACTGCGGCCTTTCCAACGCTTCTGATCCCGTCTGAATCCCCAGGGCTTCCATGGAGGTCTTTGCAGGCCTCTCCGGGTTTGCGGAGATCTCCGAAGGCCGTTCCAGTGTGCCGTCCTCGGGACTTCAGCGAGCGTGGGGGCCTGGCGTCTCGGGGGCCCTTTCAGCGGATGCTCTTGTGAGTAAGCAGCGATGGGGCGACGAGATCTATGCATATCCACTGCTCCCGGCCAGGCCCATCCTGGGCCCAGGAGCGGTGTATATGCCTCCCTGGCCCAGCCAGGAGGGCGTATACACAGCTCTTGGGCCCAGGATTGGCCTGGCCGGGAGCAGTGGATATGTATAGATATCGTCGCCCTAAGCGAGCTAGCCAGAGTCGCTCTGCAACCACGCGACGGTCCTCCTCTTCGCTTGCACGGCTTCCCATGAATCCATCGGGCAGCATACGGTTGGTGAGTTCTTGAAGTCATGTGCCCAGGAGGTTTCAGACCCTGGAGGATTCCTTGATCTGATGGGAGCGGCGGCGGTATCCAGGGCCAACCTACGATCGGAGTTCCACAGGCTTTCAGATCCTGGACTCCTCATCCGACGGTTCCTTATCCAATGCCCACGCCGCAAGAGTGTGCAGAGGGGGAGAAAAGGAGTGGAGCAGGAGGAGGAGGGAGGACGAGGAGGAGGAGGTGGAGGAGAAGGAGGAGGAGGAGGAGGAGGAGGAGGAGGAGGAAGGAGCATCGTAGCCATTTTGGCTCAAGCCTGTAGCGTTGGCTCAGTGGACTTTGAGTTTGTTTTGGCAAGGGGATTAGCGGCCCCACCTCGATCCTCTGTGCTTTTCTGAGTACCTGTACTGGGGCTTGCCCACTTCCTCTTTCAATCACGTTCAGGTTTGATTTTTCCCGACATCCTGAGTGGGGTTCTTGTTTTCCCAGAACACCCTCTCCTTCCCACCCACCTCCCGCTCCGTCTTCCATACAGCACAATATTATTCCTACCACACACACCATACCATACCATAGTTCCTACCACACATACCATACCATACCATACCATACCATACCACACCATACGTACCATACCGTACCATACCATACCATGGCGTACCATAGCACACCATACCATATCACACCAATGCCACACCGTACCATACCATACCATATCTCCAGTGCCATACCATACCATATCATACCATACCGAACCATACCATACCTACCATACCATTCCATACCACTCCATACCGAAAACCATACTACTTACATGGTTTCGTGCCCCTCCCACACCTCCAGGGAGGCCCCGCCTGAGCGAGGAGGGTATCGGAAACCATACTATTTACATGGTTTCGTGCCCCTCCCACCCCTCCAGGGAGGCCCCGCCTGAGCGAGGAGGGTATCGGAAACCATACTATTTACATGGTTTCGTGCCCCTCCCACACCTCCAGGGAGGCCCCGCCTGAGCGAGGAGGGTATCGGAAAACCATACTATTTACATGGTTTCGTGCCCCTCCCACCCTCCAGGGAGGCCCCGCCTGAGCGAGGAGGGTATCGGAAAACCATACTATTTACATGGTTTCGTGCCCCTCCCACCCCTCCAGGGAGGCCCCGCCTGAGCGAGGAGGGTATCCGAAAACCATACTATTTACATGGTTTCGTGCCCCATCCCACCTCTCCAGGGAGGCAAAACCATACTATTTACATGGTTTCGTGCCCCTCCCACCCTCCAGGGAGGCCCCGCCTGAGCGAGGAGGGTATCCGAAAACCATACTATTTACATGGTTTCGTGCCCCTCCCACCTCTCCAGGGAGGCCCCGCCTGAGCGAGGAGGGTATCCGAAAACCATACTATTTACATGGTTTCGTGCCCCTCCCACCCCTCCAGGGAGGCCCCGCCTGAGCGAGGAGGGTATCCGAACACCATACTATTTACATGGTTTCGTGCCCCTCCCACCTCTCCAGGGAGGCCCCGCCTGAGCGAGGAGGGTATCGGAATACCATACTATTTACATGGTTTCGTGCCCCTCCCACCCCTCCAGGGAGGCCCCGCCTGAGCGAGGAGGGTATCGGAAACCATACTATTTACATGGTTTCGTGCCCCTCCCACCCCTCCAGGGAGGCCCCGCCTGAGCGAGGAGGGTATCGGAAACCATACTATTTACATGGTTTCGTGCCCCTCCCACCCCTCCAGGGAGGCCCCGCCTGAGCGAGGAGGGTATCGGAAAACCATACTATTTACATGGTTTCGTGCCCCTCCCACCCCTCCAGGGAGGCCCCGCCTGAGCGAGGAGGGTATCCGAAAACCATACTATTTACATGGTTTCGTGCCCCTCCCACCCCTGCAGGGAGGCCCAGCCTGAGCGAGGAGGGTATCGGAAAACAATACTATTTACATGGTTTCGTGCCCCTCCCGCCCCTCCAGAGAGGCCCCGCCTGAGCGAGGAGGGCATCAAGAAAATGGGTCCCACGAAACCGTTAATCTCTTTATGTGGGGAACTCCGTTAGCATAATCTCTGTACACGTGTGCGATGGCTCCAGGTTCTTCTCCTCTTGCTCCTGGCGGCTGGGTTTACAATCCATGGACGCGGCAGGGAGGAGAGCACGATGAGTCCTCGCACACCAGCCCGTCATCGAAGACTGCTTGTTCGTACTGCGGTCGCAGACGCATGCTTTCACATTACACGTGGTGCAAGAATTTCTACTCCGCCCTCCCCAAGGTGCAGTGTGTGTCCGAGCGCCCTCCCAGTGGTGCCTCGTCCCGTACGCCCTATGCTTCTGTTGAAGAAGAGGTCGATGCGCTGGTCGCTTACGGTGGTAACCAGAGCCGTGGGGACAAAGGAGGCAAGCTGGGACGCAAAGGCAAAAAGGGCAAGGGCAAGGGCTTCGAGTCTCCGCTTGCTGGTGGAGGCGCTGGCGGCGCGGATGAGACGTCAGGCGCGCTCCCGCCTGGCCCAGTCCCTCTTCTGTCATCCGCAGAGGCCAAGCAGCTCTCCGAGTTGCACGCCAAGGCGGGTGATGACCGGCTTGCCAATAAGTACCGCACCCTCGCCTTCTCTCTGGACAGGGCTGAGAAAGCCCCTGCTCCTTCGTTGTGCAGGGAGGAGGATGCGCGGTTTTCGAGCGACTCTTCGGACTGATTTTGATCGGTGGGCTGACAGAGGCGCATCGCTCTGTCGGTCTTTAAACCCTCCTGAGACCATGGCCGTCGATGGCAACCAAAAAAAAGAGAAAGGAGCAGGAGTGCGATGGAGGGAGGCATGCTACGTGCGAGGTCGGAGGATGAAGGAGTAGGAGGAGGAGGAGGAGGAGGAGGAGGAGGAGGGGAGGAGAGAGGAGGAGGAGGGGAGGGAGAGGAGGAGGAGGAGGAGGAGGAGGAGGAGGAGGAGGAGGAGGAGGAGGAGGAGAGGAGGAGGAGGAGGAGGGAGGAAGGGGGATGAAGGAGGAGGAAGGAGGAGGAAGGAGGGAGGAGGAGGAGGAGGAGCAAGGAACAGGAGTACGCAGGAGGGAGGTCTGCTACGTGCGAGGTCGGAGGAGGAGGGAGGAGGAGGAGGGAGGGAGAGGAGAGGAGGAGGAGGGAGGAGGAGGAGGAGGAGGAGGAGGAGGAGGAGGAGGAGGAGGAGGAGGAGGAGGAGGAGGAGGAGGAGGAGGAGGAGGGAGGAGGAAGGAGGGAGGAAGGAGGAGGAGCGAGGACGGAGGAGCGTGAGGAGAAGGAGGAGGACGAGGAGGAGGAGGAGGAGGACCAGTGCAAACCCGAGACGCTGCAGTGCCCTCGCCGTGTCGAATACCCAGGCGCCCCCCGCCTAGCACCGGCGCGGCTGTGGGCCGCCTGGCTGCAGGGGGGGCACCTCGGGGGGCTGGCAGGCCCGGCCGCCCCATCGGCGAGCCCCGCTGGCCGTAGCAGAGCGGCCTCGGGTGATGGGCAAATTGACCACCACCGCGATCATATGTAGGACGGGGGAGAAGGGGGGATAAGGAGGTTTTCCTCCTCCTGCCCCTCCTCCTCCTCCTTCCCCTCCTGCCCCTCCTCCTCCTCCTCCTCCTCCTCCTCCTCCTCCTCCTCCTCCTACTCCTCCTCCTCCTTCCGTAGCCATTTTGGCTCAAGTCACCATGTCGCGCTGCGGCCGCATGGAGACCTCTGAGCCGAGGCCAGACCCCAACTGTTTCCAGCCACCACCAGGGGTGAGCTGGCACCCAAGCGTTCTGCCGCCACTCTCAGGGGCTTGCGGCCGCCCATTCCTGCTCATTGTACTGGCATTGCAGGCTGCCATCCATATCGCGCTGTCGTGCGCCCCGACTTCCGTCGCAGTGCACCAGCTGGACCTCGGCCTGGTTGACGTCGCCGTCGTCCACCTCCATAACCCGCTGGACGTCGACCCGCTCGTTCCCCAACTGCTGCAGCTGCCACGTGGTGGCTCCGCGAAGGCCCTGGAGTCTGGCGGTCTCGCCCTCAACTTCCTGAAGCAGAGCAGCAGTGTGTTCGACGGCAGCCCAGAGTCTCAACCATGTCATCTTCCAGCGAAGAACGTTCTACCTCCCGCCTTGCCCCATCTGCTAGCCGAAGAAGGAAAGACCGCCGACGAGAACGTGAACGACACGACCAAGATCGCGCTGCACGAGCTCACCCAGACCGTGCTGATAAAAATGGCCGAGCAGCTGCAGGGCGTGCCACCCTGGTCCCGCTCGGCGACGCCGTCCTCGCTACTCAGGCAGCGCCACGCTCAGGGCGCGCATCTGGACATGCCGCTCGCTCTTGTCGCTCCTCAGCTCGAGCACACCAACAGCCGCCCCACTTCGCCATGGACGCTGGAGAAGAGGAAGCTGCAGACCCAGCACGTGCCGCCGTCGCCGTCAATGCACGCCAATTTCAAGCTGGTGAAGGGACCGGGCCGCCGTCGCAACTTCCAGGTGAAGCACTACGCCACGACCCTCTCGCTGCTGCTGACCCATGGCGTGCTGGAGGCGCAGCAGCCGCTGGAGGAGCAACCGCCGTCGGAGCCGCCGCCGATACCGATACCGCCACGCCAGGCGATCCCGTTCGCCTCCCAGGTCTGGACCCAGAACGCGACAAATCTCTTCAAGATCTCATACAAGCTCAAGTCGCACACGCTGCCAGTACATTCCAAGCTCAAGCCAACCAACTGCTCAATGATTCACGCGAAAGCTTTCGCCAACTTCTCGCACAGCAAGTCCAGGCTACCGAACGACGAGTCGACACCCTTCATGACGTCGTCGCCCGCACTCGTAGAAAACAAGACCGTCAAGCAGATGAACAGAAGAAGATGTGTCTGCAGATCGACCAGATGCGAGATACCCTCGCGCTCGCCGAGGCCCAGGCGCCGATCGCGGACCTCGCCAAGCTCGCCGACTGGGGCCGCGAGATCGACCCCACGATCTTCACCATCGGGGCACAGCGGTTCATCGCGCCCGACGCGCTCCTCAACGACCTACAGGAGTGGACCGCCTCCGCCAACCTGGGCCCCGACGCCGTCGAACTTCACGGAGACGAACCTGCGCGCAGATTTGTGCTACAAGTCAGAGGTGGGCGCGACGTGGCCACCCCGCGCGCGCTGGCGCTCGCGCGTGCCCTACGCGACGCTGGAGGCAGATGGAAGCGCTTCACCTCCGTCGACACCTCGGGCACGCCAACGGACATCTACCTCAACCCTGACAAGTCGCCTAAGCAGATGCGCACCGAGATCCAATGCAAGAAACTCCTCCAGCTCCTCCAACACCGACATCCTCGAAAGTCAGGGAGAGCATACCGAGCCAAAGGGCGAGATCCACTGCAACGCCATGCCCGTCGCGCGCCTCGACGTCAAGGGCCAAGCCGACCCCGCCATCCTGGAGTGGAACGAGAAGGCGTTCGAGCTCGCCACCTTCCGCGACCTTGAGCGCGGCGCCATCCCCACGTCGTTCCAGGCGCTCTTCGCGGACACAGCGGTGGCCACGTGGCGTGTTTAGCCATGTTTGGGCGGTCTGGCGCCGGGACGGTCGCCTTGCACGGCGCTTGCAATCCGCCACCGAGCTTGGCGCCGAGTTCCTCATCAACGACGTCACATCGCGCTCACGGATGCTGCCGAGTTCACTATGAAGTCTGCCGCGCTGCACCGTGACTTCGAGGCCCAGCAGTACATCGTCGAGCACATGCCCAGCCATCCCATTATCGACGCCGGCGCGCCCGCCAAGCCGCACATCAGAGACTTTCTGCTCCGCGCGGCGCCTTCCGCGCCTGGGCCCGACCTCTTGCCGCGCCGCGCCCAGCTCGCCGCGGGCGCACCCCTGGACCTTCTGGAGGGCCTTGCCTGGCACCTCTGCTCCAACCCTGACTTCATCCACGACCTGAACGACTCTGACTTCGCGTCCCTGCCGAAGGGGGACACCCTCACAGGCGAGCTCACCACGGACCACCTCCCTGAGGACACATGCCCGCGGCCCCTCAAGTACACAGATATCAAGGCCATCGCAGGCGCGGCCAACTTCCTCACCAAATCCGCCGTGGCAGAGCGGACTTATTACCCGCAGCGAGGCCTTGTCGCGGGCCGCAATCTCACCAAGTACATCGTCAACCTCGACGCCGAGATGCGCCGCGCTGGAGTTCAACCAGAGGCCGACAAGCACAAGCCCGTCTTGACCAGCTTCGACCTCGCGGCTGCGCCTCCGTCGCTCGGCAGCGTCTGGCTCTTCGCGTCGCTGGAGCGCTGCGGCGCCCCTGAGGGCCTGATGGGCCTCTCTCGCCAGCTGTGCCGCGCCCACAACAGCTTCCTCAAAGTTGATGGCGTTCGTCACTTCATGTTCCCGATCGAGTTTGGCGCGGCCCAGGGTTGCCCTGTGAGCGGCTCGGCATGGGCGTTCGCCATGGACCCGCTCGTTCGCCACGCCGCCTCTCTCGTCAAGACCGTCGACGGCATGCATGTCTACGACAAGCGCTACCTGGGCGGCTGCGCCGAGGACGCTGGCCCCCTCGCGCTCTCGTTCGACACGCTGCGCGCCGACAGCGAGCCCTTTGCCGCCGCTCAGGAGCTTGCGCTCCTCCCCATGAAGCCTCGCAAGTGGGTCGTCGTCCCGCTTTGGGCGAATACCTTTCAGCTCATGCAGAGTGGCAGTGTTGCCACCGTTCGCCTTCGCAATACCCCAGTCGTTTCAACGCTCAGCTATGTCTTGCAGTTCGTTCCGCTCGATCAGAGGATCGCCCGCAGTGAACATTGCATTATCCACAAGATGCTCTGTCTCCTGCCTAACACACTTCGCAAAGTAGATCTCATTGCCATGGCGGAATGGCGCCCGCCTCTTGTCCCGCGTTCAGCTCAGATTTCAGCCGTCGCCGCTGCCATTCGCTCAGCCACTTTCACGCTCCGTAGGGAATGGGAGCCATTCTTCACCGCCGATCCGTTTCCAGCTGCTGCCGTGGCCGCGGCGAACCGCGCAGCTGCCCGTGCAATTCGCGAGGCCCCGAGTGCTGAGCCACCGCGCCGCCCCAAGGTGCAGCGCGCGGTCGCGCTCACGCTGCAGCGGGCCTCCTTCTCATCGCCCCTCACAGTCATGCTCGAGAAGTGCATCGCAGCCTGGGGCGTTTCTCAGCCGCCTCCGCCCCCAGAGCTGGCTACGCGCCGCGCTGCTCTCACGAATGCCATGCGCACCGTCCGCCCGAACAGGCGCTGGGCGGTATATAGGACACTCGCAGGTGGATGGACGACGACCCACCGCACGCACGTTCTCCTGCAGAAGTCGTGCGTGTTAGGGTGTCCAGCAGCGCCCGATTCATTCCCTCACTACCTCTCCTGCTCGGTCCTCCTGAGCCTCCTCTGCTCCCCCGACTCGCCCCGCCTCCGTAGCGCGCTTACACCTTGGGGCTTGGGCCCCGACGCAGCCCATCCGTCTGAGCCTGCGAACGAGCTCTCGTTAACGCGGTCGATTCAGCGGATTGCGCTCGCCATTCACTTCTTGAACAAAATGAAGCACGCCTCGCCGACCCCAGCTACGATAGCTGCAGGGTTGCGCGCCGTCAAAGCATTGCTCTGGAAGTAGACGCGCGGTAGACGGACAGGAGTGGACAGACTTCTTGCCCTCGTCTCGCTTCTTGCCCGCTTGCCCTCGTCTCTTCCTTTTTGGGTACGTGCACTCCTCTCCCTCCTCCTCCTCCTCCTCCTCCTCCTCCTCCTCCCCGTCCTACCTCTGGTAGTGGTGGTGGAAAAATGGGCCCATCAACCAAAGTGCGGGGGGGGGAACGCGGGAGGGGCTCGTCGAGCTCCGCGGGAGGGTCCCGGCAGGACAGTGGATGCTCGAGTAGGAGATCGGCTACAGAATTGATGCTCCCCAGACTCGAATGTGCCGTCGACTCTGCGAGAGATGCGCAGGATGCTCCCCAAATCTACGGAGCACTCGAAGCACGTTCCGCAGTTCCGACGGGAAATAATTTTGGGGGATTAGTCAATTATGTAGCCGATCCCCCAGTCGAAATGTCAGAAGGTCCTGCGGTTGGCGCCGCCGACCATGTGTGCGTCGTGGGGCACCTGGGCAAAAGTCTCTCTTGAAACGGGATATTGGAAGGATCGCATTCTGGCCCCCCCAGGCCTCCCGCGGGGGAGGGAAGGGGCTCCCCTTCGACCTACGCGGGACGTTTCTCATGCTCCCTCCCTCGAAAGGAGAGCGGGGAGGGAGCGTGCTCTGACCCGGGCCCCCCCCGCCGCCCCACACCCGGGTTTGCCGAGCTCCGCAGGAAAACTTCGGCAGGACAGTTTTTTTTGCGCGGGGCCCCCGCGCGCCCCCAGGGGGCGCTCGTCTCTTGCCAGTTTGGTCGCGACCTCGCGGCTTCTCCAAGGGAGGGGGGGAGGATCATTTGTTAGGCTGTCTGGGAGGCAGGCGCTTGGTCGTACGTAGGGCTTGGCATCGCTCGGACGTGTAGGGACCATCCAGGAGCATGTCTGTTCACATTCCGAACAAGTGCACGCACGAACCCGAAACATACACACGCAATGGAAGTCCGAGCGATGGCGAGGGGGAGGCGGGGGAGAATCGTGTATGGGCCCGTCTGGGAGGCAGGCATTGGGTCGTGATTCTGAATCGTTGTTGTTCCGCCTCTCGGGTGGGGCTTCCTGGAAGCTTCTTGAGAGCCTCCGAGGGGCTTGTTGAGGCCCTCTCAGGGGGCCCCATGAGAGATTCCCAGGAGCCCATCGGGGGGGCATGTTATCTATGCCGCTCGGATGTTTTTTGGCCATCTCCACGGGGTCCGGGGGCAACTCGTGGGGGCCCGTTGTTACAATGTGAGGCTGTCTTGGTGCTCGGGAGAGGGAGTCCCTAGAGCCACACTGGGCCCTTTGGAGCTGCATCGGATGCCGCTTCAAGTTTGAAGCCGTGGGGAATATAACACACACTTCATGGCACCAAGTCCCTTCCCACCATGTTACTAGTATGGTGTAGTTCGTGTTGGATGCTTGCTGCCAATCAGGCCTACAGGAAAGACAGCCGATTGAGACATCAATCTCCACTGACAGCTCTGATCATGGAATGTCATGTACTGCATACACCATTGATATCCATATATGTACACATACATACATACATACATACATACATACATACATGCATGCATGCATGCATGCATGCATGCATGCATGCATGCATACACACATACACAGAAGGAATGATGGTTTCTTCACGCGCGAAGGCCCTATGAGGAAGTAAAGAGCGTTCCCATGGTACCCCGAAGAAGCCGCATAGCTCCGAACAAATCGATTTTTGGTCGCGTCCTGAATGTTTGGGGGCCTCCAGGCACTGAGGAAATCTTCGGTCGTCGAACTTCGAACGTCGATCAATTGCCTGTCTCTCTCGATCGAGGAGTTTAAACCTCGAGCCTCAAGCGTGGAACCAAGATCGTCGGACTTCGTAGGAGAACGCCGTCTGGGCGTTTTGGGGGTCCCTTTTGGGCCGTCCTGGGGCCCTCTTGGGCCGTCCTGGGGCTTCCTTGGGCCGTCATGAGGACCTGGGGCCCTCCACATGTCTTCTGATGCCATCTAGGGCCCTGTTGGAGGCCTCCGATGGCCTTCCCGTGGGTTTCCCATGGCTTGCGTGAGTCTTTCTTGGGAGCCTTCAGGGGGCATCTTGGGGTGTCTTGTGGGTCGTCTCGGGGCTCTCTGGTGCAGTCTTGGGGCCCTCTTGGGCTGTCTTCAAACCCTCTGGGGGACTCTTGGGCCGTCTTGGGGCGACATCGGCGGCCCATCGGGCCGTCTTGGACGTTGCGAAGACCCAAAAAGCGGATCTGCTAAACATCTACGTTTTCCCAACGGAACGAGACGAATTTTGTTTTTTTGGGGGGGCTCTCTTGACGGCCTCTTGGGGTGTCTTGGGGGCCTCTTGGGCTGTCTTCAGACCATCGGGCTTCTTGCCGGAGCGCTCTTGTGACTCTTGTGTTGTACTGAGTCTCTCCTGCGCCTCCCCAGTGACCCCTCTGATCGCCTCGACTCTGCTCGCAAGGCCCGGCAAGGCGCCTCCGGATGCCCAGAAGGGCCAGCGGACCTTTCCAAGGGCGTCCAGGGGGCCGCCGAGACGTCCGAAAGGGCGTTTGGGGCGTCTCAGGGGGGGGGGTCTGTTTTTCCCAACCATCCTGTGGTGTTGGGTCCTCGTTTTGAAGAGACGGTGCCCCGCGTTCCTCCTCCTCCTCGCCCTCCTCCCTCCAGGGTTCGCATGCCTCCCCACCGCCCATTTACCTCTCACGCGTTTCGTAGCCCCATAGGGAGCTCCACCGAAGGCCCCAGTGGGGGTGTTCGCATGCGGTTCCCCCACCCAGGGCAGCGTTTCGTAGGGAGCCCACCGATGGGGGTGTTCGCAGCGAGCAGCGTTTCCCCCATAGGGAGCTCCACCGAAGGCCCCAGTGGGGGTGTTCGCATGCGGTTCCCCCACCCAGGGCAGCGTTTCGTGGCCCCATAGGGAGCTCCACCGAAGGCCCCAGTGGGGGTGTTCGCATGCGGTTCCCCCACCCAGGGCAGCCGTGGCCCCATAGGGAGCTCCACCGAAGGTAGTGGGGGAGCTCCACCGAAGGCCCCAGTGGGGGTGTTCGCATGCGGTTCCCCCACCCAGGGCAGCGTTTCGTGGCCCCATAGGGAGCTCCACCGAAGGCCCCAGTGGGGGTGTTCGCATGCGGTTCCCCCACCCAGGGCAGCGTTTCGTAGCCCCATAGGGAGCTCCACCGAAGGCCCCAGTGGGGGTGTTCGCATGCGGTTCCCCCACCCAGGGCAGCGTTTCGTGGCCCCATAGGGAGCTCCACCGAAGGCCCCAGTGGGGGTGTTCGCATGCGGTTCCCCCACCCAGGGCAGCGTTTCGTGGCCCCATAGGGAGCTCCACCGAAGGCCCCAGTGGGGGTGTTCGCATGCGGTTCCCCCACCCAGGGCAGCGTTTCGTAGCCCCATAGGGAGCTCCACCGAAGGCCCCAGTGGGGGTGTTCGCATGCGGTTCCCCCACCCAGGGCAGCGTTTCGTGGCCCCATAGGGAGCTCCACCGAAGGCCCCAGTGGGGGTGTTCGCATGCGGTTCCCCCACCCAGGGCAGCGTTTCGTGGCCCCATAGGGAGCTCCACCGAAGGCCCCAGTGGGGGTGTTCGCATGCGGTTCCCCCACCCAGGGCAGCGTTTCGTAGCCCCATAGGGAGCTCCACCGAAGGCCCCAGTGGGGGTGTTCGCATGCGGTTCCCCCACCCAGGGCAGCGTTTCGTGGCCCCATAGGGAGCTCCACCGAAGGCCCCAGTGGGGGTGTTCGCATGCGGTTCCCCCACCCAGGGCAGCGTTTCGTGGCCCCATAGGGAGCTCCACCGAAGGCCCCAGTGGGGGTGTTCGCATGCGGTTCCCCCACCCAGGGCAGCGTTTCGTAGCCCCATAGGGAGCTCCACCGAAGGCCCCAGTGGGGGTGTTCGCATGCGGTTCCCCCACCCAGGGCAGCGTTTCGTGGCCCCATAGGGAGCTCCACCGAAGGCCCCAGTGGGGGTGTTCGCATGCGGTTCCCCCACCCAGGGCAGCGTTTCGTGGCCCCATAGGGAGCTCCACCGAAGGCCCCAGTGGGGGTGTTCGCATGCGGTTCCCCCACCCAGGGCAGCGTTTCGTAGCCCCATAGGGAGCTCCACCGAAGGCCCCAGTGGGGGTGTTCGCATGCGGTTCCCCCACCCAGGGCAGCGTTTCGTGGCCCCATAGGGAGCTCCACCGAAGGCCCCAGTGGGGGTGTTCGCATGCGGTTCCCCCACCCAGGGCAGCGTTTCGTGGCCCCATAGGGAGCTCCACCGAAGGCCCCAGTGGGGGTGTTCGCATGCGGTTCCCCCACCCAGGGCAGCGTTTCGTGGCCCCATAGGGAGCTCCACCGAAGGCCCCAGTGGGGGTGTTCGCATGCGGTTCCCCCACCCAGGGCAGCGCTTCGTGGCCCCATGGGGAGCTCCACCGAAAGCCCCCGTGGCGCAGTTCGCATGCGCTTCCCCCACCCAGGGCAGCGTTTCGTGGCACCATAGGGAGCTCCACCGAAGGCCCCAGTGGCGCAGTTCGCATGCGGTTCCCCCACCCAGGGCAGCGCTTCGTAGCCCCATAGGGAGCTCCACCGAAGGCCCGCCCCGGTGGCGCAGTCCGCATGCGCTTCCCCCATCTAAGGCAGCGCTTCGTGGCCCCATATGGAGCCCCACCGAAAGCGGCACCCACAACGCGTTACCAACAATTGCTTATGGTTGAGTCTTTCGCCAAGATAATTTTTGTGGGGGGATACGCGTATGTAACATGTGTAAATACATGTGTGTATATATATATAGGTACACGTACATACATACATATGCTTAATGTTGGTATTACATGTATGTGTAACTATATGCGTACCAGGCATATATGCATAAATATCTGTGCATATATATATATATATATATCCGTCTCCCCGCGCACATATATGTTCCATCGTATCGCTCTCTCGTTTGCTGTTCTGCTTCTCTCTCTCTCTCTCTCTCTTCCTTTATGTTTCTCTCTCTCTCTCTCTCTCTTTCTTTGTTTTGTTGTTTGTTTATCTTTCTCTCTCTCTCTCTATCCCTTTCCTGCTCTCTCTCTCTCTCTCTATACATGTACATTTATATATGTATATGTGTATGTGGGTATATGTACGCCTCCTTTCGCTTAACCTCTATGCCTCCGTGCCTGTCTCTAGTTCTGAGGTTGGTTGTCTTCCCCCCTCTCTGTCTCTCTCTCTTTCTCTCTCTTTCTCTCTCCCTCTCTCTCTCTCTCCCCCTCCCTCTCTCTCTATCCCTCGCTCTCTCTCTCTCTCTCCCTCTGTCTCTTTCTTTCTTCCCCGGTAGTATATCAGAGGGAGGGGGCCGAACGTCATTCACTGTCCCTGGGCGCGTGGCTGAAGCGATACTATGAGATAAGGATTGTTGTCGTTGTGGCTGTTGTTGTGGTTGTTGTTGGTGGCGGTGGTGTTGTTTGTTTGTTTGATTTTTGTTGATTGTTTGTTTGTGTGTTGACTGGTGTTGTTAGTGTTGTTGGTGTTGTTGCTGTTTGTGTGTTTGTTGTTTCGTTTGTTAGTTTATTGTTTGTTGCGTGTTGCTTGTTATATGTTGTTTGTTGTCGTCGCCCCCCCGCGACCCATCCACGACCCGCCTGCGATCCACCCGCGACCAACCTGCGACCCACCCGTGACCCGCCCGCGACCCACCCGCGACCCACCCGCGACCCACCGACGATCCACCCGCGACCCACCCGCGACCTTGCCCGCAACCCACCCCCCACCCGCGACCCCACCGCGACCGAACCCGTGACCCACCCACATTGCTCTAACGAAAAAATTAGCGCCTGCGGCGGGCTCGTTGCACAGCTTGTCAAAAGTATGCGCCTGCGGCGGTCTTCTTCAGAGCCTCGCGGACTGCCGACGCCCCCGCCGCTCCCTCACTCTTATCCGCAATTGCGGGGCGTTGCGTACTCCGGATTCCATAATAAAGTGGGGGGGTCACATTTGGGGGGGGGTCTGATTAGAGCTGTCTCGGACGGTTCGGGGGGGTCTGGGCGAAGGGCCGCCCTTTCATGGATGGTCTGGGGGGGTCTAAGACTTCTCGTCTGGGAGGATTATGACCCCCTCCCTTTTATTACGAAATCTGGAGTATTTTCTTTTACCCGGAACCCTGCCCTGGAGGCCGTGGGGCCGAAGCACACCAGGGGCACCCGGGGTGCATTGAGCGCCCCCGCCCCTCCTCCCGGAGCCTCCCCGGGTCGTTCCCGGGGCTTCCTCGGAGCATTCCCCGAAGCCGCGGGGACCCTTGGTAGCAGTTCTGGGCGCCCCACCAAGAGGACCCCAAGAAACCCAAGCTGGCCCCAAGACGGCCCAAGAGGCGCCCAAGACGGCCCACTTTCCTTTCCTCTTTTCTCATGTTTCCTCCTCCCCCTCCTCCTCCTCCTCCTCCCCCTCCTCCTCCTCCTCATTATCCTCATCCCCTTTCCTGATCCGTCCTCTTAGCGATTTTGGTCCAATGAAGCCGGCTGCGAGTTTTCTCCATCGCCATTCCCACGCCGATGGGTGGTCCTCTCATCGCTGCCGTGCGTGCCATTGGCCGCCGATTCTTTTTTTCCGTGGACAATACCTCGGTCTACGCCATGGCCATAACATCAGCTGTCGCTCTTCACGATGCGGCCCGGCTTTGCCACGTCAAGGGGCCAGACCACCCCGCTACCGAGAGTCGCGCGCAATACGTTCCTCGTGGTCTCCGCCTTCATCACGACCGCGAAGTTCTTCATCAGCTCCAACGGCGGGATCAATTCTCAGACATTGCCGAGGACGCTTCAGAGTCTGGCCGCTTCTCGCCGCCATGAACCGAAACGCTAGTTTGCACAAGGCCTGGACCTCCACCATGGCATTCAAGTTCAGAGGCGATTCTCAAGCTCAAGGTCAGCCTGCTGTTCGTGCTCATGGCAACGGAACGTCGGAGTTTCGGACGCCCGCGCATCCAGGTTCCAACCGTATTTTGGAGGACGCGGTGCGCAAGGGTGCGCAGCTGGCGAGTCTGTGCAGACGGTTGCTTTTGGAGGGTTTCTCCTTGGCGCCGACGCTGTATTTCATTCGTCTTCCACCCTGGCTCAGTTGCGGTCGGATCTGCAGAAGCTAGAGCCCGCACTTGCCGCAAGCGAACAACAACGACGGGAAGACCAACGTGACCTCGATGACCTCGTCAAGCATGTCAGCAACCAGAACGTAGAGTTCAAGCAGGGCCTTTCTGCGGTTATCGCCGCGGCCGAGCTCCAGTTCACCAACACCGTGGGCCAGCTGCAACAGCCGCTGAAGCAGGTCGCGCTGATGAGCGAGTCCACTGCCATCAACAAGTACCAAGGCGACCCCTTCGACTTGTCGCAGAGCGCGGCGATGGCGCACCTCTCCGTGAACTGTTTGCCCGACATTCATCAGGTCTCTGATACAGCCGCGAACGCCGACGCCGCGCCGCTTAGCGCGCCCGCCTCCACCGGCTCAGCGCTGAACAGCGTCCATACGCAGAGCGTCGACCAGAAGAGGCTCCCGCCCGACGAAAGGACCTGCAATCCATCAGCGCTGCTGCCTACAGCGGCATACCCGAGTTCGACGTCATCACCGACAAGCGAAAGGACCCTGCACCGCCATGCGTGTGAACGCCGAGCCCGCGCCCAAGCGCGCCACCGACTCCAGCGACCTGTTGCCGATCAGCTTTCAGTACCACTGCGACGACATGATGGCCGAATGGTAATCGCTGGAGAAGGGGTTCCCGCTTGACAAAAATAATTTGCACTCCATCATCACTGCCGCCGCCCGCGTGATTTCCGAGTTCGGCGCCATCGCCGACAAGCGCAAGGCACCGACCCTCGCCAGGTCTGTGGTTGAGGATCCTGCGCTCAACGACGCAATCGTCTCCGACGACCTGCTGTCGATCATCACGCAGAGCCACTGCGACGAACTACTGAACTCCCCGCATGGCGGCTCGCAGGACATGACCGGAGTACAGGACTCGTTCGATTAATCTTCGCTGGAGGACCTCGTCAGCACCGCACTGTGCTACGGCGATGTTGATGGCGGCTCCACCACGTCGGACTACCCCCAAGCAAACATGGAGGCAGACGCCGAGCTCTTCGCCACCAGCGATTCCGAGAGCAGCGGCTTCCCCACTTCTGGTTTTCACACCTCCTACAAGATGAACATCGGCTGCTGCACCGCCCCGCCCGCCTCGCGCGCGCAGCCGTTCGAGGCCCGTCGGACGTCCCCGCAAGGCGATGGCCGCTCCTCCTCCTCCTCCTCCTCCTCCTCTCCTCCTCCTCCTCGTCCTCCTCCTCGTCTTCGTCCTCCCCCTCCTCCTCATCCTCCTCCTCCTCTTCCTCCTCCTCCTCCTCCTCCTCCTCCTCCTCCTTCTCCTCCTATTCCCCCGTCTTCCCCCATCCCCCCTCGGAGCTCCCCCAGAGACTCCCTGTGCAGATGAGCAGGAGGGCCCCGCGACGGTCCCAGGAGACCCCTCGGTTGCCTCAGGAAGCTTTCGACAGCACAGCGAGGCCCCACGAGGTCGCCAGAGTACCTACACAGGGCCTTCAAGAAAACAGTTCCCGTGTTATCTCTTTGTTCCCAAAGGACCAATCCAACAAGGAACCACTTCGCT
Organism: Prorocentrum cordatum; assembly: GCA_963575745.1. Lineage (NCBI taxonomy): Eukaryota > Dinophyceae > Prorocentrales > Prorocentraceae > Prorocentrum > Prorocentrum cordatum. Next base: position 735,980 of record CAUYUJ010000891.1, read on the forward strand.
TTTTAATGGAATTTCTATGCGTTGCGAAAGTGTGGCCCAAAGGTGGCCTCGGAGGCCCAGGTGGTTCCGAGGATAAGCGCATTAGCGGTTAAGGATAGCATAGGGCTGCCGCGAATACCACGCCTCAGTGCGAATCAGACACCAGTTCGCGGGCGGCTCGTATTGATCATTCGTGCTTCCCCTCTTGGGGCCCTCTTGGGCGATCTTGGGCGCCTCTGGGGCAGTTGTGGGGCATTCTTGAACCGTTTTGGCGCCCTCTTGGGGGTCTCTCGGGCCGATTCGGGGCGGTTTGGGGGGCCTTTGGGGCCATCTTGGAGCGTTGGATGCCCGAAAACGCTGGAACGCGAAACGCATTAAACACACAAGGACACTCAATGATGTTTGCTTCGTTTGGCCCTCTTTGGGGTCCTCTTGGGGCGCCCTTTGGGTTTCCTTGGGGCCGTTTGGGGGCTGTCTTGGGCGATTTGAAGCGCTCTTGTCGTGCCCGGGAGGCCTCCAGGACCATCTGCAGGGCCTCTTGGGGGCCCTCTGGGCCGCTCCTAGGGGCTCTTGGGGGGGGGGGCCCGGAGGGCGGCGCCCGGGAGCAGAACCATCTCTGGTCGGACCTTGCCGGGGACCGGCCCGTGGCACTCCAGCTTTCGTAAGAAAAGGGAGGGGGTCTCAACCCTCCCAGCCGAGAGGTTTTAGACCCCCCCCCCCTGGGAGAACCCTCCGGAACATCGTCCCCCCCCCCCCCCCCCAGGCCCTCCAAGATAGCTTGGAAAAAAAAAACCCCTCCGAAATGAGACCCCCCTCCCTTTATTGCGAAATCTGGAGTACTCTTCGCCCGCGGACCCCCAGGGGCCACCCCGCGCGCGCGCGAACTAGAAATACGGTTGACCAGCTGCCGGATATTTTAGCACGCCTCTGGCCCGTTATGCTGGCGAATTGTCCTTTCTTGATTTGTGTGTGTTCTCTCTCTCTCTCTCTCGCTCTCTCTCTCTCTCTCTCGCTCGCGTTCTTTTTGTTGCTCTCTCTCTCTCTCTCTCTCTCAGTGTCTCTCTCTCTCTCTCTCGTTGTCTTTCTCTCTCTCTCTCTCCCTCTCTCTTCCTCTCTCTCTCTCTTGCTTTATTGCTCTTGTGCTCCCAATACAGACTGGTACCTCTCCATATGTCTCTCCCCTTCTCTCTCTCTCTCTTTCTCTCTGTCTCTCTCGCTGTCCTCCTCTCCCTCTCTCCTTCCCTGTAACCATCTCATATACATGTAGATCTCCATGTGGATATCTGTATCCATGAGCGTTCCTTTTCTCGCAGTACAACAGGCCCTGCTGATCCGCCCTCGCGTGTGCCAAGACCCAAGTTTTTGTGCCACGAATGCGAGTACATATTCGCGCGCTCGCTACAGGACGTAGGCCAATAGTGGGCTACATGCGGGAAACATGCGGGACAAAAGTTGGCCTGCCATCGTATCATCTACCTCTCACGCGCTACGGGGCTCCTACAGGCAGCATGTCGAATGTGCGGAGATCCCATGCACCTTCGGTTTATTGAGGCTCTTGAGTGAGATGTGAGAGGCATGATGACGGGTGCGTTCCGTGGCTGATGGGGAGGAACATCGCTGGCAGTCGCAGGGGTGAGCAGTTTTCAACACGTAATCTGGAATGTCAGTGATGCTACCAACCATGAGGATCCCGTAGATCATTTTCAGAGGCAAGACCAGGCAACACGTGACCGATCGACCTGGGGGCAAGTACCGCACGCACGCAGATTGCCATTTCGCAGCGCAAGTGCGCAGGGTATTGGACGGCCACCCAGAACAAGGGGCAAACTCGGGGTGCCTCAGGCCATGGTCGAAGGTTTCAGTTTGTATGAACACGTTTGCAGACGCCACATCGCCACCTCTCCATCCGAAGTCTTGCACTCCATGTTCCAGTTGTCGTGTGTAGTCAATACGAGTTGCAGATGGAAGCAAACAGCCATATACAATTGAAGATGTCCTAGTGTTGTCATGGATTGCCCTCCGAGGTTCTCCAATCGTGGCTTGGTAACATTGGGAGTTGCTACAGCAATGGCGAAGCGTGGCTACACTGATGTGGGTGGAGCAGGTTGCTGGGAGAAACGTTGGTTGATCGGAGGAAAATGGAGTGGGAGAAGGTTGGTGGGATGAAACAGGAACCCATGTATCGCCTCACTCCTTCTCCTTCTCCCCTCCCTCTCGTGCGAGTTTTCTTGTCAAGACCCACCGCCCCGGCTGCGCACAAGCGGGCGCCAGGTCCTCGGGCCTAGTTTCTCCAGAGGCGTGGGCACAGCCGTCGTCGTCGGCGTTGCCGCCAGATGGCAAGGTGGACAAGGGTACAGTCGGACTGAGGCATAAGGTCGAGGTCGGTTCGGGGAGGGTACCCTAGTGTTCTTCGTGTTTGATGGGTGTTCTTGTGCATCCTGGAGAGGGTACTCTCGGATGTTCTATGTGCTTTGGCCGAGGGAGGGTCTCATGCTATTGAGGGATGTTCTTCTGGCCTAGGTCCGACCGGAAGGAAGAGGAGGACAATGATGATGATGATGAGGAGGAGGAGGAGGAGGAACCGCAGCAGCATGAGGAGGTGAAGGCAGAGGAGGGAATCGGCGACGAGAAGGAGGGCGAAGAGGCGGACCAGCAGATCGGGAGGCGCAGGAGCAGCAGCCGCAGGAGCGCGACGCCGAGGAAGAGCAGGCAGAGGACGAGCTCCAGGAGGACTGCGACGAGGCCCCGCGAGGCCCCGCCTGGGTGCGCGAGGTCCCGCGAGGTCCGCTGCTATGACGAGGAGATCGGCCCGTCGCCTCCGCCGCCGCCGCCGCGCCGCGGCCGGGCGGCGGCGCCCGCGGGCAGGCGGCGATGCCCTCGCCCACGCGGACGGCAGCGGCGCGCCCGGCGCCCGGCGAGCCGCGGGCCCAGCAGAGCCCGCGGGCGCGCGGCGGGTGGCCACCGCCGCGGTGTTCGGGGGCGGAAAAGAGGGGGGTGATGACTAGGGGGAGGTGGATATCATGGCGTGGGCCATGATATTTCCACAGATTTCATGGCGCCTCTTCTTATTTCATTACGTCCCTGGCCCCCCCGCTGGGCCGCGCACATGCCGCCGGTCATGATTTGCACCCCCCCCTCTTGGACCCCCCCCTCTTGGCCGCTCCCGAGGTGTGGAACTCAGAAGAGGTACCCAAAGTTCGCCCAAAGTTCGCTCCCCCGTGCCTCTTCGTGGCGATTCGCACCCGCAGACACCCCGTGGGTAATGAGATGTACAGGGGGCGAACGGGGGTGGTCACTATGATCCGCGGCGTGAGGTTACCCGCCGCCGTGCACTCGGAGGAGGAGGAGGTACCCATACCGGTACCCTTCGGCCGTTTTACCCTTCTTGGGCCTCCTGGGAGGCTCTCGTCTCCAGGCCTCCTAGATGGGGTCGGAGCAGATGGAGTGGGAGGATCGCGCCGCATCGCCGATGCATCGCCGGCGCGGCTCGAGGCGCAGCCCGGGTTGCTTCACGTCGACTTCGCCGATGCATCCTTGACGTCGACGATGCATCGCCGGCACATCGCGCACGCATCGCCGATGCATCGCCGATGCATCGCCGATGTATCGGCGATGCGGCGCGATCCTCTGACCCCATCTACTCTTTAAGTCGGGCATGTCGCGTGCGCGTTGTCGCGCGCGCGTGCCGAAATCCTTCGAACACCTCTGGTGTCGTAAAGATTAAACATGGTCGACCCACGAACCCGGAAAGGAATATAGAAAGGTAAGGCATTGCAACATTTCAAAGACACCTGATTGGGCGACGGGCACATGCAATGCTGAATGTATCGATGATGATGTACTGTGCCGAGGGCTGTGCTGTGCTATGCCGTGCTGAACTGCGATGTGCCATGCCGCGATTGTGCTCTATATAGCGTTGTGGATCGAGTCCTCCCTGGCATCCGAGTCCTCACCGGACTGTTCTGGAGCGTAAGCTCGAGCTGCCTGAGCAGATGGTAGCTGCCCCAGAACTAATCGACAGAGGGAACATGCCAGGAGGACGCACCGCGGAACGTCCCAAGGGACGCGCCAGGCGACGTGCCAGGGGACGTGCCATGGGCACGCACCGCGGGACGTGCCAAGGGGACGCGCTATGGAACGTGCCAGTGGACGTGCCGAGGGACGTGCCAGGGGGACGCGCCGCGCGACGTGCCAGGTGGACTCGCCACGGAACGCGCCAAGGAACGTGCCAAGGTGCATGGTTGAGTGTATCGATCTTGATGTACCGTGCCGACGGCTGTGCTGTGCTGGGCCGTGCTGAACTGCGATGTGCCATGCCGCGATTGTGCTCTATATAGCGTTGTGGATCGAGTCCTCCCTGGCATCCGAGTCCTCACCAAACTGATCTGGAGCGTAAGCTCGAGCTGCCTGAGCAGATGGTAGCTGCCCCAGAACTAATCGACAGAGGGAACATGCCAAGAGGACGCGCCGCGGAACGTCCCAAGGGACGCGCCAGGCGACGTGCCAGGGGACGTGCCATGGGCACGCACCGCGGGACGTGCCAAGGGGACGCGCTACGGAACGTGCCAATGGACGTGCACCGCGCGACGTGCCAGGGGGACTCGCCACGGGACGCTCCGCGGAACGTGCCAGGCAACATGCCAGGCTGCAATGCTAAGGGTATCGGGTATCGATATTGATGTACCGTGCCGAGGGCTGTGCTGTGCCTGGGCGACCTGGACACGTGAAAACACGCGTTTCGCTCAAGACGTTGTCAGTACATCATCATGCTAGACATCCGCCTGAGCAATCTGGACACGTGCAAACAAGCGTCTCGCTCGAGACATCCTCAACAAATGCTAATGCTAGACATCCGCCTGGGCGACCTGGACACATGAAAACAAGCCTCTGGTTCGAGACATCCTGAACAAATCCTCATGCTAGACATCTGTCTGGGCCACCTGGAGGCGTGAAACCAAGCGTCTCGCTCGAGACATCCTCAAGACCTGGGCACGTGAAAACAAGCAATCCACTTGAGAGATCCTCAGAATTCAGTTCCCCAGGAGAGGACAATCTATAACACAAAACAAGCGTTTCGCTCGAGACATCCTCATCAAATTCTGAAAAACATGCGTTTTGCTCGAGACATCCTCAAAGTTTGATTCGCCGGCACTACGCGACTTCGTTATTTATCGTAAAAGAAATTCGCCGGCCCTACAGCCGTCGAACCCGGGGGTAAACCTACTAAAAGAGAACCCTGGGCTCGAGCCCTTTCCGGGAAAAATTAAGTGTCCAAAACACATGTAATAGCACATGATTTCCCAACACTGGTTTTTCAGAAACATAAACTTGCGCGCGCTCTTGCGAATCCTTTAGAGAACCATCGTTGTTTTCATCATGTTCAGAAAATGCTTCCAAACGGGTTTCGCGCGCGCATGTCGAAATCGTTCGAACACCCTTGCGCGCGTGCCGTCGCGAGAATATTTTTGTTGCCCCCCCCAAAAAAACGAAGTGCACGCGCGCGCGTCGTCGCGCGCGCATGCCGAAATCCGTCAAAAACTTTCGGTGTCGTAACGATGTCAAAACTCAATGTTCAAAACACATGTAAACACACAGGATTTCGCACCATCAGTTTTCAACACAACAAAACGTGCGCTCGGGCCCTTGCGCCCTTGCTTTTTTTTTTAAAAAAAAAAAAGAAAAAAAAGAAAAAACAAAACATGATCGACCCACGAACCCGGAAAGGAATGTAGAACTGTAACACATGGCAGCGTTTTCAAAGACACCTGATTGGGTGACTGCCAAGTTGCAATGCTGAGTGTATCGACCTTGATGTACCGTGCCGAGGGTTGTGCTGTGCTGCGCCGTGCTGAATTGCGATGTGCCATGGCGCGATTGTGCTCTATAGCCTCGTGGATCGAGTCCTCCTTTGCATCCGAGTCCTGACCGAACTGATCTGGATCTTAAGCTCGAGCTGCCTGAACACATAGTAGCTGCCCCAGAGCTAATGGACAGGGGACCATGCCAGGAGGACGCGACGCAGAACGTTTCAAGGGACGCGCCAAGCGACGTGCCAAGGGACGTGCCATGGGGACGCACCGCGGGACGTGCCAAGGGGACGCGCTACGGAACGTGCTGGGACAAGCGTTTCGCTCGAGACATCCTGTCAAAATCATATGAATTCCTACGCGCGAGACGTTGCACGCGCGAGACATCCTCGGAATTCCTGCGAGCGGGACGTGAAAACAAGCATTTCGCCTGAGACATCCTTTGAATTCTGGCCCCCCCCGAGGCCACCGCTCGAGACATCCTCCAATTTTGCAAAACCAGCGTTTCGCTCGAGACATCCTCAACAAATTATGAAAAAACAAGCGTTTCGCTCGAGACATCCTGTCAAAACCCCAAGAATCCAAATACCCGCGCGCGGGACGCGGCACGCGCGAGACATCCTTGGAATTCCCAAGGGATGCGCCAGGCGACGTGCCAGGGGACGTGCCATGGGGTCGCACCGCGGGACGTGCCAAGGGGACGCGCTACGGAACGTGCCAATGGATGTGCCACGGGATGTGCCAGGGGACGCGCCACGCGACGTGCCAGGGGGACTCGCCGAGGGACGCCCCACGGAACGTGCCAAGGAACGTGCCAAATTGCAATGCTGAGTGTATCGATCTTGATGTACCGTGCCGAGGGCTGTGCTGTGCTGCGCCGTGCTGAATTGCGATGTGCCATGGCGCGATTGTGCTCTATAGCCTCGTGGATCGAGTCCTCCTTTGCATCCGAGTCCTGACCGAACTGATCTGGATCTTAAGCTCGAGCTGCCTGAACACATAGTAGCTGCCCCAGAGCTAATGGACAGGGGACCATGCCAGGAGGACGCGACGCAGAACGTTCAAGGGACGCGCCAAGCGACGTGCCAAGGGACGTGCCATGGGGACGCACCGCGGGACGTGCCAAGGGGACGCGCTACGGAACGTGCTGGGGACAAGCGTTTCGCTCGAGACATCCTGTCAAAATCATCTGAATTCCTACGCGCGGGACGCTGCACGCGCGAGACATCCTCGGAATTCCTGCGAGCGGGACGTGAAAACAAGCATTTCGCCTGAGACATCCTTTGAATTCTGGCCCCCCACGAGGCCACCGCTCGAGACATCCTCCAATTTTGCAAAACCAGCGTTTCGCTCGAGACATCCTCAACAAATTATGAAAAACAAGCGTTTCGCTCGAGACATCCTGTCAAAATCCCAAGAAATCCAAATACCCGCGCGCGGGACGCGGCACGCGCGAGACATCCTTGGAATTCCTGCGCGAGGGGCGCTTTTCCGTGTCGCGGTCGGCTCTGCAAAACCAGCGTGTCGCTCGAGACATCCTCAACAAATTCTGAAACCAAGCGTTTCGCCCGAGACATCCCCAACTCTGCAAAACCAGCGTCTCGCTCGAGACATCCTCAACAAATATTGAAAAACAAGCGTTTCGCTCGAGACATCCTCAAAAATAATCTCGCCGGCCCAAGTCGCAGGGGGGCCGGGGGGTTAACCTACTAAAAGAGAACCCTGGGCCCGCGCCCTTTCCGGGGAAAATAAATAAATAAAAAAACATAGTTTCTGTTCCAATATTTACACCGAATTGTGCCAAACGGACCTCTTGCGACGCATGCCGAAATCATTCGCACGCCCTTGCGCGCGTTCTGGGGAGGGCACGATCCGTGTGAAACAAAGCATGCGGGCCACTCTCGCGCGTCGGCCGCGCGCGCACGTCGAACTCTTTCCAACACCTGCATCACCGACGCGGAGACGCCGTCACCGTCGTCGGCGTGATCAGCATCGGCGCCCACACTGGTCGCGCCGTCGTCGCTGCCAACATCGCCACCAGCATCGCTACTATTATCATCGTACCTACCGTTGTCGACGTTGCCATGATACCGCGCCTGCCCAAGTTGTCCACTCGCACTGAAGTGCCCGCTAGGATGTGCCCCGCGGTCAACGCCACCGCGGCCGCGTCGGCCGCGCCATACTAACTGGCCGCTGCGCGCGCGTGCTTGGGTTGGCGCGGCCGCAGAGATGCACCAGCCCACGCCAAGCACTCATCGCAACCGCCACCGCATAGGTTTTGCAAACCAAGGTGCGTGGGAGTGGATTGGATGTTTGCAAAAGCATGGGATGTGTCAACGCGTTTGTAAAAATCAACTGCACCACATAGAATGCATTACGTCGATCACAAAACCACAGCTGATGCACGATACGGGTTGCGCAACATAGGCTGCACCACGCAGAATGCACAACATAGTTTGCACCACCAACTGGGCTACACAACAATAGTTGCACAACACAGGTTGCACCACATCGGTTGCACGAGTTTGGTTTCGCGCCCCGGGCAGGCCTGCTGATCGCTGATCACAGAAATTACACCGCATACAACGCGCAACATAGATGCACCAAACGATTCCGCAACCGATATCGGACCGCGTAGGTTGCACCACACATATGCACTACGTGTATTATGCAGCATAGGTAGAGCAACATATTTTACACACCGCCAAATGCACAGCGTATCCATGTTTCAATATAGTAACATATGCGTTGTCGCAGTGGCAGCGGTTGTATAGCTGCTTGGTGTATGTGTGTATGGCCTTTAATCTATATATATATATATATATGTGCCATACTATAGCACACACAATCAATTCATATCATATCATATCAGAACAGATCAGATCATATCAGATCAGATCAGATCGTATGATATCAGATCATATCATGTCATATCGTACCATATCATATCATATCAAATCATATCATATCATATAATATACCGTGTTATCTGGGGCCCAGGCACTGGGCTGGCACACGCTTCCACATCCCCTTTTTTCGGCACCGGACATTCGGACCCCCTCCCAATCATTCCCAGGGAGCACAAATGAGCGACTAGAGCGGCCCAACATTGCCCCAGGATGGCTTAAGATGGCCGAAGAACCCCCAAGAGCCCAAGAGTTCCCCAAGACTCCCCGAAAAAAGGTTCCAATATCCTCCCCACGAGGGCCCCAGATGGCCAACATTGCGCCACTCTTGTCGGAGAACTTATATTGCTAAGGCCTTACGACCGGCGCCGCCGACCCTGGAAGCTTTGGCCTTCGACAGAAATGAGAGGGAGAGAGCGGGCCATGGGCCCTGGGAGGGTAATATTTTGACCCAGGACCACCCCCTAGGACATGATTTTCAGCATATCCGCTTTTTAGGTTTAGCCAAAGTCCAAGACTGCCCAAGAGGCCCCCAATATTTCCCCAAGACCGCCCAAGAGAACCCTAAGAGAGCCCCAAAACGGCCCCAGAGAGCCCCAGGGTGGTCCAAGAGGGGCTCAAAACGGCTTCACATGGCCCAGAGAGGGACCTACGACGGGGGATTCCAACTCACATTTCGAGCCCTCCGCCCTCAGTGGGCCCCCCAGACCGCCAGCAGGCCTCCAAGAGGCCCCCCGTTTTCCGATGATGTCTCGAGCGAAACGCTGTTTTTAAGCCCCGAAGGCCGTCCTACTCGATAAAAAACGAGGCGGGAGGGCAATTAGATCCGGGGCCGCGGATGCCAACCCCCTCGAACTCCCCCAAGTCCAATTTCTTCCGACTAACGGACCGCACGCTAACGCGCGCTTTCCGTCATCCGCCGCCCCCTGTTGATTCATCACAACGGGTGCCCGGCGTGCTGGACTTCTGAGGCCCTCCAGGAAGGCCCGAAGAGGCCAAAACCGTTGATTTTTTGAAGGTGTTTGAAGGATTCTGGCATTCGCGCATTTTCGGCTTTCCGACGGCCCAAGAAGGCCAAGGGGCCCCCAAGGTCGCCGCAAGATCGCCTAAGAGGCCTCCAACATGGCCCCATGACGGCCCAAGAGGCCCCTCAAGACGGCCCCGAGAGGGCAAGACAGCCCAAGAGGCCTCGAAGACGCCCAAGATGGCCTCCAAGATGGCCCAGACGGCCTCCAAGACGGCTAAGATGGCCCCAAGATGCTTCCAAGACGGCCCAAGATGCACCCAAGACGGCCTTAGGTGGGCCCAAGAGGCCGCTAAGAGGCTTCTAAGACGGGCCAAAGAGGCCTCCAAGAGGTCCTCCAGGAAGGGCCGAAGGGCCGAAGGATTTTAGCATTTGCGCATCTTCGCCCTTCCAACGGCCCAAGACGGCCCAAGAGGCCCCCAAGGTCGCCCCAAGATCGCCCAAGAGGCCTCCAAGATGGCCCCATGGCGGCCCAAGAGGCCCGCCCCAAGAGGGCCCCAAGACGCCTCCGCGACGCCCTCGATGGCCTCGAAGACGGCTAAGATGGCCCAAGATGGCCTCCAAGATGTCTCGAAGACGGCCAAGATGGCCTCCAAGACGGCGAAGATGGCCCAAAGCTGCTCTAAGACGGCCCAAGATGCACCCAAGACGGCCTTAGATGGCCCAAGACGGCCCAATAGGCATCGAAGAGGCCTCCAAGACGGCCCCAGAGGTCTCCAAGAGGTCTTCCAGGAAGGCCCGAAGAGGCCAAAACCATTGGTTGTCCTAAGGTGTTGGAAGGATTTTGGCATTCGCGCATGTTCAGCCCTCCGACGGCCCAAGAAGGCCCAAGAGGCACCCAAGGTCGCTCGAAGATCGCCCAAGAGGCCTCCAAGATATGGTGTAAGATAGCCTCAAGATGGCCCAAGACGGCCCAAGAGGCGTCAATACGGCCCAAGAGGCCTCCAAGAGGTCCTCCAGGAGGGCCCGAAGAGGCCAAAATCATTGATGTGTCTCAGGTTTGTGAAGAATTTTGGCATGTGCCTCTTCTCTGCATTCCGACGGCTCAAGACGGCCCGAGAGGCCCCAAGAGGTCCCCAAGACGGCCCAAGAGGCCTTCAAGACGCCCAAGATGGTCTCGAAGATGGCCCAAGAGCCCTCCAAGACGTCCTCCAAGAAGGCCAGGAAGGGTCAAAATGGCCTCCAGACGGCCAAGAGGACCTTCAAAATGCCCACGTGTTCCCCGAACGCTTTCGAAACCGATTCGGGGAACACATGGTCCGATAGCTTGAAAGCCCCTCTGGCCACACCTGTCGGCCACATAAGGGCTTCCACAAGGGCGGGGGGCGGCGGAGACTTGCCGTAGGCGTCTTAGATTAACAAACCATGAGCCAGGCGAAGGCCTCTGACGCCAAAAGTGGAGCTCCCTGCGGGGACGGCCCGTATGATGTATGTGCCGAAATGGGCGCGGGGACGCCATGCGAAGTTGCCCATTGGTGCCATAGGTGGAGCTCGTTCATTCGCGTGAGGTGCGTCCCGAAATAGGCGGGAGCATGTTGTGCGAACCTTGGCTCTGGAACTGTGGATGCTGCTCCTTGTGGAGCGCGATCCGCGCGAGGGGTGTGCCGCAATGGGAGGATTGGGCGACCTTCGTGTCAACTGGGGGCCTACGGTTTTTTGAAAGCAGCTTAGAGAGGTTTACGGGTGGCCCCCCCGTTTGACAAGTGTGTCACTCAATGCATGCATGCATGGACGTATGGATGGTTATTTGGTGTATGTATACTTGTGGGAAGAAATCGATCGATCGATGCCTGGATGCATACGTTCACAGGTGTTTTCCCGGCTGCTTGGATGTTTTCCCGGCTGCTTGGATGAAGATGTCTGGATGAGGGTATTCATCAATGTCAGATGATGGCATCTATGGATGAGGCATGTATGGATGAATGTATGGTTGGATGTGTGTATGGACGGACGGGTGCATGCATGTGTGCATGCACGTTTTGAGACATAGCTGAAACGTGCCAGAATCGAAGCGCGCGAATCGCGCGACGGACCCTAAGTGAGCCAATGCCTCACAATACACTTGAGGATGAACGCTCGCACAAATCGTGGCATGCACTCATTGTGTTGAGCAAGCCCTGCGCTAGAGCTGAGGCCATTCGTGAGTACGCACATGAATGCGCTCGTGAACTTGTTAATGCGTGCAGCCGTGACCTTGTCAGGGGCTGGCCCCTTGCTAGAATCTATATATATATATATATAGATGAAAAATCCATGGCATTCGATATACATATCTATGTGGATCCATATATATATATGTACACATACTATATATATGTCCAAATACATATGTGTATATGTGTGCAAATCGGTATATCTATATATATATATATACCAATATGATTATTCCTACATGTCAACATGTGTATGGTGTTATACATGAACATATATATATATATACATATCTTTTCATGTTTATATATGTACATATGTATGCAACTATTTCGGCATGCAGATATGTCTTTCAGCCGGTGTCGATACATACATATGCATTGGTACATCTATATGTATATGTGTGTATATATATATATGTACATATATATACACATACATACACCTGTAAATGTATAGAGATGAATCGCCCCCCCCCCCCCAACTCCGCGACAATTTGCGCCAAATCCCTGGCACCACCCTCCTGGGCGTCAAAGGCAGCCCCGCCGGGAGAGCCCGAAGACGGCCCAAGACGTCCCCGGGACAGCCCAGTAGTGTTCCAGGGCTGTCCAAGCTGGCCCCTCGACGGTTCTGGAAGCCCCCAAGAGCATTCAAAAGATCGCCTCAATAAGCTTCCAAGAGCTCCAAGAGAGCTCTGGGGAAGCTCTCGAGAAGCCACACTCTTTGAAAACCAACCGAAAATCAATAGTTTTCTGTTTTCTCGCACTTCCGTCCCGGCATGCTTCCGAGGCTTGCGCGAGCTCCCCAGGGCTCCAAGAGAGATCCAAGAGGCCCCCAGGAGGCGTCCCGAGCGGTGCGAAGTGGCCCCAAGAGGACAGAAGAGGCCCCTCTTCACGCCCGAAGAGGCACCACCGAGGCCCCAAAGACGCTCCGAGCAGGCCCCAACGAGCTCATAGGAGCCGCCCTTGAGGCATCCAGCGCCGATGAGGGACCCGAGAGGCCTTCAAGAGTTCCCCATGAGCTCCAGGAGAGCTCCAAGATGCCCCCGAAGCGTCCCGAGCGGCTTACGTGGGCATGCGCAAGCCTCAGAAGCGCATCGGAGGCGGAAATGTGAGAGCACAATAATCGCACATTTTTTTGTTGTTTTGCAATGTGTTTGGCCTCTCGATTCTCGATGGCTTCCCCCGAGCTCTTGGGGGACTCTATGAGGCCTCTTGGGGCGTTCTTGGGTGCTCGTGAGGGCCTCCAGAGGTAATTCGAACAAAGGGAATTCCCTCAAATCACTGTTTTTCAAGCTCGCCCCCCCCCCCCCCCCTCCGTTCCCTCCTGCTCCAGGCTTCGTCGTGCCCCAGACTGCGTTGCCGTTTTCCCTATCCCTCGCTGTCCATTCTCCTTGCTCTCTCTCTCTCTCTCTCTCTCCTGCTCTTGGTTCTGCTGCATCTCGCGTTCCGTTCTAGCCCGTAGCCATTCTGGTCCAAGACCCCAGGGCCATTCCAGGGCGGCCAAAGGCGCGGGGAGGCCTGAGGGCCGGAGGGCGATGGCGCTGCGGGGGCGGCCGCCGCGGCGGGGCCAGCTCGCCGCGCAGGCTCGGCGGGAGGCCCGGTGCGCGTGCCGCGCAGCGCTGGCCGGGCGGTTGCTGCTGCTCCTGGCGGGTGCCGCGGCCGCTTTGAGCACGCAGCGGCGCGCCGGGCGGGCCTTCCTGCCCCCGCCCGCGGCCGCGCCGCGCGCCCTGGGCCCGCGGGCTTGCACGGAGGCCTGCGCGGGCGCGGCTGCAGTGGCGGCCGCCTGGGCGCCGGCAGCGCAGGCGGCCTCCACGAAGATCGAGGATGCCGCCGTGAGGTTTGCCGAGGTCAGTTATCCCATCGTGCAGTCTCTGAGCGCGAAGGACCTCGCTCCAGTGGCAGGCAAGGCCGTGTCGGCTGCATTCACGGGCGACCTGACCAAGGTCGGCAAGGCAGCGGATGCCGTGGTGCAGGTTCTGATGGCCTGCGACCCGCCCAAGGTTGTCGCGGTCCTGAAGTCCGTGGACGTGGCCCTCCAGGCAGCGCTGAAGGACGGCGGCCTCCTGCCGCCGCTGGAAGAGGTCAAGGAGGTGTCCAGGGCAGTGGCCGACGCCCTGCAGAGCACGGAGAAGGCGAAGCTCAGGGCCCTCCTTGACACATTCGTGGCGGCAGGCCTGTCGGGGAACCCGCTGGACATCCTGGGCGTGTTCTCCGATCCGTCGATCGCGAAGCTAAGTTTTTTCAAGGACGTCCTGGCCGCTGGCGGGGAGCTCGGCAACCTGCTCAGCGCGGCGACGGTGTGACTGGTTATGGCCGCCTCGCGGGCACGGTCGGGGCGACCCCAGCCCGCGCGAGGCGGGCGGGACGTGGCGCGAAGGTCGAGGGGGAACACAAAAGAGGAGGTCTTAGCCGTAAGCAGTGGGTTCGTAATCGTCGGCCAGCGAGCCGTCGAAAATGGCCTGATCTTCAAGTCATAAAAGAACACACCAGGACCGCGAGCACGTCTGGGCAAGCATCCCCGTCGAGGTCCCCGCCCGCCCCCTCAGGTGCGGGTTGCAAACAGCACCCGCTGCATCCGGTTGCAAATCATGGGAGCCCGGCGTGCCCTGTTCATTCCGTCTCTGTAGCGCCGAATCGCGTCGATTGGCGTTTGGGAGTCGATGAGATAGCGCCGATCTGGCGTCGGTTAGCGTCGATTTAGCGTCGATTTGGCGTCGGTCTAGCGTCGATCTAGCGTCGATGAGCGTCGATTCGAAAGAGCCGGCATATTGTTGTCTTCTTCTTCTGCCCGACGCGGGCTCGATGCGGACTCGACGCGGATTCGGCGTGGACCCGAGGTGGATTCGACACGGACTCGAGGTAGATCCGACGAGACCGACGCGTATTCGGCACGGATTCGACGCGGACAGGGCCGCGGCGGGACAGACAAGGTCCCCCTAGGATGCCTCTTGGAGGCGGGGGAGGAGGAGGAGGAGGAGGAGGAGGAGGAGGAGGAGGAAGAGGAGGAGGAGACGGAGGAGGAGGAGAAGGAGGAGGAGGAGAAGAAGAAGGAGGATGAGGAGGAGGAGGAGAAGAAGAAGGAGGAGGAGGAGGAGGAGCCTCTTGGAGGCAGTTTGGACGCCTCGCGGGGGCCGTCGCCGCCGGGCGCTGCTGGCGGGAGGGCCGCAGCTGGCCGCCCACGCCTCGGCCGAGGGCCCGCGGCGCGCGGGCCCCCCGCGCCGCGGCCTCCCCCCGGCCGGGCGGCGCTGGCGGGGCCCGCCGCCGCGGCGGTGGCGGGGCTGCTGGGCGCGCTGGGGCGCAGCATCTCGGGGGCGGAAAAGAGGGGGGTGATGACCAGGGGGGGGGGATATCATGGCGCGGGCCATGAGTTTCCCCCAGATTTCGTGGCGCCTCTTCTTGCTTCATTACGTCCCAGGCCCCCCCGCTGGGCCGCGCACATGCCGCCGGTCATGATTTGCACCCCCCCCTCTTGGACACCCCCCTCTTGGCCGCTCCCGAGCATCGAGAAACCGATCCAGAGCTACAGTCGGGGCGCTGAAGAAGGAATCCTGTTCGTTTGGGAGGGGCTCGGTGTTCCTTAGCTGTTTTGCAGTGTGCCTCCGGTTTTCCTCCGGTCTTCGAGGGGCAGTCGAAGCTCAACTTGTGGAGTTCTTTAGGTCAACACACCGACTGTACCGCTACCCTTCCTTCGTTTTTCCACTTTTTCGGGCCTCCTGGGAGGCCTTCGTCGCCACCGCTGGATGAGCCCCGAAATCCTGGTCAGGCCGAACCCCAGGAGCGGTCCTGGGAGTAGCTGTACGGGTACCTTGCGGTTTCCCCATAGTTATCGAAGGACGAAACACGGGGACCATGACAATGTCGCGGGATCTTGTCGATTCCGATCTTGGTCATGGTCCATGTCGGCCGTCGCCCATTCGCGAGGATAATCCACGTTGACCAGGATCGACGGTGACCAAGAACCACACGACGTTTCCGCGTTGAATATTTGTCATGGTCCCCGCTTTCACTCCCTCACAATTAGTAGGTATAGGCCTCCCAGATGGGGTCAGATCAGATGGGGTCGGAGGATCGCGCCGTATCGCCGATGCATCGGCGATGCAGCTCGATGTGGAACCCGATTTTCTCAACGCCGATGTCGCTGATGCATCGCCGACGTCGCTGATGCATCTGGGAGGTCTCTAGGAGGTCGATCATGCCAGATCGAGGGTACTCTCGTCTCCTATCTAGCCCGACCCATGCAGCCCGCATGTCCTGTGGTTTGCTGGGGCCACGTTGCCGTCGGAAGGGATTATTGTGTCACCTCGGGTGTCCTGTCCACTCAAGTCCGACCATATCCCCATCTCCATCCCCACCCCGAGCCCCAGCATCCCACCACCCCAGCTGGGGATGTGCCCCTGGAAGCCCGACGGGACTAGCCCACATCCCTATCTAGGATTGTCAATCGGCCAGAGGGGCCCAGGCCACGCCCGTGTGGGGACAGGGATGGGTTCAACGGTGCTCAGGGGGCGGGCCGCTGCCGGCTGCGCCCGGGCGCGGGGCCGCCGCGGCCAGGGCCCTGCCGGGAGGCTCCCCCGAGATCCGACCCGGGTTGAGCGTCGTGTTCGGCCTGCGGACGCCCCGGGACCATCAAAACACGACTGAGGACCTCAGGATGCAGCGCCGGCCCCGGGGGAACGGGTCAGGGCTCCCGGCGACCCCGCATTGACAAAAATCACAACGTCGGGTCTCGGGGTCTGGGCGGCCCTATGGGAGCGACGGGTCTCGGGTCTCGGGTCTGCCGGGGGCGGCCTGAGCCGGCGGCCTCCTGGGAGCGCGGGCAGCGAGCTTCGCGAGCGCCGTGCGGGGACCCGCCGACAGTCGCAGGCAGTCACAGGGGCACCGAGCGCGAGTGGTGTGCGGCAGGAGCAAGGTTTGGGTGGCATCGTGTGTCCTCCTCCTCTCCCTTCCGTGGCTGACGTTTGTCTTGCTTCTGGCCCGGGCCAGGGTTTTTTAACGGCAATTGCGGGCTGAAGGCGTTGCAGGCACGAGGCGTTGCAGGCAGACCCCCCCTCTTTTGCCACGCCTATGGCGTCTTCACGTTCCCCCCACTCTCTGGCACAGACGTGCATGTTGTATAGACAGAGAGACGGAGCTGCCCGTAAGGAACAGGAGTGTCCCTGGGCATTTGGCTCAAGCAGCGTTCCCAGCGCGTCCGCCTTATTCTCGTTTGACACTCGCCTTATACCCGCCTTTAGGGGGAAACAAAAAACACCCCCCTCAAAAAAAGAAGCAAGGCTCGGGCGGGGAGCACAGCAATGTCCCGTGGGCCCCGGAGTGTGGCATTCTCCTCTGCCCGCCCTTTCCTGGCCCCCTCTCCCCTCGTGAGGTCCTCCTGTGCTCGTTCGGGCTCTCCTCAGTGCCGTCAGAAATCAGACTCGGTGCTGAGAGGCTGCCAGGGTAGGCGATTCGCAACAACTGGCATGCGGGAAGCGGAGTGGTGGCTCGTTCTTGAAATCTCGTGGTGGGCAGGGTGGCTTTTCACTGGGCCCGAACGCTGGGTCTACAGCACAAAGTTTGTGATATGATTCCAGCTTGGCCCCCAAGCTACGAAACCCAGAACAGCAAGTCGGTGCAATACATGCACAATGATTGCAAACCAATGCCAATCAAAACAACAGACATAATGCACAAAGAAATTGTACGCACTGCAAGGTGCGTTGTACTTTTTGAATAACATGTAAAGCACACCATTCCATGTAACGCATGGCACAGTGAAGCAACGCACTGCAATGGCAATTCATAGCGTAACCCAGGGCGCAACATTTGGCGCAACGCATGGCGCAACCTATGCCGCATCCCATGGCATCTCACAAACCCCTGGATACTGTGGGGTCCTACGGGCGCAACCCATGGGGCAACCTGTGACGCTCTTGGAGCATTGTGGGACGGCGCAGCCCAGTGGCGCGACCGATGGTCCAGCCTGCGCCTTCGGACCCGATGAGCGCAATCCATGGTGCAAGCAATGGCGCGTCCTAGGGCACCCAGAAGGTTCCGCGGCATCATGGGACCCAATGGGTGCAACCCATGGCGCAAGTTACGGCGCAATCTATTGCATTCCAAGAGCCCCAGGTCACCAGGCCAATCGCTTTACAAGCAACGTGACAACCCCCAAGTGGAAACATTGTTCGGGGTACTACCTGATGCTGCTGCCTGCTCTAGGGTTCGTCGTGGTCTAAGACCCGCGCCGCACCACGTTCATAGTCGGTCTATTCTCTGTAGAGTGTAGACCCAATCGGGCTGCAAATCATTCCCACAATTCCCACAGCAACCCGCGCTGATTTGTTATCTGAACAGACTGATGCCAGCCTTTCGACCCCAAACACCTGATTAGTGTGTGTGTGTGTGTGAGAGTGTGTGTGTGTGTGTGCGTGTGTGTTTGTGTGTGTGCGTGTGTGTGTGTGTGTGCGTGTGTCCGTTCCAACCCCTCCCATCCTCACTCTTTCCATCTCGCGTCGGATGACCCTGGCCGGTCCCCTTGCCGCCCCCGACTGCTTGGTGGCGGCAGCATGCCAAAGACGCAGAGAGAGGGGGATGGTGTGGCGGACCCCAGGAAGTGCTTCGCCTGCGGCGCGCCTCGCCCTCGGCGGAAGGGCGGCGGAAGGGCGGCGGAAGGGCGGCGGAAGCCAGGAGAAGTAAGCGGTCGTTCTGTTTCCCAGTGGCCCCGCTGACACAATAGATCTGTTGCTCGTATCTTGCCCATGTTGTTTTCAAGCCGCGACGGCGACTTACCCTGTGAAAGCGTAAATGCGAAGACGCCTGCGGCGAACCACCGCCGGCCCCTGTCCGTTTGGGACCCTCCTGGGTGTTTTCCTTGGGCATGGGGCCTCTTGGCAGTTTCTTGGGGCCGCTTGGGCCGTCTCAGGAAGCTCGTGTCCCGTGTTTGACCTTCGGAAGCCGTCTCGGGGGCCTCCCTGGGTCGTCTTGGGGACTTGATGGAGCGCGTTAGAGGCGTCTTGGAATTCTCTTGGGCTGTTCCAGGTCCCTCTGGGGGCCATCTCGGTGGTCTCTCGGGGTTGTCCGAGGGCTACATTGCTGGCCTCGCTGGTCTTAAATCGAAGCGTGGTACCAGACTAAAGTACCAGACCGAATTACCAGACTGAAGCACCAGACTAGTGACCTCAGACTGAAGCACCAGAGTAGCATCATACTGACGCGTCAGACTCAAGCGCCAGATTAAAGCGCCAGACGAGCACCAGACTAAAGCAACGACGCGGGATATTCCCCGCGGCGATGTGGACATGTTGCTCATATGTGTGGACTATCATCCGTCTCTCCTTCGACGTCGTCACATTGTCGACGACGTCGTCGTTGAACGGGAAGTTTTTTCGTGCAACGCTGGGGACATCGAAGCGCGGTACCAGACTAAATAACCATACTAACGTACCAGACTAAAGTACCAGACTGAAGTACCAGACTGAAGTGCCAGACTAAAGTACCAGACTAAGTACCAGACTAAAGTACCAGTCTGGTGCCAGTAGTCTGGTACATTCAGTCTGGTACATTTTTCTGGTTCGGTAGTCTGGTACATCAGTCTGGTATTTTATTTCAGTCTGGTACAATAGTCTGGCATAGTAGTCTTGTACATTCGTCTGGTACCGCGCTTACGGTTGAGAACTACCCTCGGGGGAGCAACACAATATCCCGTTACATTGTATGTTGTTTCTTCTCTTCTCTCCCCCTCCCTGCTGCATCATTTTCCCTCCTCCCTCCTCCCTGTTTCTCCTTCCCGCCTTCCTCTGTCCGCCTCCCTCATGCGATTCCGCCCCCCCATCCCTCATCCTCATCTCTCCTTCACTCCTCGCTCCTGCCGCCTTCCTCGCCCAGCATCTTGCTCCACGGTGTGGTAGGAGACCCGGCTTGACAAGGAAAGGAAGTCCATCAAATCTTTGTCTTTTCCTCCTGTTCCAGGAATGTCGTGCCCCCGAGTGCGTTTCCGTTTTCCCCATCCCTCGCTGTCCGTTCTCTTTGATGTGTCCTTCGTTCTTGGTTCTCTTTCGCCTCTGGTTCCACGTCCTTCTTCTTTCTCGCCTCCTCCTTCCTCCCAACTGCCTCATTTCCCAGTCTCCTTCCTCTCCTCCTTCCGTTTCACATCCTTCTTCTTATTCTCTTTCTCCTTCCTCCCCGCTGCGCCATTTTCCCTCCTCCCTCCTCCCAGTTTCTCCTTCCCGCCTTCCTATCTCCGCCTCCCTCATGCCTTTTCGGTTTTACAACGCTTCAAGACGGCCCAAGAGTCCCCAAGACCAAGACAGCCCACGAGGTCCACGCGACGGCTCGAATACGACCCCAGAGAACGCCAAGATGGTCCAACAGGCCGCCAAGACGGCCCAATAGGCCCTCAAGACGGCCCCAAGACAGGGCCAAGAGCGGAGATCCAAACCGACATTTCGAGCCCAGAGGCCAAGAGCCCCGGGGAGGTCTCCGAGGCGCCCCAAAAAGTCCCACGAGGCCACCAGGCGATCTCCAACAAAAGCCAGAGAGGCTCCATTCCCCAGAACTCCCCAGGAGCCCTCCAAGAACGTCCCCCAAAGGTATATACAGAGATTCCCAGCACGGTTTCGCCCGGCTCTTAGGGGCTCCCAGGCATGCCCCCTTAGGTTGACCTGGGTCCTCCTCGTGGCTACCTTGCGCGACTTGCTTGAGCCTCATTCACTCCTGTAACGTGTATCTAGCAGTACGCTCCCATATTGTGATCCTTGCGGGATGGTGTCCATCATCATCCGTCCTGTGAGGTTGGCGTCGACTGCGCTAGAACCTAAGCGCACGAAGCGGGCGCGTGGTTCTAGTTCTAGTGTAGAATGTACTCGGTCATGCTCCGCTCCGCCAAAGCATGTTTCACCAGGTTCTGGTAGGACTGGTGATGTGACAACGCTGTTGGCTATGCTGTGTTATGATAGGTTGTGGGATGTAATGCTGTGATATCGTGTATCACGATGTCCCATGCTATTCTCATTATAGTCTAATGACCCATGTGCGTAATAGCATGTTATGTGAAGGGTATGCGTTGCCACAGTGCTAGCAGTAGTGTTTCGTTTCGTTTGCAGTCTTGCTTGTTGTTGCATCCCAGTGCGGCCATGTTTGTCCTAGTGTGATGCCGTATGCATGGTATGATACCTTGCAGTATGATTCGGTATGCCATGATTTGCAGTGGCATGTTATGCTATGTTATGGTATTGTGACTCATGTTATGGTATGCGGTGACCTGTCACAGTGTATTACATTGCGCATGTGGGTGTTATGTTACGGTGCGTGGTGATATGTTACGTTGTATTACGATGCTGTTGGTATGCTCTGTGATGCTCTGTTCTGTCATCGTAGGTGTGTTGTGATCGATGCGTCAGCTGTTGTTGCTGTGCGCTCTTTATGCGTGCTGTTATGCCTCTTTGTTCAAGCCAGTGACGCCTAGACGGCGTGACTCCGTGACGCCTCTCCTCGGGATTCTGCGGGGTCTGGCGACCGCGGTATGGTGTCTTCACTCGTCGAGTACGCGAGGCGTGACACCCAGGGGCACTGGGAGATCCTGTGTGGTCTGGTGACCGCGGCAGAGTGCCGTCATCCGTCGAGGACGCGAGTCGAAACACGCAGGGACACTAGGGATCCTGTGGGGTCTGGCGACCGCGGTATGCTAGTTGAGCAGACAGGAGCTCTTCTTGTAAGATCTACACATGGTTCATGTCTAATTATTCGAAAGTTCTTTGATTTTTTGGGGGCCAAGATCATTTCATTTTGAATTGTTCTATCCTGGGCCCCTTCCTGGCCACTAGGGGGGGCCAGGAGCAATTAGAAACGAACACAATTAGAAGTGAGCAGACAGGAGCTCTTCTTGTAAGATCTTAGAGACCCAGGCTGTCGGGTGGGGAAACAAGTCCGGTCCTCTCCGGACATCCTGCTTTCCTCTCGTGCCGCCCTGTGTCGCCTGGTCGGTGCCTTCATGTCCCCATTCTCCTGGCGTGCGCCCAAGTCTCCTTGGCCCCCCGGCCCAGCTCGCTTGCCTGCGGTTGCTTCCTCTCTGCTTATCGTCCTTCTCTTTCACTTCTTCCCTGGCGGATGTCTTCCCTCAGTCCCGTCCCGCCTGCTCGACCGCCTGCCTCGTTCGCTGGGCTTGGTTTCCCACCCGTGCGCTCGTTTTTTTAATCTGCTGGCTCTTGCCCCTGAAAGAATTACACGCCGGTCGTTGAAAGTAGGTATTTCTGGATTCCCAGATCCAAATCTATTTCAAGCGCCTTCCTACTTCAAGAACCGACATGCTTTTGCTGTGTTTTGTTATTCTCTGGGAGGACCTGGACCCAATCCACTATATCCGCCTTCCTACTTCATGTTTCTACCTACGTGTATTAGTGTTCTCTTCCTGTGATGCCAATGAGATCGCTGACAGAAGCCACTTGTCCATCTTGTCCAGGCCGTCCAAGGGCCCAAGATGGGTGTATCTACTCCGCCCTGGTAAGGCCAGGCATGCCAGGCAGTCCCATGGACACAGCGCGGCTTCTGCACGGATGCCCCGCTTGGAACGCATCCACGCGATCACAGGCCCAGAGGAGTCGCACCTTGGTGTCCAGACCGCGCGGGCACTGATATGGATAAGCCCTTGATCTCCGCTGTTATGTTTGTTTTCGCAGCGTGTGCCCCGGGAACGAGGCACTTCTCCCCGGGACCGGCGCTTCCGCCCAAGGTATCATATGACGGCCCCATCGCGGCGCGGCAGAAGCCCCCTCCCGAAGGCCAGCAGCGGCCAGAAGCCGCCCGCCTTGATGTTTCTCATCACGGAGGCACTGCCACCCTCCTGCTCCACCTCCTCCTGCTCCTCCTCTTCCTCTTCCTCTTCCTCCTCCTCCTCCTCCTCCTCCTCCTCCTCCTCCTCCTCCTCCCTTGGCTTGCCCGCGGGGTAAACCAGGGTCGGACGGATGCCTGTTTGGGCTGCTTCGGGGCCCTTCCCTCGTCGCCACGGCGTCCGTGCGGCGTGCTCGAGGCGGCGCGGGACCCTTGACATCTGGGGCCCTGGCGGTCGTCAGCTTGCTGACGGCCGCCAGGGCCTCTCTTATGCTGTCCCATCCATCCTCCTCCTCCTCCTCCTCCTCCTCCTCCTCCTCCTCCTCCTCCTCCTCCTCCTCCTCCTCCTCCTCCTCCTCCTCCGCCCGAGTGCACCGCTTGCTTGCGTCAGCGCCGGCTCGATCTCGAGGGCGGGGCCGCTCGGTGCGCGCCGCACCGGCAGCAGGGCCCAGACCGAGTAGACGGGTTCGGAGGATCGCGCGGCATCGGCGATGCATCCGTCGCCGATGCGGAAGCGGATGTCCGCGCGGATGTCCTGGACGTCCGCTCGGATGTCCGCACGGATGTCCTGGATCGGCGCTGGACCCTCCTCCCTGGTGCGCGGAACGTGCCAGGGGCGGCGCTGGAAACGCCGCCAGGGGGGCCCAGTTCCGACCCAAGAAGTCCGTGTGGACTTCCGAGAGGTAATGTTTATGTTGTGCTTCTTCATTCGAGGGGAAGACGAGCGCTGACCAGGATCAAGATATCGTGGGCTCTTGTCGAGGCTGATCTTGCCAGATATTCATGCCAACCGTCGCCGTCTCGCGAGTATGATCCACGAATTGGCGCTGACAAAAATGAGCGGTGACCAAGATCGGCACGACGTTTCCGAGTTCATTCTTGGTCATAGCCCCCGCGTTCTTCCCCTCCATTCTTCGAGCCGAGGCTACGACCGCTACGCCGTGCCCAAGTGGGTACGGGCGGGCTCCCTTGCGGAGTCAAGCGTTGGCGAAGCGTCCTGCCTTGCCTAACATCCCAGCGAACAATGATCTAAGAGGCGGTTTGTACGACATGTTTTAAGAGCATCTACGGTTGAGACAGTCGCGCTTAAAAACATTCGGTTGTCTGTTCTAAGAACATTGGCTTTTCTATAGAGGCACTCTTTTGTTCTCAGGGAGCTTCGTGGTAGGCCTAGAGGAATGCTGGGGCATCCGGTCCCTGCTCAACGGAGCGCCCACGGCTCCGGCGCTCCTTGCCGACCCTGCGACCAGACATGGCGAGAAAGCCGCGAAAGCGTCGACGACCACGAGGCGGAGACCCGGACCAGATCTTCCTGCGGAGCTCCCCGAGCCAGCTCGATCTGCGAAGGCCCCGGGGGGCCGAGCGGGGCGAGAGCGCACGGCGTGACCACGGCGCGGCGCTCGCCTCTCGGGGGAGGCCGCCCCTCGCAGCCTGCGCCTCCCGCGCCCTCCGCGCGGCAGGTTCCGGGCTGCCGCGGCCGCCACCGCGGCCGCTCCAGCGGCCGCCGTCGAGGCCGCCGCGGCACTTTCCGCGCGGAGGGCCCGGCAGGTTTATCACCACCCACCAAACCACCCCAACCCAACCCGAAGGCTCACATTTACCCTCGATTTCCAGTGGGGGGGGGGGGCGGGAAACGTCGAAAAAACACATGTGGAACCCTTACCCCCCCAACCCGAAATTCGGGTCTTCGGGATGGGTTGGGGTGGTCTGGTAGGTAGTCAGTTTAAGCCGGGCCTGTCCCTCTACAGGAGGAGTATCCAAGACGAGTCGGAAGATAGTCTTGGGGGCGATGTTTGGAATGTTTGTGGATCTCGGGTTGGAGCAGTGTTCGGCTACTCTATAGGTTTCGTCCAAAATCCCCGTGGATGAGGACAGGCCCGACTTCATGGAAGGTGCAGGGGACGGCCACCGTCGACGGCCGCCGCGCCATGCCTCGATGGGCGCGGCTCCAGCGAGCGATGTCGTTCGCTCGCTCCTCCCCGCTGGCTCCGAGGTTGCCGCCGCAGGGCGCCAAGGGCGGCGAGTCCTGCCTGGTGCGGAGGCGGCGCCAGAGCTCGCGGTGCACGCCGCGGTCCCCGTCGCCGGCGGGGCGCGGGCGTGGGCGGGGGATCCGAACATCCGATTCGAGCTGCAGGGTCTTGTGGCGCTGCCGTGCGTCACCAGCGGGCTCCCAGCCGCGGGGTGCCTTCCAGCGGCTGCGCCTCGCCGAGAGCGTTCTGGGGCTGCCCGGATCGCCCCGAGCGGCCGCCGAAGAGCCGAGGTGTGACCCGAGGGCCAGGGGCAATGCCCGGGGGGGATCGGCTCGGGGGGGAGGCATCGGCCCCCCAGTTTCCCAGCGGTCGCCGGAAGAGGCACGAGGGCCCCAGTCCGCCCAGGAGCGTTCGGAGTCGCTATCGCGAGCCTGTTGCCAATCGTCCTCGGCGAGGTTCCCCCCCTGCTCCCCCCCCCCGGGCTGGTTCCCCCCTGACGTCCCCCCTCGGGGGAGGGCCGTGCACGTTTGGCAGAAAGGAGGCTTCCCAGAACGGGCCCTGGCTATCTCGAGGGGTATAACACTCGACTTGAGGCGGGCGTGTCCCTCTACAGGAGGAGTGCCCCAAAATAGTCCACAACTAGTCCGGGACTTTTTTTTTAGCATTCATTGCTCATACTCTTAGAAAAAATAGATGTTGTGGCAATTCCTTTTTTCTCCGAAATCTGCCCGTAGTGGGACAAGCCCGACCTAACTTTTTACCTCTCGTCTTCGGCGGAAGGCCGGCGAAAGTAACACGAGGGCGGCTCTGCCGGCGGCCTGCCAAGGCAAAAGTGGGCCCTCCCAAGAGATGACGGCATTCTTGGATTCCTCCCTCCTCCCTCCTACCTCCCTCCCCCTCCCTCCTCCCTCCTCCCTACCTCCCTCCCTCCTGCCGCATGCCTCCCTCCTCCTGGTGAGGGGATGGTGCATACTGCCAGCGGCACCGCTGTGAAGCATTGAAATGTCAGGCAGGGACGACAACCACAGGCAGAATCGGCAGGATGAGGATCAACAAAAGTCGAGCTTGAGGCTGTTCTGCAGTTCCGGCCTCCCGGGTCCATGTTCGGGCAGTGGGGTCGTCAGAAGTCGATCCAGGATGCGAAATTGGCTTGAATGGATGCTATGAGGGGTCTGGGCACCGATTTGAGCGGATTCGTAGGTCGGAGGAGCAAGTGGATGAGGAGTGAGGCCTGAGGAGGGAGGAGATGATGAAGGGTGAAAGGAGGAGGGAGGGAAGAAGGGAGTAGCCACGGAGGGAGGAGGGAAGGAGGTAGGAGGGAGGAGCAGGGGAAATGGCAGGAGTGTGGAAAATCAACAGCAGGTTTTTCGGACGTCCAGGGTCTAAGATGTCGTCCAACGTGTTCACTTTGTTTTCACATCCAGGAGGTCAGGTCATCCTGTATCTCGGAGTACGCCTGAGCCTCCGTCCGCGTCATTTCTCATTCACAATAATAAAATCCCATTGTACAGCATGAAGTTTCCTCATCATCTTCTCTATCATCCCGTCTCTCGTGAGACATCCCAAACTCTGCCGACATGTGTGCAAAAAGTCCCCTTTCTATTGAAGCACGCCCTTGCACGTTTTTACGCCGCGTGGCGCTGCATCTGGAGATTCGACAGAAACGTCTGTATTGTTTTCGTCTGTCTCTTCTTGACTCCTCCAGTGGCCTGACTATGTCTCCGGGGTTCATCTCTGCACTCGTCATATTTGTCTCCCATGCCATATTGATCCCATCCGTTCCTCCCCAACGCGCTGCTAAACTCCCTCCTTCACCTTCTCCCCATTCGTCCACGGACTGGTACACTCCGTTTTGTTTCCAGTCAGGATTTGTCTTCTTCAGCTTGCCTGCGTTCACTCCTCCAGCGAATCTTGAGGGCCTTCATGTCGTGGCCCTTCTAGTCGCGCAGCTGGTACATCACTTGTCCCAGCTGCTTGTCAATTGCTCGCTGTTTCGAGTCACAATAGCGGTTTATGCCGTACCTCCCCCAGTTGACCATTTGCGGGGAGACGGGGTTTTCGGAAATTTGTATTTGAGCGAGTTTGCGAATTGGAGTGGCCCAATTTTAGACGTCCCGCTGAATACGTCTTCTTACGGGCTGCTTCGTTCGCTCGGCTAGTGGGAGTGTTCGTGTGATGGTATGCATGTTTTGAGTGAGTTGTTGTTCTGGCTTAGCGTGGCGATGCCCCCCTTCATCGTCGTCACCTCCCCCATCGCCATCCTGGCTGTATCCGTCGAAGTACGGCACCGCGCATCATATTGTATCATCTCGTCTGTCGGTGTGCGTGCTTGTTGTGCAGGTCCCCTCGAGCTCCAAATGCAGATGCCCACTCAAGCCTCAGATGCGGATGCCCTCTCGAGCCCCAGATGTCTTTTCGAGTCCCAGATGTCCCGACTGTTTACGCAGGCCGAAAGATTGTCCCCTCGAATCGCAGGTGCTGATGTCCTGAACATCATTATCCGATTGATGTTCCTCCATCCGCGTCGTCTTCATCCCGCACATTTCTTCGCGCGTCATGTTGACGGGGAGTGAGAACCCCTCCCCCGTGTATGCATAGCTTGACATTGTTGTGAAAATCCACGGCTCGGTGGATTAAGTTTCTGGTGGGTTCACGATTTCAAGGGTTAGTATGTATAGGGGATGAATGCGGCCAATGAATATTCCACACGCGCACAAACATGTTAGCCAGCGTTAAACCCAATCATCATGTCTCTACCAATATATATATATATACATATATATGTATATATATATATGTATTGTGCGTCTTACGTAGGGTAATATATGTGGTGCAACCGATGTGATGAAACATAGGCGGCGCAGTATATGTGCTGCAACCGATATGGTGCGATCTGTGTTGTACCGTCTCTGTTGTGCAATCTAGGTCGTGCGATCTGTGTTGTGCCACCTGCGTGGTGCCATATACGTCGTGCAATGTATCTTTGGAGAACTTTGGGTTGACGGCCCCACTGCTCGAAGAAGCATCCCACCCTCTCACCCGCAACTTGGTTTGCAAAACCCATGCGGCGGCGATTGCGATGAGTGCTCGGTGTTAGCTGGTGCATCTCTGCGGCCGCGCTGGCCCGCGCATGCTCGCGCGCACAGCGGCCAGCTGGGTGAGCGCGACCCACGCGGCCGCGGCAGCGCTGACCGCGGGCATTTCCCAGCGAGCATATCAGTGCGAGTCGGTAACTTTGGCGGACGCGGAACCACGGTGACGTCGACAACGGTAGACCCGATGATAGTCGTATCCACGATGGTGGCGCTGATGACGATGACGACCGCCAGGCTAGTGACGGCGTAGGTGCTGACCACGCCGATGGCGATGACGATGCCCCCCGCGTCGGTGGTGAAAGTTTTGGCAGGAGTCCGACACGCGCGCACGTCCGACGCTCTCGAGAGGCCCGCATGGTATTGTTTGGCAGGGATCGTTCCCCACCAGCACGCGCGCAAGGGCGTTCGGATGATTTGGACATGCGGCGAGAGGCCCAATTCGTCACATTGGATGATCATGTTGAAAACAAGGATTTGTTGTTCACGCAAAACCTTAACTTCTTGGTTGTTCTACACGTTCGCAAGATCGCGAGAGCATGTTGGTTGTCCGGAGAATCCCAAGTTGCGAAAGCGTTTGGTTTTGAAGTGTTTTCGGGCATTCCCGTGGCATCTGGGATGTTTGGAGGATTGTGTTACTCGCGCGGGACGTCGCGGGTTGTTGCTTGTTCTTTCATGTCTTTCGCAAGGGAAATTTGGTGATTGTTGTTTCACGGGCGCGCGCACAACATGTTTCGCGAAGGATGCGGTGGGTGATACGGGGATGCTTGGGATGTGGAGTGCAGAATCAGACATTTAAAACATTACGAGCACTGCGGGCTTTAAGTCCGTGGGAGGAAACGTAGATCCAAATACGCTTTTAGACAAAAGCGGTACCGCTGTGGGGCAATAGATGTGGTGCGACCTATGTGGTGCCATTTACGCGTTGCGATCTGTATAGTGCAAGCATCGTGGTGCGATCTACGCCGCGCCATCTATGGAGTGCAGTATCGATCGTGTGGTCTATGTTATGAAACCTATATGATGCAATCAATGTTGGACAATATTTGTGAAGCCGTCTCGATGGTGCAACGTAGTTGGTACAAATTACGCGGCGCAACACATGCGGTGCAATCCACGCGGTGCAACATCTGTGGTACGAATTGTGTTGTGCCATCGATGGTTTGCAGTTTATGTGGAGTGTGATCCATGTTGGAAGCCAAAGCAACGCAACGTACGGCAAGTCATATCAAAGCACACCATCGGAATGCAACGCAACGTGAAGCAACGCAGCGCAATGCATGAACTGCGAAGTAACGAAATGTCGCGACGAGGCGGCGACGGGGCGGCGACGGCGACAACACAGCCGCCGCGCTGTCAATCAGGCACAGACGACAGGAGGCGACGAGGTGGCGACGGGGCGGCGGTGGCGAGCCTCCCTCCTCCCTCCTCCCTCCTCCCTCCTCCCTCCTCCCTCCTCAAACCGACAATCAGGCTCTGACGCCCGGCGGCGACGAGGCGGCGACGGGGCGGAGACGCCGAGCACGGCGCCGCCAGATCGACATCTGGGGCCACACGGCGGGCGGCGACGAGGCGGCGACGGAGATCACGGAGCCGACAGATCGACATCCTGGGCCAGTTCCACAGAGGGGAGAGGTAAGAAACCTTACGGTAGGTTCGCGTCGTGTCGACCGGCGGCGACCCCGCCGCCGACGTTCAACGTTGAACGCCGACGGCGGCCCAGAATCGGTCGATGTTGAACGATCGGACGTTGCGGAGACGGCCGATCGTTCAAGGTTGAACGATCCAGCGCGGTGTCAGGAACCAACGCCGGGGTCGTCACGACACAAACCTGACGTACATACTTCGCGGGGGGAACGGGGCCCAGAAGATGGACAAAGGGACCCACGAAACTTTCTGCAGACCTCGCGACGGGACTCAATGAGACCCATTGTTCTGCATGCAAGAGGACAAACATATGGTTGGGGGACAGAAGAACAGTCCGAACACATCGCTTCCGCTGGTGCGCGAAATGCAAGTCAAAACCTACTTCCGCAGTCCGAGAGAATGTCCGGTCGAACCCCTGATGTCGATGTCAAGAGCATTGTTCTCCCGTTGTTCTTCCTCATCCTCCTCTTCCGCGCCCTCTCCACCCCCACCACTCTTAGCGCGCCATGCTTTGGGGGAGCTGAGCCACCTCCTCTTGCACAACCGTATCATCGGTATTCAGATCCAGGATTTTGACGATCCCATTTGTTGTAGGCATTGGATGTTATTTATTCGCACACGTGTGTTCCGGGGGAGATACGGGGTCCACGACGCTACCACACCCCAGCGTAAATAATCAAGTGGGGCTAGGATCCACGAAACCCTTGCACCAAACATGGCGGGATCCAGTGAGGCTCGTTGTTTCGAATGCAAGAGGGAAGCTGTTGGCCTGGTTATGAAGGGCATTTGCGGATACGCCGCTTGCTTTTGAAGGGGGGACGCAAGTTAACCCCCCATTCACGCAAGCCGGAAGATGCTCGTCTTGAGCCCTAGAAGCCGATGTCCTGAACATCATTACCCTGCTGTGTTTCCTCGCCCTCCTCCACTGCTGCTTGTTCTCTTTCGTATCCCACGAGCCCTTGGATCCCCCCTTGGTTCAATATTGCCACGGAGGAGCGAGGATCGCGAATGGGGAAACGCGAAGGAGGAATACCACGAGGAGAAAGGGAAGCGAGGAGGGGGAGGAGGAGCAAGAGAAGGAT
Source organism: Prorocentrum cordatum (assembly GCA_963575745.1). NCBI lineage: Eukaryota > Dinophyceae > Prorocentrales > Prorocentraceae > Prorocentrum > Prorocentrum cordatum. Next base: position 766,443 of record CAUYUJ010000891.1, read on the forward strand.
TTGGTTTCGGACAGGGACGACGAGTAACGAGAAGGAAGGAGGAAGCGGTAGGAGGGGGAGGTGAGAGGGAGGCATGAGAAGGAACAACAAGGAACGAAGAGGAAGATAAGGGCACAGGTAGAGATGGAGGAGGAGTTTTCAGGCGAAAGGGTGTGAATGAGGATGTCGTTCCGTCCTTTTCTCATCCGCCGTCTCTTCATTCCATGACCTTCTCTACGAGGGCATCAGGCATGCCACCATCGTCATCACCACCACTACGGCTACCACTATCAGCATCACCTCCACCTCCATCTTCCCCGTGCCCAGCAAGTTCGCAAGTCTGCCATTTGCATTCGAGAGCGCAGGCGCGCTCATGATCGCCATCACCATGGCCACCATGATCACGACCACCGTCCTGCATCCAGCGGCCCGAGCAGACACGGGCCTCTTCGGTACAACAAACAAGTTCATAAGCATATCGATCATCTCTTAACGATGGCACCCACTGTCACCCAGCAGCTGGCGGCGCTGAACATCGCGAACGCCAAGACAAACTTCTACGATACCGACAGCCTGGACCCCGAGATCCGACGTTCAGAGAAAACAACAGCATCGCGAGACTTTACAACTGGAGCTCTACGGTTGGTTCGCGTCGTGTCGACCGGCGGCGACCCCGCCGCCGGCGTTCAACGTGGAACGCCGCCAGCGAGCCAAAATCGGTCCACATTCAATGATCGCATGACACGAACTTGCCGTAGACCCCGTCTCGCTGTCATTTTCGAAGCTGGATCGCTCTGTGATGCCCCTGGGGCCCGGAACCAGGCGAGGATCTCAGGGGATTCCGACGCGAGCGCTGGACTCCAACAGGACGACAGGCGCTTGGGCGTTGCCAAATGGGGGGTCACATCATGAGATCCTGGTATACCCTCGCAACTCCCTCTTTAGAGTGCACGCGCGTCGATTAGCATTTGGCAGTCGATGAGGTGCGCCCACTTAGCGTCGATTAGCGACGACTGGCGTCGATTAGCGTCGGTTTAGCGTCGGCCAGCGTCGACTAGCGTCGGCCAGCGGCGATGAACGCTGATTCGCAGGAGCCAGCAAGATGGTATGGGAGGCGCTCATGAGATGCCGCAGAAGGGGGCGATAAATACGGGGGCGAGTAAACGTGCACCTTCCCCGCCCCTTTTGGGCCCCAGGGGCCTTGTTTAGGGCCCCTAAGGTGCACAAAAGGTGCACCTTTTTTACCCCCCCCATTCCCAGACATCCCACGTCTTGAATCTCTCAAATACTGGTTCCCTGGAAGTCACGACCCTTTCCCCGGGGCTGGTTTTTCATCATGAGTCGTTTTCGTGCGGTCCGAGCGCCCGGCAAGGGCCTCCAGAGCCGATTATTGATATTTTCTACGCGTGGGATTTTACGGTCAAGAGTTTTGTGTCGCCCCGCCGGTTCTGGACCACTACACCTCGGCGCGACACGCGGTCGACGTCCCCATTCCCAGGTGTCAGCGTCCCGATCTTTTCCTGGCGTCCCGCCCCGCGGAGCTGGGCGACACGCTGTCCGCTTGCAGTGCACAGCATGTCGCCGGTGCCGCCGCCGCGACACGCTACCCCAAAAATCCTGACCGCCCAGACCCTCGGAGATGTTGGGCCTTCGTGTTGAAGAGAGCGCCCCGCGTCACTCCTAACTTCGTTCCTTCCTCCTCCTCCTCCTCTTCCTCCTCCCTCCTCCCCCGTCCTCCCGCTCCTCCCATCCCTTGCACCCCTCACACGATCCTTGGGCCCATAGGGAGCTCCACCGATGGCCCCAGTGGCAGGGTTCGCATGCGGCTCCACCCCCATTTCGGCACATCTTTAACACGTTCCGTGGCCCCATAGGGAGCTCCACCGATGGCTTCACTGGCAGGATTCGCATGCGGCTCCACCCGCAATTTCGGCATATCACTCACGCGTTTCGTGGACCTATAAGGAGCTCCACCGAAGGCCCCAGTGGCAGGATTCGCATGCGGTTCCACACCCCGATGTCAGTAACCCCTCGCACGTTTCGTGGGCCCATAGAAAACTCCGTCTAGTTCTCTCTCCAGTGGCAGGGTTCGCATGCGGTTCCACCCCCAAAGTCGGCACACCCCTCACACGTTTCGTGGCCCAGTAGGGAGCTCCACCGCAGACCCCAGTGCCAGGGTTCGCATGCTGTTCCACCACCATTTCTGCACACCCTCACACGTGTTGAAGCCCCATAGGGAGCTCCACCGAAGGCCCCAGTGGCTGGGTTCGCATGCGGTTCCACCCCAATGTCGGCGTACCCCATCGCACGTTTCGTTGCCCCATAGGGAGTTCCACCGAAGGCCGTCATGGCAGGGTTCGTATGCGGTTCCACCCCGAATTTCGGTATACCCCTCAGACGTTTCGTGGTCCTATAAGGGGCTCCACCGAAGGCCCCAATGGCAGGGTTCGCATGCGGTTCCATCCCCAATGTTAGTACACCAATTACACGCTTCGTGGTCCTGTGAGGAGTTCCACCGAAGGCCCCAGTGGCAGGGTTCCAATGCGGTTCCACCCCCAATGTCAGGACACCCCTCACGCGTTTCGTGGGCCCATAGAAGACTTCGCCTATTTCCCAAGTGACAGGGTTCGGATGTTCCACCCCCAGCTTCTGCACACCCCTCCAGGTTTCGTAACTCTAGAGGGAGCTCCACCGAAGGCCCTAGTGGTAGGGTTCGCATGCGGTTCCACTCCCATTTCGGCACTTCTTTCACACGCTTCGTGGCCCCATAGGCCATAGGGAGATCCACCGACGAAGATGCTCACAACTGTGGCACAAACAACTGCATATGGTTGGGTCCTTCGCCAGGATTATTTTTTATTACGTGGGCCCCCAGCGGTCTGGACCTATTCCCAGGGGCCAGTTTTTTATTCCAAGTCTTCTGTGGACGGTCCCGAGGGCTGGGATGGGTCACCAGAGGCCGAAATCATGGGGAAAAACTTGCCGTCCTGATTTTTCAATACGTTGGATGGCTGGGTTCACCGCTCCCCCATTCCTACTGTAGGCCCCTCAAACGGGGTCCGAGTAGACAGGGCGGAAGGATCGCGCCGCATCGCCGATGCGGCTCGATGTGGAGCCCGAGTTTCTCCACGCCGACGCTGCCGATGTATCGGCGATGCGGCGCTGTCCTCCGACCCTAACTGCCCGGACACTACTCCAAATTTCGTAATAAAGCCATTTCAGACCTCCCCCGTGGGAGAACCCTCCAAAACATCGTCCCCAGACCCCCCAGGCCCTCCAAGATAGCCTGGAAGAGACCCCCCCCGAAATGAGACCCTCCTCCCTTTATTACGAAATCTGGAGTATCTAGTAGGCCTCTAATCACGCAGCGCCCGAGGCGCCCGGCGTCCGAGGAGCCCCTCGCCGAGTCCTGGGCCGACATAGAGGACGACGACGAGCCGCTCGTCGGCAAGCCCAGCGGCGCCGGCACGGGCGCCGCCGCCGCGCTCCAGGGCCGCCCCGTCTCCAACGAGCTGAGCCGGGGGCTGCCGCGCGCGGGAATCGGCGACTACGACCCAGACCCCCATCGAGTCATGAGGAACGCACGGCGGAGGGTTTTCGCAGTTTTCAGCCCCTGGGGGCCATTACGGGGCCCCGGGGCCGTCAAGGAACGACCCGGAATGAATACCGGTCCCGGGGAATGGGTCGAGACCTTTGGGGGTCCACGCCGTAAAGAAAACATGACGGCGGGAGGTCTGGGAAGACTCCCAGATGGGATCAGCCAGAGTAATTATTCACGCTTCGCGTACCCCCACCAGCGTTCAGCCTAGTGCGTGCTGGTCGCTCGCTCACTTCGCACGGTTAGCCCGCGTTTGGCGCCGGTATGGCGACTCATTCAGCTGTCTTCGCACTTGTAGCTCGCGCCTCACGGTTCGCTGCTACGCCTATGTGCGTCGTCTGCGAATTTAGTTCATTTTGTACTCTGCATGCGCAACTGAGAGCATGCTTGCAGGTGCGGTCGGCTGTCGACAGTGACGGCTGGATTCGCAAATTTACAATGTACCGCGCCCCGGACGTTGTGACCGCTCCCTGGGCTTTTCCTTGGAGCCGCGACCCAACAACAAAATATCCCCACCAGCAGGCGGTCGGCACCACCCTCCCAGCCCACAAGCTGTCCGACGGCAGATTGGGCCCGACTCGCACCGTACGAACACCTATTCCGCCATGTGCGACACCTGCCCTGTGGGGTCGCCACTGCTCGTGTGGTCGGCAACCAGTCCCGCACTCGGGTGCTTCATGTGGAGCCCGGAGCCAGGTGCGCCGTGCAACGCCGAGACAGGGCTACCGCCATGAGATACCATGCCCACGCTCTGGACCCAGCAGCAGTGGAATGCAGGATGGGCCTGCAGACGGTGCCTCATCCACATCTGGAACGTGGCGCCCGGCACGCTCGATCGCATCCTGGACCAGCACTCCGCTAGTGTTTACCCCATCGCACCCGCCAAGCGCGCAGCAACAGCAGAAGTGCAGGAGGAAAGCTACGACATCAGTGTCTACCTCCCCCCAACTGGCGCCAACGCAGCGGCCAAGGACACGTATTCAAGGCAATCGGCCACATGGGACGAGCTCACCCCCAACGGCAGGAAGCACGACAGCGGCGCAGGAGAAAGCAGCGAACCAAACAAGGTCGGACGCGACATCAAATCCCTGTTCCCCGACGTGGCCCCGCCAGAGTGCCCCGTTCTACCAACCCACTCCACCTTCAGGCTCACTGGGGTGGAGTCCGACGGCCCCGTTCGCTCCTTGGTGAAGTACCTGCTGGAATGGAACCATTCCGTCTACAAATGTTGGGCTGATTTCGTGCAGCGGCACGGTGCAGGCATCTCGGGGGACAAAACCGACGAGGGGTCGTGGCCCACAGCACGTCTGCTCCTTTTCCTGGGAATGATCTACGAGGATACGATCCCGAACGACTGTCACCCCCCCGACATCTCATGGGACGGGCAGCGGGCCGCAGTGGCCCGAGTGGTCTACCACCTAATGACATCCAACGGGAAGTACCAAGACAAATGGGACAGTTACGCTGCAATCCTGACCGAGCAGAGAGGTCAGTGCCCCCTCCGACAGCGGATCAGCACACTGCTGATATTCCTCATGGGAATTGACCACGCCGCCCTGGCCTACGGTACCATCACCGTCCTGGCCAATCGGGACCCACGCGAGGCAGGCACAGGCTCCTCAACGGCGGCTGAGTCCCCAGCAGCAGCCTGGCTGAACAGAGCAGGCGAAACCGATGCCCCCCCCCGGCAGACAGCCTCGGACCTGCACGGGAGGACACCTCTGTCCGTGCTCCCAGAGCGACCCCCCGTGCTACAGGAGCAGACGGGGGGTGTGACCCGCAGACAGAGGAGAGGGCCCAACCAACCAGGCAGGCAGAAGTGAAGGCGAACCGGATGGGATCGACTGGGGCGGGGACGGGGACAAGAAAAGCGAGTCAGACACAGCCGAGGACCCGAGCCCGGCGGTCAGCCCAACCCCGGTGGCGGATGAGGGAGAAGAGGAAGGTCCTGACCCCCTCAACCTCTTCCCGGACCCACCCAACAGGCCCGACGCCTGGTCCCCATGCGATCGGATCGTTGATCGGGGCGCCATCCGTGTTGTCAGGAGCGCGAGAGACAGCCCACAAAGAGCAGGCAGCGCAACCTGGAGCATCAGCGACACTAGGGGCGACCGGGCCCTCAGCCGCGCGAGCGGTGACAAGGGCCGCCAGCGACCCGCGTGGAAAGACACCAAGGACGGGGATGGCCGTGCCACCAAATCCCCAAGAGGCGACCCAGCGCGAGTGCAGATCTGCGAGGCGCCCTGGAAGGACGCAAGGACCACGCAGCCACCCCCAGAAGACCCAAACGACCCCATGGGAGGCATCCCCATGCACATGTGCCCCGTTACCGATGCTGACGCTGCAAAGAAGGAGCCCGTGCAGGATAAGATGATACGCCTGCAAAAGACGCTGGGTGGAGCGTTCAATGGAGTTTGGGCCGCATGGGTGAAGAGGGCCGCCCTGGGGCAGGGGATCAGCGGAAGCGAAAAGCACGACCTTAAGCGGGACACAATTCAGTCGCGCAGCGAGTTCTTCCAGGCCTGGGACGACGCAGGGCACGACGCCTACAAGATGGACAGCGACCTAGGGCTCAACGCCCACTGGCCGTCAGTCAAGGACAAGCACATGAAGCTCATGCACCGCGAACCCCGAGCCCGCGCTCAACGCGGGCCCGACAGCAGCAGTGGACCCGCCCCATGGGCGGCAGCGGGCAGGTCAGCCACGGCGGCGCCCGCGCATGATCGATGGGCAGGTGCCGTCGGCTCTGCCCCCCCCCCAACCGGTGGCAGGACTGGCAGGAGTGAAACTCCTGGGGCCACCAGAAAGCCCCGTGGACGGAAACAGACTGGAAAGGAAAAGGTAAGCGTTACTCCCCCGGGGGGGACGATCGATACACAGACAAGCGCGCCCGATGGTGGGGCAGGGAGGACTCGTGCGCCCAGGGCTAGCAGGGCCCAGTCAGCCTGTCAGCGCACCCCCAGCCCCCCTGGCCCGTCGCCTCCGCCTCCCCCCTTCCCCTCCCCCCCGCCGCTCCCCGTCGGGGAATGCTTCGCCTCGCAGCGCCCGGCCTCGGCCGCAATGCCCTGGGGCAACTCCCGCTGGGGCGGGGGTCTCCCCACTTCTCACCCAGGGCGCTGAATTGCTAGACAGCCCGCGCTGGAGAAATGTGCCCCTGCCTGGACATCTCACCCGCCTTCGCAGCTGGGCGGCCCCGGGACCGCCTACTTCGCTGTCCCACGGCGACAGCCACTCACCCTCGGTGACAAGGGGCGTCAGCAGATGCACCCCCCCCTGCGCACCCCCTTTGCTGTCCAGCCGCGACGGCCACCCACTCTCGGCGGCAGGGGGAAGTCGATTGAAACAGCCCCCCCCCCGCACGCCACCCGGCCGGGAGTCCCAGGCCCCAGTTCTGGCAGCTTCAGCTCCGGCGCGTATAGCTGCGGCACAAGAAACCCCCACGAGGCGCATCCCGCTGCTGGCTCACTCCAGCTGGGACCTCAGCGGCGAGGTACTGCCACCCCCCACGATGTAAATGGTGGTTTGCGGCGCTCAGCTGCGCCCCCCTCATGCGCAGGTGCTCTCGGCGAGTGGCAGATAACGATATTAATGGTTTCTTGCGGCGGTCAGCTGCACCCCCCTTTCCTCAGCGAAGGTGCTCTCCACCGGTTGCAGCCACCCCTGGGCGCACCAGGTGACTGACGACGCCCCCCGGCTCGGCTGCTGGCTGGCCGCGGTGAGAGGCGTTGCGTCCCCCGCCGCTCCCCATGGCCCGGTGGACGCCCCCTGCCCGCGCCCTCGGGGCCCGCCCGCGGCGGCCGTGATGGCCACGTCAGAAGGGCCCTCCCTGGCAGGCAACGCTGACGTCTCCACCCCATGTGCCGACCCGCAGCAATGTCGGCGGTGCTGCCTCCCGTCGGGCCTCTTCGCGGCAGGACCCGGCGGCGCGTTGGGCGGTCGCTGGCTCCCATCGGCACTGGGAGTTGTGCTCCGGAGGGCCTGGCTCTGGTTTGCGCAGCCGCCGCACAGCCTGTGGTTTCCCCCGCGCACCGTCTCGGCCGCCAGCGGGCCCATCCGCGCCAGGCGCCGGACTCGGCGCGCCTTGGTTGCCGCTGGCCCCCCCCGGCTGGGCGGAGGATTCCGAGGACAGAGCGCTGAGTGGTTCGGCCTTCCGCGCTCGCGTAGCCTCGTGTTTTCCACCGCGCTCAGCCCGGCTCCCCTGGTCAGTAGTTCGGCGCGGGCAGGTGGCCTGGATTTTGGCGCCGCACCGGCGATTCACTCCGCTGCATTCGCGCGCTCTGCAGCTTGTTTACTTCGGCTCACGCTGCGGCGCCTATGTGCGTTTGCTTGTGAATTTAGTTCATTGTGTCCTGTGCATGTGCAACTGCGCACTTGCTGTGCAGGTGCGAACTGGCTTGCCAACGTGGCGGCTGTGCTCGCAAATTCGCACCGTGCCGCATCCCGGACGCCGCTTCCGCTCCTTGACCGTTGCCGTGGAGCCGCCGAGCAAAAAAAGTATCCCCACCAGGCAGGGAATGGTGCTGCGTCGCATTCGCTGAGGTCAGGTGCCCCCTGGCCTGCTCCTGGCTGGCGTCGGCCCCTACTGATGGCCGGAAGGTTCCAGCGGGTTTCTCGCTACTCGGTTTACCTTGCGGCACTTCGACCTCGGGTTCGGCAAGCGTGGCTCTGCACGCTCGTTGGCCGACGTTATCCTGCGGACTTCGCGTTCGCCAAGTGTTACAGTTGTTACTGCCGTTTGCAGTATTGTCGGTGATGAGGTTGCCCCTCTTCACTCTTGCGCCGACACGATGTTTTGGCATTTGTGTCGCCTGCTTCACGGATGTCGTCTAGGTGTGCCTGTCGGCTTAGTTCGTCTCTCACGGTGCTGTTTGCCTGACTCACACCGAGCGATCGACCTCTGCCTGTTTATGGTCGCGCCGCCGCGCCTTTTTGGCTGCGCTTACTTGCTGGTCGCCACCGGGATTTCCAACGCCGCCGGGCTTGGGAGCATCGGTTCTTGCTGTCCTTCTGAGTGGCTGCCCGCTCGCGCGCTTCGCTTGCCTTTCTTTTCCTGCTGCCTTGTCGCGGCCCGACTAGTGCTCGGACGGATTTCGACCCGCCACGCGAACCTGTTGGCAAAAAAAATATCCCCACCAGGCGCTCCGGTGCCTTCGGTCGATTGGATCGGTCCCACCCGGTGCGCTAGCGCCCGCCCGCACCCCCCGCTCCGCGGCTGCGGATTCGACGCCAGTCGTCGACGGCGTCTGGCGATCCGGACCTTGGTCTGTTGAGCGCCTGCACGTGAGTTGGTCGACGCCTGGCGGCGCGTGTGATACGCCCGCTAACCGCGTGACCAAACGACTGTTGGTCGTGGGCCCTGCTCCTCGTGGTGCGTCTACGAGCCAGTGGCCACCGACTTCCAGCACGCCCGCGGTGTCGCCCAACCAGAATTCCCCGCCATTTTGGCGTTGCACCCCGCGTGGCGGCTTCCCCCCAGTCGACGGCGCCCTCCTCTGAGCGACAGCGAGGCCCGCCTCCTGTTTGTTCCTCCCTCCGCTGTCCTTTCGTTGCCTCCCCTCCCCCCTCCTGTTGCGCAATTCGCTCGTAGCCCGCATCCTGCGATTCTTGGACGGCGTCCGGCGTATCCCGGTGCGCTTGCGATCAAAAAAATACTCCCACCAGCCCATTCAAAAACCCTGCCCATGAGAGCTGACGGGAAAATGAGTGAAGAGACACATCTAGGAAAACAACGCGAGCAACCAGGGTGAACCGAGAGATCTCTGGGAGCAAGGGGGTGGCCTTGGAAAGCCTCTTCGGGACATCCCTGGGGGCCGCGTTGGGGCGAGGGGAAGAGGAGGAGGAGGAGGAGCAGGAGGAGGATGAAGACGAGGAGGAATAGGAGGACGAGGTCGCGGATGAGGACGAGGAGGACGAGGACTAGGCTGGTGCTGTTTCTGCTAGTGTTCTTTGGGAGTTTGGGGGGCCCTCTTGGAACCCTCTTGGTAACCCTGGAAAGTTTCTTGGGATCATCTTGGAGGTCATCGATTACAGCATGTGGGTCCCCAACTCAGCTCACCTTTCAGGAGCCGGCAACCCGTTTGTTGGGCTCTCTTGGAGCGCTCCTGGGCGTTCGTGGAGCGGTCTTGGGGCCGTCTGAAGTATCTTGGGAACCATCTTGAGCCAGCTTGGGATATCTGGGCCATCTTGGAGGTCATCTTGGGTTGTCAGAGGCCGCTGGGGGCCTCTTGGGGGCCTCTCGGGTGCATATTGGGGCCCTCTTGGGACCCTCTTGGAGCCCTCTTGGGGTTTTCTTCTTGGAAGCACTGGAGCGCCTCTTGGGGCCATCTTCGAGGCGATCGGTCAAAGGAAGGAAGCTTCCGATCGAGGCCCCCCCTTCGGGGGCCACGATCCTCATAATGGGGTGTCCAAAATTGGCCCTCCCAGGGGCCGAAAAAAGGCCCTCGAACGACCCGCGAACCCCCCAAAAAGTCCAGGGGAGAGGGTGGGAGGAGGGACAAGACGCCCTCCCCGCCCGCAAACCGTCTCGCTCACTGTCAACCGCCCTCCCGACACATGCGTGGCACCCGGACCTGGCCCGAGCCGCAGCAAATTCAGCAGTCGTCTTTGGATGGGCAGCTAGTGGGGGCGAATCCACAGCCGCAGCCGCCGCCTCCGCCGGCGCCGCCGCCCGCCGCTGCCGCCGCAGCGCCGCCGCCGCCGCCGCCGCTGTCCGCCGCCGCCGCCGCCGCCGCGCCGCCCGCCGCCGCTGCGCCGCCGCCGCCGCCGCTGCCGCGCGCCGCCGCCGCCGCCGCCGCCGCCGCAAAGCCGTCGCCGCAGCCGTTGCCCCCCCCCCGCAGCCGCCGCAGCCGCCGCCGCCGCCAAGTGTACTCTGTATCGTTTTTTGTAGGGATGGTGGGGGGAGGCCGCATCGGGTTCGCTGCGCAGGCTCCGAATTTAGAGGCAGAGTGTGTTTCGTATGGTTTTTTACAAGGGATGGTGGGGTGGGGCCCTCATTGGCTCGGGTTGGCTCCCAGTCGCCTGGGGGAGGGGGTGTATATTAATAGGGAACAGTGATTAAGCCCCTCCCCGAAGGGGAAGAGAAGAGGGGTTTTCGGGAGTGGAAAGGAAGACCATAGTTAGACCACCTACGCCCAGAGGGCTGGCTGACGTCGGAGGTTTGGGAAGCCTCCCAGATGGGTTCAGCCAGAGTAACTAGACTGGGTCGGAGGATCCAGCCGCATCGCCGACGCATCGGCGATGTGGTTCGATTTGGAGCCCGATTTTCTCCGCGACGACGTCGTCGACGCATCGCCGACGTCACCGATGCGCAGTTGTTCACCGTTTCCGGCCTCGTGGGGCCCTCGCCGGACCCCATGTCCGACAGCTGAATGCCCTAGCAGAGCGCCCTCATAGCCGCAAAGCTAATGAGGCGGGTCGAGGAGTAGGAGGTCGGCTATAGGGATCGGGGGCGAGAACACGGCCACGCTCCCTTCAGTTTATTGTCTGGACCAAACATGTAGCGAGCACTGAGGCGAGAGCACGATTCTTAAGTACAGCGGGGGCGCGCTTCGAGAAACCATCTAGTTTTCGTCAGGGTACCCTGGATTGTTTCTCTTCGTGCGCTGCGCGGTGACTTCCCGCGGCCGTCAAAGGAGCTGCTGCGTTCCGGGTTCCCTGCTTCCCCTAAGGTGCACCTCGCGCGCGGGTTTTCAGGGTTGGGTTTTTATGCGAGGGTCTCTGGCGACCGCGCCCGCGCCGTACATTGTGAGGAACCCTCCAGTGAGAAACGGCTGCCGAGCCGCTGCCGAACCAGACGGCCTCGGGCTCCCCTTCCCCCCTTTTGGGACTTTCTGTGGTCCTTCAGAGAGTCAGGAGCCCTTGGGCATCGACCCCATGGGTACGCACTGTTTTTTTTTTGAGGAGGAGGAGGAGGAGGAGGAGGAGGAGGAGGAGGAGGAGGCGTCCTGCGCGGAACGTACCCCTGCGACTGCGCATCCACGGGACCGCGCCCGGGACCCTCGACACCTGCACCTTCCGCATGCCTTCCGCGCGGCAGGCGCCGCGGCCGCCGCGGCGGCGGCCGCCGCCGCGGCCGCGGCACGGCGGCCACTGTGGAGGCCGCAGCGGCCGCGGCCGCATCGTGGCGGCACCTTCCGCGGAGAGGTGCGTCAGTATCGTTTAACCGATCCCTATCTCCATCCCCATCCACATCTCGAGCCCCACCGTCTCCCCCCCTCAGATGGGATGTGCCACTCGAAACCCGAAGAGAGCAGCCCAGATCCCCGTCAGGGGGGTAAATCGGTCAGTGGAGCCCAGCCCACGCTGGCGGGGATGGGGATCGGTTAATCGAACGATGCTCAGCGGCACCTTCCGCGGAAAGGTGCGGAAGATGCAGGTCGAGGGAGATCCGGACCGCGAGGGCTTGGGTATGTGTCAACTGCACGCAGGGGTGACCTTTCGCTGAAGGGACCTTGTGGTCGGGGCCCAAGGGGGGGGCGTCCGCCGATCGCCGAACGCGACGCGGCAGTAGCGTTTTGCGCGCTTGTGTGTGGCTGCCCCGCGGCTCCCCCAAAAAGCCGCGCACCAAAGGTAATTCTTGCCCAGGGTCTCTCTTGCGTGCAGTCGACTGGATGCTCTCGCCGCCCGTGAGGCTGCTGCTGCTCGAGATGTGCAAGCCGCCCGACGCCTGCAAGCCGCCCGAGGCTTGCAAGCCGCCCGCGCAGACGGCCGCCCCGTCCTGGCAGGGCTGCACGCTGCCAGCGGGCGCCCAGGCCCGTCGAGCACGCGTAAGCTCCTCCTCCTCCTCCTCCCTCCTCCTCCTCCTCCTCCTCCTCCTCTTCCTCCTGCTCCTCCTCCTCCTCCTCCTCCTCCTCCTCCTCCTCCTCCTCCTGTGACCTTTCGCGGGCGATCTTTAGCCGTGGGAAGCAAATCTTGAGCAGTGGCGAGGCGTCCTGGCTTTCCCAGGGGCCCGTCACAGAATGTTCCGAGAACTCGTGGTGTGTTGCGCGACATGCTCTCGGAGCGTTTCTGGCAGAGACCGTTTTGTTTCAGCACATCGGCTTTCTGTTCTAAGAGCATGGTTCTTGCTCTTCGAAAAATTATGGGTATCTGAGAGCATGTCTTGTGTTGGCTTATAGGAATGCCGGGACGGTTTGTCCCTGTTCCAAAGTAAGACCCCCTCCCCCTTCGGATGAAACAATATCGCAGCCGCACCCCTGAAGTGTTAGCCTAGCACTTGGCGCCCACTGGCCCCTGGAGCCATTCTGTCACGTGGTCCAGTAAGGACCCGCTCGGGCGCAGCCGCGCCATGCGAGCGGTGCCACTTGGGCCTTCACGAGAGTTCCCGATGCGATGTCCAGTATGTTACCACACCATGGTCGAATGGGTGGGGGCAATAAGCATTGATTATCTTGCACAGGGTGTCTAGAGCTCCGACCACTTTATCACGGCACGGCACCCCCTCCATCACCCACCCATTCCACCAGCCAGCGTGCCCCCAGCGCGCCCCGTCTCCCCCACCCCATCCCCCAACCCAGCAGCCAGCGCGCCCCCGACCCTTTCATTTCGGCACGGTACCCCCCCCATCCCACGCACCCCTTCTGCATCCCCCCCACCCACCAGCCAGCGCGCCCCCTCCGCCCCGACCCTTTTATTTCGGCACGGCACCCCCCACACCCACCCAGACCACCATCATTCCCCCCCGCCCACCAGCCAGCGCGCGCCCTCCGCCCCGACCCTTTTTATTTCGGCACGGCCCCCCCGCATCCCGTGAGCCCCCCCCTGCATCCCCCCCACCCACCAGCCAGCGCGCCCCCTCCGTCCCGACCTTTTTATTTTGGCACGACCCCCCCCCATCCCACGCGCCCCCTCCGCATCCCCCCACCCGCCAACGCCCCCTCCGGATCCCCCCCACCCACCAGCCAGCGCGCCCCCTCCGCCCCGACCCTTTTATTTCGGCAACGGCACCCCCCACCCATCCCGCGCGCCCCCCCCCATCCCATCCCACCCGCCACCAGCGCGCCCCCTCCGCCCCGACCGTTTTATTTCGGCAGGGCCCCCTCCCCATCCCGCGCGCCCCCTCCGCACCCCCCACCAGCCAGCGCGCCCCCTCCGCCCCGACCCTTTCATTTCGGCACGGCACTCCCCCCCTATCCCGAGCGCCCCCTCCGCATCCCCTCCACCCACCAGCCAGCGCTCCCCCTCCGCCCCGACCCTTTTATTTTGGCACGCCTCCCCACACGCACCACACACACACACACACGCACACGCACAACGCACACGCACACGCACACGCACACACACACACACACACATCCCCCCCGCCCACCAGCCGGCGCGCCCCCTCCGCACCCCCAATCCCGCGCGCCACTCTGGATCCCCCCCGCCCGCCAGCTAGCATTTTAATTCGGCACGGCACCGACCCCCCCATCCCGCTCGCATTCTCCGCATCGCCCCGCCCGCCAACCAGCGCGCCCCCTGCGCCCCATTTTTTTGTACGGCACCGCCCCCCCTCCCATCCCGCACGCCCCCTCTGCATCCCCTCACCCGCCAGCCAGAGCGCCCCCTCCAGCCCCTTTATTTCGGCACGGCGCCGCCCCCCGCATCCCGCGCTCATTGCGGACCACCCACCCACCAGCCATAGCGCCACCTCCGCCCAGATCCTTTTATTTTGGCATGGCACCGCCCCGCCCCGACCCCTCACTGCAGGCCCTCCGCATCCTCTCACCCACCAGCTGGCGCGCCCCCCCCGCCCGCGCTCCCTCCGCGCCCCCCCCACCCGCCAGCCAGCGCACCCCCTCCGCCCCGGCCCTTTTGAGTCGGCGCGGCACCGCCTCCTCCGCCCTGACACCTTCATTTCGGCACGGCACCGCCCCCCCCATCCCGAGCGCCCCCTCCGCATCCCCCCATTCACCAGCCAACGCGCCCCCCTCCGCCCCGACCTCTTTATTTCGGCACGGCACCGCCCCCCTCGAGTGGCCCCTCCATCGCCCCATCCACCAGCCAGCGCGCCCCCTCCGCCTCCTCCCCCATTCCTTTCTTTGCAAGAGCCATGGCACGCGTGCCACTTGTTTGTTGCGGCTTGGCGCGGTGCTACATATATCGCTCCGCTGAATCCGCCTTGTCGGATTATGTATCTTCGTTTCGGTGCTAACGATAACACAGGGGGTGTGCTCTCATTGGATTCTCCCTGCTATTGCGGGCCGACACGCGACCTTCCAGAGAGGGGCTCGTCTTCGAGGGATCGAGAGTTAGCACCTCTTCTTCGGCGGAACGATGGTGGAAGGCGACGGAAGCAAAGCGAGGCCGCCTCCGCCGGCGGAAGGCTGGCGGAAGACAGCGGAAGTAAAAGACAGCCTCGTTCAGAGATCGACTACACGTAAGAATGACCTTTCGCCGGAGTGACCTTTGGTGCGGGCCCATTTGGGGTCTCCCGATCGCCGAGCGCGATGCGATAGTAGCGTCTTGCGCGCACGTGTTTGGTCCCCCCGCGGCCCCGAAAAAGCCGCGCACCAAAGGTCACTCTTACCCAGGGTCACTCTTGCGTGCAGTCGAAGAGATGGCAGGGTTGTTTGGTTCAGGATTTCCAGAATTCGTCACCTGGGTCCCTCCTGCATTGGCTTGCGAGCGCGCTTGGATTTGCCTTACCCACCGCCCCCGAAATCCGCGCACCAACGGTCACTCTTGTTGAGGGTTCCCTCTTGCGAGTAGCCGACAGGCCCGCACGCCGCTGGCCGCGGTCGCAGCCGCCCGCACGCCCCTGAGCTCGAAGTCCAGGCCGTTCGCGCCGCAGCCGTTCGCCCCTGGGTTCTACCCAGCGGCCGCTCCCGCCTGTCAGTGGCAGGGAGCCGCGCCCTTCGGTGCTCCTGTGTGAGAAACTCACGGCGGGGGCGTTCGTCAAGGAATGTGCCCAGGAGGCTTCAGACCCTGGGAGATTCCTTGGCCGAGAAGGGCGGCGGTGACATCCATGGCCAAGCCTCAATTGGTTTCCAACCGGCTCCCAGACCCTGGGTATCCAAAGGTTCCTTATCCGATGCCCTCAGCGTATCCATGTCCACGGCCTCGCGGGCTGGACCTCTTGGCCGCGATCCCACGGATACCAGGCGTTGTTTCGCGGATGCGTCGCGCGGAGCCTATCCATGCGACAGGGTATCCACGGGATCGCCCCCCAGAATGCAGCTCGCGAGGACGTGGTCATGGATCATTGTTTTTTGTGAGGTGTCGCAACCGAGCCCGTGGGCGACTGGTTCAAGGCAGAGGCGAAGACGGAGGATGAGGAGTGGACCACCGTAATGCTGTGCGGCTTCCCCCGGAGCTACGACCGCGACAAGCTGGTCAACCTGCTGGACTCCCACGGATATTCCGGCATGTTTGATTTCGTCTACCTTCCGATGGAGTTTGAGTATTCGGAGTGCGTCGGCTACGCGTTCAGCCTTCTCCTCCCCCCGCTCCTCCCTTCTCCTTCTCAGCTCGGTGATCAGTGCAGACCTCTCGCTCATCCTCACACGTGCGAGAACTGGACCGAGGAGGCTTGCTAAAGGACTCCACCCCCAAGGTCGGGGTCTCTCTCGAGCCCGCCTCTTGTTGCCCCATCTGAGAGAGGTCCTCTGACAGTGGATGTCTGTAACAGGAAAAACCATTATCCTCCTCCCCATCCCTGGCATGCCTTGTTCAGAAATGTTCCTCCCAGGCCTGGGCTGCGAGCCTGGGACAGCGGGCCCCGGTCAGTGGCTCAAAAAAGGAAGGCCGTCGCGCCCGTGCGCGGAGAGCTCGGCCGGGCCTGGCCTGTCTTGTCCTGATTCGCGCGCGAAGGCGATCGCTTCCCCAGCGAGCGTGGTGTTCCTCTCCCTCCTCTTCCTCGTTCTGCGATCTGCGCTCCTCTCGCCCTCCTTCCTCCCTGAGCACAGGTTCGTCAACCTGACCACTGCCGCGGCCGCGCTGCGCCTCAAGGCGGCCTTCGAGGGCTTCGCAGGCCACCCCTTCGCGGGCGACAAGCCCTGCCGCACGAACTGGAGCCGAGTGCAGGCCCGCCCACGCCGCCATCTTTCCCCCCCGCCGCCCGGTCCCCGCCCCCTCCTCCGCCTGTCCCGCCCCGTTCTGGTCCCCGTCCTTCCCCTCCTCCTCCGCCCTGTCCTCCTCTCCTGCCCCCCCCCTCTGGTAACATCGCACCCGCAGGCAGCCAGCATCAAAAACCCGGCGGGCTTGATGCGTAAGTTGTATATCCCTGATCTGCTGAACGTGGTGTTTGTTTGTGTCAACCTGGTAGACTGCATGTACCCCCCCTTCCCTTCTCTTCCCCTCCTCCTCGCCCTCCTCTTATCCCCTCCCCCTTCTTCTCATGATCCCCCCCTCCTGTTGGCTCCCGTTGGCTCCGATGCCGTCTGTTACCGCTGGTAGAGCGCCTAAGATAAAGCGGCGGAAAGCTGTGATTGGGGATCAAAGGAACAAGAAATTAAACAGGCAGCGGGCTCGCCTCCTCAAACGCCCAGCCAGCCAGCTGCGAGGTTAAAGGGACCGATCTCCCCACGAACTCCTTCGTGCTACGGTCGACCCCTCGCTTCAGCATCCTCAATGATCCCTCTGCGTGGCGAGTACGTGGACGCTCTGGCACTCTTGGAGGAGGTAGGGCCGGGCTCGAGAGCTCCCGAAAGCGCCGCAGCGAACACACCGAGCAGCCTTGCCCCGCATGAGCCGCAGTTTGTCGAAGGAGTTGCTGGTCCGCGCAAACCTGGGCAGCCCACCGCAGGGGAGCACATTCACCGCGGCACGAGTCGTTCCTCGCCCGCCACGGTGCAGACACATGTCAATCGAGTGCATGGCCTTCGGGGTCGGGAATCAGCTCCAGCGGGCAGGGCTTGGCCCGACGGGTCAAATGCACCTTCGAAACAGGAGGAAAATCCTTCGCAGCAAGGCCGTCCATGAGTTCAGCAATCAGCCATGCCGACTGCCGAATCACAGGCACCAGCTCTCGAAACCTGTCACGCGTCCAAGGAATGTGGTGCTGAGCCTGGGCACCTTCCCGGGCCAGCTCGTCAGCTTTCTTCTCACCCCTCCACATCCATTCTTGAACTCCTAACCTATGGGCTTGGGTCAGGGAGAGGTGAGACGTGATTTTGAACACGAGGATCCTATCGAAGCCTATCTCATTGGCAATCCTAAGGATCTCAGCCCATATTCAGAGAACGCCACCTTCTCCAAGTTTTGGTTGGGGTCCCTCTCCCAGGTGTCCTGGACCGCCTTGCAGTCCGTCGCTATTTCGTTGGAACCGTATCCCGCTTATCTGGGACTTCTCAAGAAAGCGTAAGCTTCCCCGCAGCCGTTGGTTTGCACCGCATGTGGCAACGGCCCATCGGCAGATCCGGCCCAGAACATATCCGTCGAGCGCCACGGACACGACAGCCCATCCAGCACGGGTGATTTGGGGCACTTCCGGGTTCAGACCAGACCCGTCCACACACACACACAGGGCCCGAGACGCTCACTGGGTCAGACGACCCCCCACTTTTGTCCAGCCTGGGCATATGGCGAAGACAATTGCCACTCGGGGCTCACAACCAGCGTTCGGGTGGCCTCCTCCCCCCCTCCTCATCCTGGACCTCCTCCCCCCTCCCACCACCTCCCCCCCGGGCTCCCCTCCTCCTCATCCTGGACCTCCTCCCCTCCCCCCCTCCTCATCCTGGACCTCCTCCCCTCCCCCCCTCCTCATCCTGGACCTCCCCCCCTCCTCATCCTGGACCTCCTCCCCTCCCCCCCTCCCCTCCTCCTCCCCTCCCCCCCTCCTCATCCTGGACCTCCTCCCCCCTCCCCCCCGTGCTCTCCCTCCGCTCCCGCAGCTGTGCCCGCCGCTGCGCCTCCCGACCGCGCCCGTGTTCTCTCCCCCGCCCGCCCGAGACCCGACGCCGCGAACGGTCACGACCGGAGCCCCGGTGGGCCCCGGACGCGGCAGGGCTGTTTTTTGGTGCCGTTTTCTGAGAATTTTCGGGGGCGGCAAAGAGGGGGGTGATGACTAGGGGGGGGTGGATATCATGGCGGGGGGCATGATATTTCCCCAGATTTCGTGGCGCCTCTTCTTGTTTCATTATGTCCCTGGCCCCCCCGCTGGGCCGCGCACATGCCGCCGGTCATGATTTGCACCCCCCCCCCTTGGGCACCCCCCTCTTGGCCGCTCCCGAGAGAATGTCTCAGGAGAAGGGCAGGACAATTGCTCCCAGAAGCGGGGAGCGAATTACGCTGGGATCGGTACCAGAACCAGGAGCAGAAAGATCACGGCGACACAACGGGGAAGAAGGCCAGAACCGGCAACATGAATAGCGAAGCGGAATAGGTCGAAATACTTGCCCTCTCATTAGCAGGGCCCACCAGAGCCCTGTGGCCGGGAATTTTACATCGGCGTGTCGCGCCGCCGGTTTCGGCCCGCCGCGTTTCGACGCGACACGCTGAGCAGGTCCCATCACTTCAGGCCTCAACGTCCCGAGCTCTTCTCGGCCTCCCGTCCCGCTAAGTGGAGCGACGCGCTATCATCTCGCAGGGCGTAGCGTGTCGCAGGGGCCGCCGCCGCGACACGCTAAGCAAGAGCTCCCGACCGCAAGGCTCTGGCATGTTGGGACTCGAATTAGCTGGCGCTTTGACGGTCTTGATTGGAATTTTGACGTTCCAGCTGTCTTGAGAGATGTTTGCAGCGGGAGTTCGCGTTGGAGTAAGGGGAGGGAGCAGGATCGGGGAAACGAAAGGCACGAGTTTGCCAAGACTCGGATTTGCCGTCGCTTTTTGACGGTCCTGGTTAGGATTTTCATGGTCCAGTTTTCGTGGGAGGTGTTTGCAACTGGCGATCGCGTTGAAGAAGGAGAAGGTGAAGTATCGTGTACACATACGATTTGAGTTTGCCGGGCCTCGGGTTAGCTCGCGCTTTTTGACGGTCTTGTTTTGGATGCTGACGGTCCAAATATCATTCGGGATGTTTGCAGCGGGATCTTGAGTTTGAGAAAGGGAAGGGAGATGGACTGGGGAAGCGCAAGGCTCGAGTTTGCCAGGACTCGGTTTTGCTGGCGCTTTTGATGGCCCTGGTCTGGATTCTGACTGTCCAATTGTCGTGAGAGATGTCTTTGCAGCGGGAGCGCATGCTGGAGCAAGGGGAGGGAGAACACACCCGGGAAGCGGATAAGGCTCGAGCTTGCACGGACTCGGAGTAGCCAGCGCTTTTTGACGGTCCTGGTGTGGATGTTGACGGTCCGGGTGTCGTGGGAGATGTGCTGCAGCAGAAGCGCCCGTCAGATTTCACATTGTGCCCACCTTTTTTTCCGACGACCCTCACAAACAGATTCTGGTCCCCAAAGCGCGAGGCGGCCGCCTCCCCGACCGGAAGAGAGAACGCCGAAGGAGAAGAAGTGCTTCCACCGCCCGGGCTGGACAGCGGGTCGAAGCCATGTCGCCGCCCCCCTGCGCTTCCAGCGCCCCGATCCGTAGTAGATTGAGGGACGCGACTCGCGTCAGCAGGTGCGACGGCACGCCGCGGCATGCGCGCGCTTCTTCTCGGTGCTGAGATCGGGGGGCGGGGAGGGGCATCTCCTGAGGCTGTTTTGGCGCCAAAGCTCATGCAAGCTTGTTCCGTCAATGGGCCTGCACGGTCTCATCGGGCCCTGTCGTCCTCTTCTCGATTTCGTTGCCCTTTCGCGTTCATGATCATTTCGCCTCCGTCGTCATCTTCTGTACTATGCGCCTTCGTCATCTTCTTCTCCACCAGAGATTTCGCAGGCCATGACTGAATACGATTCCGAGTATGCTGCTGGAGTGGTTCGACGGCTTGCACGGGCTCGGCAGAGTCTTGGGCTCGTCTGCAGAGCTCGCCATATCTATGATGAAGTGGCTCAGTATGCCATTTGGCGGCAGGTGGAATCCCATAACTACTGGCCAATTTCTCAATGAGCGTGCAGATCATCTGGCAAACCGTGGAGCCGGTGGCATCACACGTAAGTTTGCCGACGTGCGTCGGTGGTCCTGGCCTTCGGGCTGACCACGGTTCTCAGCGGTCAAGGAGCCCTCGTTCTTTCCATACCTCGCGCTCGTGCCTTTGTTCGCTTTGGGTTCAGCCCACCGCTCGCTTCGACAAGCGCCTCACCGTCTCGCACACTGTGGCGCCCGCGGACTTGAAAAGTTCCGCCAATCAATCGGAGAACTCCGCGGGCTCAACTGCGTGCCGCCAGAGCCAGGATCTCGAAGCGCGCGTGCAGGAAGGTCTCGCCAGGCTTTTCGGAGGGCGGTTGCGGAGAGTCCGCGTCCAGCGCCAGGGAAAACAGGAATCGGCTTGCGGGAGAAAAGTGGTTTTGTTGAAGAGGACGATGGCTCAGGAAGGCCGCGATCTGAGAGTTATCGTGGCTTCGGGGGTCTGGGCCAGGGGCAGCGGAATGGAGGGAGACCTCAGTCCTCGCTTTGGGCCGTCATGATAAAATTGGGGCCTGATTTGGCGTTGTCCTTTGGCCGCGAGGTCTGGTCGTTTCTTTTGCCACGGCGTAGTTGGCTTTCACGGCGCTAGCTGCCGAGGCAAGACTGACCGTTGCGCGGATATTTGCCAACCTGGGCTTGCATGTTGAGACCAACGAACGATCCCAAGGTGATGCTGTTTGAGAGAGCTCCAAGAGAGCCCCCCTCCCGTCACTTGCCCCTGTCTCGTCTCTCCTCCCCTTCTTTCCGTCCGCATGCACGGGAGTCGACAGCTGGATCAGCCTGCGTTGCGGGGTGGGGCTCCTCCGCCTGCCCCTGACAGGGCCTGGGCGCGAACGTCAAGCAGTACAGGAACAGCCCAATTATGCACAAGCTCGTGCCGGACGAATTCAAGCCCATGCTCTTCTGGAGCTCGGCCACGAACGAGGGGTCTCGGCTGCGCGTCATGTGCACGCCCTCGGCGCTTGGATCCAGGGGCGCGGTGCCGTGGACACGCGGTCGCATGGACTCGTTCTGCGCGGGGCATCCGCGAAGACACGGCCCGTGTCTGCGGGGCCACTGCCCAGGGGCCCAGCCCGTGAGACCGTGGATATGGGTTGGGGGAAAACAGTAACAGAAACAATCATTGTCGACGTTCCCAGCGGGTCTCGTGCATCGGCGCTGGAGCCCCCAGGCGGCGCCTCCTGCGCCGCCCCTGGCACGCTCCGCGCGCCAGGGAGGGGGCCTAGCGCCGGTCCAAGAAATCCACGCGGAGCTCCGAAAGTGTGTGTTCATGTCATTGTTTGTTGCCCGAGTGGGTTCCTCGCCCACAGTGCAGGGTCGAGCTTCTCAAAGCGCCCCCCTCCCGCACTTTCACAGCGTCCGGGCAACACGGCCCGGAGCGAACGGTCCTGTTCTCAGAGGGCCCCCGGGCTCTCTCGCCTCTCTCAGGCGGCTGCACTCCCTCCCCCCGCAGCCCAGCCACTCCCGCTGTCGCCGCCCAGGAACGGGCAGCCGCAGCCCTTCCCGGAGCCCACCACGGCCCTCAAGCAGCTGCGGCCCCACCGGAAGAAGGAGAAGGCGCAGAGCAGTGATTGAGACCTCTCCCGAGGGCAGCGTCAGGGGGGGGGAGGCTGTGGGGGGGGGGACGTAGTTATCGCACCCCCCCCATCGCCCACTCATCGCCGATGTAGCCGGGGCCCGAGAGTCCCGCTCCGCTCTGGGAGCGTGCGGTCTCACCCTCGGGGGCCTCCCGCCGACGCTTCGGGCGAGGTGTCGCCAATCCCAGGCCGATGCTGTCCTCCTGAGCCGCCCCCCCCCCCCCATGTTGCCCCTCAATGCACGCCAGTCGTTGAAAGTAGGTATTTCTGGATTCCCAGATCCCAATCTGCTTCGAGCGCCTTCCTACTTCAAGAATCGCCATGCTTTTGCTGCTTTTGTTATTCTCTGGGAGGGCCCGGACCCAATCCACTTTATCCGCCTTCCTACTTCATGTTTCTACCTACTTCTTCCGACCGATGTGTATTTCATTATGTAGCATAGTCGCAGGCCGGTGTGGCTTGAATCGCGGAGCACGCCGCTTGTTCCAGAGCTGAATGGCGGCGCGAGGTGGTACGCCCCAGGGCCAGTCTTGACTCGAGTCCAGGGCGACCGCTCGTTGGGATTCGCAGCCCGTGGAAGCAGTCCTGGCTCGAATAGCAAGCATTCCTGTACTCTGTGGGCAGATGACTCACCCGAGTCATGGCTCGCCGATGCGCGATCGGCTGGCGCGCTGGACAATGCAAGGCGTGCGTATGTGACGATACTAGTCCACAAACAGTACTTCGTAGGTTTGCAGACAGGGTGTTGCATTAATGGGTTTCCCGTGCGGCCCCACATTTTATATGTCGCAAACTCACATTTTGGCAGCCTCGCCTGAACAGGTCGCCGCTTGGGCGAACACTCCCCAGGCATCCTCGATCGCCTCCCTCCCCAAGCTTGCTCCTCCTTCTCACCCTCGCCTCCTTCTTCCCCTTCCCACCTCCCCTTCTCCTCCGCATTCCCCCCCCCTTCTCCCCCATTAGTTTTCCTCAGCAATTTCACATTGTTAACACTACATGTTTTCCCCCCTCTTTCTCTCTCTCTCTCTCTCTCTCTTTCCCTTCATTCAGTCTGGAAGATATCCAGTCCTCTACGCGTAATTTAACCCAGACCCGATTTCCAAACAAGCTGTTCCCCAAACAGTGCTTGCAACTAGGGGTTCTTATCTGTTTGTTGGAGAGAACTTGGCTTGCCCGTCGGTCTGGCGGCGCGCCGTTGTGGCCGCCGCCGTCCTGTCGTCGCCTCGACGCCGCCCGTCGTCTGGGCCTGACACGCGGTCTGACGGCTCCGTTGTCGCCGTCACCGCCCTGTCGCCGCCCGTCGTCTGGGCCTGATCGTCGGTCTGGCGGCTCTGTGGTCGCTGTCGCCGCCCCGTCGCCGCCCCGTCGCTGCCTCGTCGCCGCCCGTCGTCTTGGCCTAACCGTTGGTTTGGCGGCTCCGTGGTCACCGTGCGCCGCCTGCCCTATGTTTTGTACAGCAAGACAAAGTTTTAAAAACACAATAGCAAAACAAACTGTCGCTCTTTGCAACGCATCGACTGCGCAACACGTACGTTGTACCACATGGATTGCACCGCGCATATTGAACCACACATATTGGACAACATAGATAGCACCTCGTAGATTTCGCAACGGAGAGTGCACCGCGTACATTGCACATCATAGATCTCCCTTTCGGAAAATTATATCCCTTTCGGAAAATTAGGTCATACTTCCCCGTGGGTTTATCGGCACCCTTTGGGATAGTGCGGTGTATGTACGATTGCGCCCCATCTTACATCCCAAACATTGAACCATCAGATCCCAGCTGGACCCCTTTTCGCCCACCCCGATCCCTGTCACTTACATACTATGCGCACCCTCGCTTCATAGACATAGCCCATGTCATTGATTACCTTGCAACAGACGGAGCAACGTCGACATGCGCGCGTCGTCGCGCGCGCATGCAGCTGTTGTTCGAAACCTCAGGTCCCGTATGGAATCCAAGACCGGCGCCACGGCTTTGAAGCACGTTCATGTCGAAACATCTGCGCGCGCGCTCTTGCGAACATGCACGAGAACCGTTTGTCTGTTCCAGCATGCCCATCACGTGCGACAAAGTGGGCCTTTCACACGCGCATGTCGAAATCATTCGAACGCCCCTGGCGCGCTTGCTGGGGGTAGCGTGACCCCTTTTCAAAGCATACCATGTGGGCCACTCGCGCCAGCCGTCCGCGCGCATGTCGAAGTCCCTCTAGCATGTTTATCACCAACGCGTGGACACCATCATCGTCATTGACATGACCAGCATCGGCGCCGCTGTCATTGTCGCCATCGTCACCAGCATCGCTACTATCATCATCGTGGCTCCCGTTGCCGATGTCGCCATGTCACCGCGCCCGCCTGGGCCACCGACTCGGACTGAAGTGCCCGCGTGTCAGCGCGGTTTGCGAGACGCGCGGGGAAGTTCCCAGCGGTCAGCGCCACCTCGGCCGCATCGGTTGCATTAGACTAGCTGGCCGCCCAGCGCGCGAGCTTGCGCACTTGCGCCGCCGCAGCGATGCACCAGCCAACGCCAAGCAGTCATCGTAATCGCCGCCGCATGGGTTTGCAAACGGGTGGGTGTGTGGGATGATTGCGCGAGCAGTGGGGTTGACAACTCACGAATGGGCACTTGTTCAGTGCACCAAGTAGACTGCACAACACATATCGTTATATATATAAAAATATGATTACATATATTGCGTCACCTATAGTGCTCCACGTAGAGTTTCCCACTTCTATTGCGCATCACACAGGTTGCACCACACATTGCGCCACTTAGTTTGCACCATTTTTGCACAACACAGATTGCACAACCTAGATTGCAAAACATATCGTTGCACAACATTTCATGGCACCACACATGAAGCACCACGTATGCGGCGCACCATAGATTGTCCACATCTCTAGAACCGCACTGTTTGGGGCCCGTGCTGGGCAACATGTGCGAAGCTTTTCGGGAATCCGATTGTTCTCGGTGTTTTCCAAGTGATGCTCCCGCTGCAGCGTGTGCTTCATTTCCGGATCGGCGCGCCGCCCCCCGTCGTTGAGAAGGGCGCTCTCGCCCCAGCGCGCGCAACTTTTCTTGACCCGGGTCATTTGTTCATCGTTGCCGTCTCCCTCGTTTCCCTTCCTCCGCCTTCCCCAGGTCCTCCTGCCCCTCCCGATCCTTCCACGCAGTTCCTCCTGCTGCTGGCCTTCCTGATCCGCCTCCTCCTCCCCCTCCTCCTCCTCCTCCTCCTCCTCCTCCTTCTCATTATGTTCATCCTCCTGCTCACCCGCCACCTCCTCCTCCTCCTCCTTCTCCTCCTCCTCTTATGTGTGCAGCTCCCGTTTTCCGATTGCGCCTAACGCGATGTTTTTTTGGGGGGGGGTCCAGGTCGGTCATGACACGGGTCCGTGGATAGAGAAACAAGTACACCTCACCCTCTCCCCCCGCCCTCTCCTCCTCCGTCTGCCCGAGGGCCCTCTGGGTGACAGGCAAGTGTCTGTAACAGTTGCAGTCGTAGTTTCTGCGGTGATACCCCCGCCTGCTGACTCGGATTCTGTACAGAAGGTCCCGCTCTCAAAATAGATCGACGTGAAATAGGATGTGTGCGCCGGTGCGCAAGGTGTGCGCAGCTCTCCTGGCCGCCACGAGTGCCAGGTGCGCCGTACGCGACAGGTGCGCAATGTGCGTCCCATCTGCGACAGGTGAGGGCCTTTGGTTTGATGAATGTCACATTCGACTGCTCTCTGGCGCCTGGGCGTTCACCGCGCCTCCAGAGCGTAGTGGCCAAACGTGCCACCATCAGCAGGATTGTGACATTTGTGGAGGCAAACCCTTGAAGCCTTGCCCTCAAGCGCGCACTCCCTGTATACAGTGGTCGCAGCACCGCCCCCAAGTACGACCCGTGGCTCCATCGATGGCGGCACCCTTTCCCAATGTCCCGCGCGGGCCAGGCGACACAAGCCTCAGCGATCGTAAGCTTGCGTATGTGGCCGCTGCTCTTGGGGGTCCGGATGGGGGCGATGGCGCCTAAAGCGCCAGCGAAGCGCGGGAACCCGCGCGCGAGCAACGGGCGCGAAGCGCTTCCGACGAGAAGCTCAGCTTGCGGTTCCAGCTTGCCTCGCGAGGGGGCGCGCGAGGCCGAGGCTCTCCAGGTGGTTCTTGCAGCGCGGGCTCTCGCCCACGCCCGCCGCAGACTCGTGGATAAGGTGGAGGGGGATGCTCGTCTGGAAGCGCGAGGAGGAGGCATTTCTCGGCGGTGAGCGGGGGGGGGGGAAGTGAAGTGAGAAGGGCGAGGCCCTCGTAAAAGGCGGCGGGGCTTCTCAGAAGCCCTCTTCCAGACTTCTTGTTTGCATTTCCGGGGAAGGTTCAGAGAACAAATCAGAAGGCCTGGGGACATCTAGCATTCTGAGAAGGCCCGCCCCTTCTCACTTCCCCCCGGGGGTCGCCGCCGAGTGTCAGCAAAGACCCATACACGATCCAGAGTGCCGGGTGGCGGGGGGCCGCCAGTCGGCTCGAGCGCCAGTGGAGCATGGGCTGGCAGTTGCACCAAGCTTCGCGGCCGCGGGAGGAGGAGGCGGATCCAGGAGGGACACCTCACGAGTCAGAGGATACACGCGGCGATTCAGGAAACGATCTGAGGCTGCGCTCTTTCCACACAAGCTACAGGGAGCATGCCGAATTGTTCAGAGTCGGGAGATCTGAGGGTGAGGACCCCTTCTGCGGGAACTACTGTATCGCACGGTGCCGAGGAAACACCAAAGACAGGTCCCAGATCTCGGTGGGCGATGTGTTGAGAGTTCACACTCGTCTCAAGTCGGGAACGGTGGGCCCAGACGAGGCGTCAGCTCACATGATCCGTCTTCTACTGTCGAATTTGTTAAAACACATCCGTCGGCATGCACATCGGGTTGCCAACCGTTTTACGGTTTGCGCCCGATGATTTGGAACAGTCTTGGGTAATTTTGCACCCGCAGGCGGCCTGTATCAACAACCAGGTGAGCGTGACACATTACTTGTATAAACCAGCACTTGAAATTAACAAGGTGAACCGGTACCCCAGCATCCCCCTGATTTGCTGAATGTATGGCTTTGTTCAATAATATCGTCAACTACCTGCATCGCCCCCCCTCCCCGTTTCTTTCCTCCTCCTTCTCCTCCTCCCTCTCCTCACCGTCCCCGTCCCCTTCTCTCTTCCTCGCCTCCTTCCCCCCCTCCTCGTCCTCATCCTGGAGTTCCAAAGCCCAGCAAAAGCCCGAGGGACCACCAATTTACTTAGCAGCCGACTACGTCGAATCGTTCCTTCTCGTAGCTTTCTCCTTCCAGGTTTTCTCCTCCTCCTCCTCCTCTTCCTCCTCCTCTTCCTCCTCCTCCTCCTCCTCCTCCTCCTCCTCCCTTCTCCTCTGCTCCCCCCTCCCCGTTTGAAGTTCCGCCTCGCCTCCCCTCTCTCCCCTCGCGCCAGCAGCCTGGGCACCGTCGCGCCGCTTGGGCGCGAGTGCCCGGCCTTGTCTTACAGCGCGCCGCCGTGCCAATAACACGGTTCCAGTCCGAAGGGAAAGATTTTCCGCCATTTCGCCGTGGGGGACACCCAGACATGGACGGGAGATTTTGTTGCCATTTTCGGCCCGTGGAAGCCCTCGCGGGGCCTCGGGACCGTCAACAAAATCATTCAGGACGCAAATTCGGCACCTGGGAAATGAGTCGGGACTGCCGGGGACCGCGAATTCAAACACGCAGGACGTCGCATGTCTGGGAACGGGTTTTGATGGAAACGGGTCCTGATGTTTTTCGCCGTCTTCGAGCTCTCGGGGCCCTCCACGGGCCCCGGGGCTGTCAGAAAACGACTCAGGATGAAATCTCGTCCTGGGGGATGGCCGCGGGGTCCAGGACCCGTTTCGCTCGGGACTGGTGTCCCGCCTGCTAACCCATCGACTGGGCGTAAGAGTGAATTTTCGCTGGAGTGACCTCTGGTGCGGGCACAGCTGGGTCCCCAGATGGCCGAAAGAGAAGCGGCAGCAGCGGCTCGCGCACTTGCTTTTGGCCCCCTCGCGGCCCCAAAAAGCCGCGCACTAAAGGTCACTCTTACCCAGGGTCACTCTTGCTTGCAGCCGAATCCATCGGCGTCATCGTTTCATGCTCCCCACTTGCTGTCTCCCCTCTGTTCCTTCCCGTTCGCCCGTCCGCTCGCCTGCTTCGCCCCGCCAGCCACAGCCTAACTCCGCGCTCGCCGTCGCCGGCTTGCTTCTCGTTCCATTCCTCCTTCTCCGTCTCCGCGCAGCACGGACTGCCGGGAGCTGGAGTTGACGGCGTTACATCTTGCATTGTGCACCCGCGACTCCTCTCCAATGCTCTGACTAGCAAGCTCTACCTGATATTCCCACATAGCTCGTAGAGAGAGAGCGAAGGGGGGTTCAGAGTAGAAGCAGGCAGCGCAGGGCAGTTCGGGAGCTCGTTCCAGCGTCGGTCAAGAATCGACGCAGCAATTTGCTTGAATTGGCAGCGTGTTCCAGGAGCGTTTTCCTATTCGTTCCAAGTACGTTTCGCGGAAAACTTCCTGCCGCAGCACCTCTGAAGCTCTTTGTGAGCTCCTGTCCTGTCTCGAGCTTGCAAGCTCCCTAGACGTTACTTCAAGCTTCCTCGCAAGCGCCCCCCACGGGCGTTTCGCGCGCTCTGGATTGCTCGGCGACCCGGATTTTGGATGCCACACGTATGGGAGCTGTGCTGTCTTGCAACTTCGAGGAGTCGTTCTCTCCAGAAGCTCTCTGCTTCCGTTGTTTCGGCCTCCTGGGGCCGTGATCGGTCCTTTCGGTCCGCACGAACGGGGGAATGATTGGGAAAGAGGGGGTTACGAAATCTGCTGCATGCGGCTGGCTTCGGCCCCGCCGAGGGGCCCATTCCTCGATACGTGGCCGCCTCCCGGCGCCGGGAGGCGCCGGGAAAATCAGCTACGTGAGCCGATCCTCCGGGCGGCCGCAAGACGGCTCCGTGAGGAGAGGCCTCCCTCGGGCCAAGCGCTCGGGGTCCCTCGCGGGGCCGCGGGCCGCGGGCCGAGGCCGCCGCCTCGCAGGGACGCCGTCTGGCCGCTGCAGTTCCCGGGGGCTCTGCAACCCGAGCGCCGGGTCGAGGGCGAGGAGGCACCTCGGGGGCCCCCAGGGGTGGTGGTGGCCACACCGCGTGGTGAGTCGGTGGGGCTTCGGGGTCACCGCACGGTTTTGGGGCGCGGGTCCCTCTCCGAGTACGCCTCGGGCGACGGGGGCCTCCAGGGTCCCAGGACCGTGCGGTGACGGACCGTGCGGTGAGGTCTCTTGAGGTTCCGAGGGCACCGCACGGTCTGTCACCTCACGGCTTTGGGATCCCCATGGATCACCATCGTACGTGCTGCGAGGGGTGGGGCGGGGAAGGAAGTGCATCTCCGCCTGCTCCTGCAGTCAGGACGCTGAAGCAAGGACCACCTCGGGCTCGGGAGGGCCGGGCCTTTGGTCCGGTTGCCGGGGCCATGTTCGGGGCCAAGGCCGGCCGTGGCCAGAGAAAGACCCTCTCGTCCCTCCGTGCAGCGCATCGCTTATGGTAGCAGGATAGTCGTGCGCTCCGCGGGTGAGGCTCCCGCGTGCTGTGGCCAAGGGCTTGCGAGGAAGGGCCACGAGGCCAGAAAGGCCCTCTCGTTCCTTTTGTGCAGCGCTTCGTATGGTAGCACGATGGTTGTGCACTCCACGGGTCAGGCGCCCGCGTGCTGTGGCCAAGGGCTTGCGGGGAAGAGCCACGACTGCTCGGCAGCTGCCCGTGCAGTCACGGCGATGGGCAGCATTTAGAGGAGGGGTTTGGCTAAGGAGGCGCTGGTGGGTGCGAGCGAGGAGGAGCAGCAGCAGTGCGCACCGCCCCACACCGTCTGCATTCCATCATTGAGTCTGCTGCTCCTCCTCGTCCTGCCCGCTCTCATCCTACCGATTAGTTGCCTCCTCCCGCTCATCCTTACCACTGCTCAACCCCATCCGATGTTTTCTCGTCCTCCCCTTGCCCCCGACGCGTTCCCACCAGGCGAGTCCACTGTATCAGAGGCCGAAGTGTAGGACAATCGCAGGGGTTGGAAACATCAAGTCGGTGGAGATCTGGGGTACGAGAGGAGGTGGGGGTCATGGCCATGAACGACGGAGGTCGTCGTCGTCAAACGGCGGTGTGGCCAAGGTCAGCGTGTTCGATTAAAGAGATGGATCAGGAGGAGAGAAGAGGGGGAGGAGGAGGAGAGAGGAGGAGGCGGAGGAGAAGGCGGAGGAGGAGGAGGAAGAGGAGGAGGAGAAGGATGAGGAGGAGAGAGAGATGATGGTGATGATGATGATGATGATGATGATGATGATGATGAGGATGAGGATGAGGATGAGGATGAGGATGAGGATGAGGATGAGGATGAGGATGAGGATGAGGATGAGGATGAGGATGAGGATGAGGATGAGGATGAGGATGAGGATGAGGATGAGATGAGGATGAGGATGAGGATGAGGATGAGGATGAGGATGAGGATGAGGATGATGATGATGCTGATGCTGATGCTGATGCTGATGCTGATGCTGATGCTGATGCTGATGCTGATGATGATGGTCATGGTGATGGTGATGGTGATGGTGATGGTGGTGATGGTGATGGTGATGGTGATGATCATCATCATCATCATCATCATCATCATCATCATGATCATGATCATGATCATGACGATGCTGATGATGATGATGACGATGACGATAATGATGATGATGATGATGATGATGATGATGATGATGATGATGATGATGATGATGATGATGATGATGATGATGATGGTGATGGTGGTGGTGATGATGATGATTGTGATGCTGATGATGATGATGATGATGATGATGATGATGATGATATTGATGGAGACGATGGTGGTGGTGATGATTCGGATGATGCTGATGACGATCATGCTGATGATGATGCTGATGCTGCTGCTGAGGATGATGATGACGATGATGATCGTGATGATGATGACGATGATGATGCTGCTGATGACGATGCGGATGCTGATGATGATGCTGATGCTGCTGATGATGCTGATGATGATTAGGATTATGATGATGATGATGATGATGATGATGATGATGATGATGATTGTGATGATGGTGATGCTGATAATTATGAGTATGATGGTAAGGATTTTGATGCTGGTGCTGATGAGGAAGACGACGATAATGATGGTGATGCTGATACTCATGCTGATGATGCTGCTGATGATGCTGATGATGATGCGCCATGAATGTTTTCAAGACATCACCAACAACCGCAACAGAGACATCGCGATGGGCACATGGAACACACGTGCTCTCTTTCACCATCAGCCTGACATGAGAACGAAGAAGTGTGACACACTTCGCGAGTTTTCCCATAATCATGCCATTTCTGTTCTGCATGAGGTTCATGGATCTCAGGCTGAATTCGAAATTCATCTCTACCAACGCAGGTTAGACTACGGTTTGGTGGCGTCCATCCCCTCGCACACGGCTGGTGGTGTCGCCATGATTATCCCGATAATGGCGAAAACTCAATTTCAAGCAGGTTCGGATGAGGAGCGCATCAGATACTCGGAGCTGGTTCCTGGTCGTGGTCAGCGGCTTGCGATCAAATCCATTCCTGCGCATGAAGGTCAAGAGCATACAATGTTAGCCTGCTACAACATTCACAACTTTGGTTTTCCTTCGGAACCGGTGGATTCCCTAATAGCCAGGATAGTTGCTGAGACACAAGTCGCTGCTCAATGTCCAGAACGGGTCACAGTATTAGTTCTTGGCGACTTCAATTTCTCGGTCGAAGTGCCCATGCATCTTCATGTTCCAGAGATTGACAAAGGTCTTCTTGTGCAGCCTCGGCTGCGTGAGCATGGCGCGTCTTGGTGGCTCACGCTCTCGGATTTAACGGAGATTGACCCTTAGAAGCCGACGCATTACATAGCTGGCGAGCACAAGCTAACGGCTCCTGACAAGGTTCCTACATCCACGCCTCAATGGATGATATTGCAATGGAGTATCACTGCGACTGTTTTGACAGAGCCTGAACGCCTGTATGAAGCTGGTATATCTGATCATGCTCCTGTCTCCATCACCTTTCGTGGACGGCCTCAACGACCTCGTGACCAGCAAGCTGTACCTGCCTTCCTCTGCAAGTCCAGGGAGTATCAGGAGATGCTCCAGCTGCTGATCAGCTAGTCGGAATTGGAGAGGCGATCGCCGATTCCCAGGTGGCGTCAGCTCAAGAGGTTGATGAGGGAGGCTGCGCGACTTGCCCGCGACAAACTGACCCGTTCTGCGACCCCCCTCTGGAGGCTCGTTTGATCATTTTTCGCTAGGTTTCTCCAGCGGTTCACGTTGATGATGTAAAGCTGGCTTCAATTCTGCTCACTCGCACGCCTCTCGCTAAAGATCACATGCAGCTCGACGTAGCGTCCTCCACGGTCTCGCTGCACGCCCCCTGTGGACTTTCGTCGTCAATGCGAGCAGCTGAGGCGTGAGATCCAGGATGCGCGAATCGAGGCTGCTCATTCTCAGGTTCGTGCGGAGCACACCCCATATCATGAAAAGAAGCGCCTTCGAGCATATATGAGGGCTGAGCGACGCAGGGGGGAACTCTGGGCCCCGAGAGGCAAGACTCTCCCGCTCCAGGGCCTTGAGGACCCCTCCTCTGGTGCCCCTCTCACCTCTCCCTCGGAAATGACCCAGGCCCTGCGAGACCAGTGGGCCCCAGTTTTTGCGTCGAAATCGGCCTCGTCCGGGCACTTTCGCACCTTCCTAGAGAAGCATGTCAAGCCTTTTGATTGGTCTGAGGTTTCGCCCCCGACGCAGGAGATAATTGAGCAAACGATAGACTGTGCCTCGCCGACGGCCCCAGGCCCTGACGGGCTTCCGCGCGCCGCTTGGCAGCAGATTCGTCCTGCAGGCCCTGTTCTTTTCGATGTACTTCAGGTTCTTCTGAGTGGCCATCCCCCACCCGTTGAGCTGAATGGGCTACTTCTGGTGTTTGCCCCTAAGGGTCGGCGCGCAGAAGACTCATCGCCTGTTCTTCGTGAGCCTGCTGCCGCGAGGCCACTAGCGCTCAAAAACACAGATGCTAAGATTTTTGCCTCGGCGTGTAATTACCCCCATCAAGCCGGTTCTCACACGTGTCGCACACCCAGACCAGAGAGGCTTCGCTGCTCAATGGCACGTTCTTGATGACGCGGTCCTCCTCGACACGTCTGCAAGTCTTGCCAGCGCGTAGCCTGCCGTGCAGGAGGAGCTTCCTGCTCTGCTCTTGCTGGGCTTTGAAAATGCTTCCCCCTCACTCTGTCATATCTTTCTCTGGTGTTTGTTTGAGCTCTTCAATCTCCCTCTCAGCTCTCAGCATTTCACTCGTGTCACTTATTCATTCGGTGCTGCTTCTGTAGCTTTGCAAGGTCTCTGTTCCTTCTTTTGCTTCATTGAGTCGGGCGCAATGCAGGGTGACCCACTTAGTGGCACAACGTGGGCCCTGTGCATGGATCCGATAATTCGTGATATGCGCAAGAGGCTGCAGACATTCCCTGGGGCGGAGATTGGCGCCTATGCGGATGATGTCGGGGTGTCTGTTCGAGATATCAAAACCTTTGTGAACCTGACTGGTGTTTGCGATGCTGCGCAAATCCTAGCGGGTCTCCAATTAAAGCTTCAGGCGTGCAACTTGATGCTTGTCGGCGCTGCATTCTCGTGCGAGATAAATGATAGCATGCAGAGTTTCTTATCCAAGCGAGTGCCCAAGTGGGCTACCACCCCCATAGTCGACTGTGTTGAATATCTAGGGGCGTTGATCGGCCACGCAGCATCGAGAGACGTGATGCTGGCGAGGGTGTCTCGTGAGTGGCACGGTGTCGTGCATGATCTCGCTGCGACGAAGGCCACCCCTCAGTTGTAACCGCTCTGTGCAAGTCTCGCGCAGTCTCGAAGTTGGTTCATCTTGCTCAGCTCTCGCCAGCGCCGAAATCCATTTCGAAGTGGCCGAGCCGGTACTTGCACCGCGCGCTTCATCTCCCACCTTTCTCGTTTCGTCTCTCTTCTTTGCTTTCGCTTCGGTTTTGGTCTCGCATCCGCCCTCAATCTCTTCGCGTCTCTTCCGCAGCTGCGTTCATTCGGTCTGCAGTTTCGACAGTTACTAGTTGGCGCCCTCTCTGGTCTCGCCTAAAGCAGCAGTGCCACACACTTGCCCATGGTCGTCTGGGCAGCGGATCACTGGTCCCCTTCACATTGGCTTGCTCGCCCGTTTGCACAGGAGTTGTATGATGTCAGCCAGTTGTTTCCAGCCTGTCCGCACTTGCATCAGCACGTTTTGCGTGCCCGCCACTCTCTCTCGGAAGCTCGCAAAATCCTTCCCGGAGCGCCCATCCAGAGGGCGATTGCTCGTGGCTTGGAAGAGGCTATCCTGGTTGACTCTCGGGGAGAGACGATTGCGAAGCGCGTTTCGAAGTGGGCCTCGCGGCCCCCGACAACGCGTGCTCTCGCGGCTTTAAGTTGGGCCAAGCTGTGAGATGTCCTTGTTCTAGTGCCTCCAGCATGGCAGATCTCTATGAGAAGGACTAAGGTGTAGGGGGGGGGGGACGACGGAACGACGCATGTCGCAAAGAGACTGCCCATGCAAACTCGGTTGTCCTCATGAGTTGTACGCGCAAGGCCAGGACCTTAGTTGTCCCGGGCTCTGGACAGCTGTTCTACATATCTTGAGACCGAATGTCCCGATCGAGCCCTTCCTTGATCGTAGGCTTGCTTTGCCGGCGAAGATGACAGATGATCAGCGCAAGCTAGCCGTCCAGAGAGTTGAGATTGTTTCTTACATGTAGAATGTAAAGAAGGCCGCGATCGCCGCCCCGATCGCCGAGTGTGCGAGGGCCTCAGCTCGTGCCCAATAGCTCAAACAATTTAAAGAAGAGGATTAATCGAATTGCATTCCGAGCTACGTGCGAGGAGGAGGAAAACGGGGAGAGGGAGGAGGAGGATAAGCAGGAAGAGGAGGAGGAGAGAGGAGGTGAGAAAAGGAGACAGGAGGAGAGGGGAGGGGGAGGACGAGGAAGAGGAGGAGGGGAGGGAGGAGGAGGAGGAGGAAAAGGAGGAGGAAAAGGAGGAGAGAGGGAGGAGGGAGGACAAGGAGGAGGAGGAGGGGTGGAGGAGGAGAAAGAGAAGGAGGAGGCGACGGAGGAGGAGCGAAGCGATGAGAGAGGAGTCGGGGGAAGAGATGGAGAGCGGAGACGAGAGGAGGAGAGAGGAGGAGAGAGGAGGATGAGGAGGAGGAGGAGGGAAGAGGACAGGAGGGCGAGGAGGATGAGGCTATTCGGAGACAGAGGAAAGGCAGGGGAGGAGGAGGAGGAGGAATAATAATGCAGAAGAGGAGGAACAGGAGAGGAAAGGAGGAAGGAAGAGGAGGAGGAGGAACTGGGGGATGATCATGATGATTGATGATTGATGATGAGGATGAGAGATGCTGATGATGATGATGAGGAGGAGAGGAGGATGAGGGAGCAGGAGGCGGAGGAGGAGGAGAAGGAGGAGTCGAGGAGAAGAGAGGAGACAGGAGGAGAGAGAAGAGAGAAGAGGAGAGAGGGGAGGAGGGAGGAGGCAGGAGGAGGAGGAGGAGCGAGGAGCAGGAGCAGGAGGAGGAGGATATCGAGGGAGAGCGGATCAGGAGGAGAGGAGGAGGAGGAGGAGGAGGAGGACGAGGAGGAGGAGGAGGAGGAAGAGGAGGAGGAGGAGGAGGAGGAGGAGGAGGAGGAGAGAGGAGAGAGGAGAGAGGACACAGGAGGAAGGAGTAGGAGAGAAAAGGAGGAGGAGGAGGATGAGGAAAGAGGAGGAGGAGGAGGACGAGGAGGAGGAGGAGAAGGAGGAGGAGGAGGAAGCGGAGGAGGAGGAGGGGAGGAGGATGAGGAGGAGGACGAGGACGAGGAGGAGGAGGAGGAGGAGCTGGGGAATGCCGATGATGATGATGATGATGATGATGATGATGATGAAGATGAAGATGAAGATGAAGATGAAGATGAAGATGAAGATGATGATGATGATGATGATGATGATGATGATGATGATGATGATGATGATGCATGATGATGAGGATGATGATGATGATGATGATGATGATGGTGATGGTGATGGTGTGGTGGTGATGATGATGATGATGATGATGATGAGATGATGCTGATGATGATGATGATGATGATGATGATGATGATGATGATGATGATGATGGATGCTGATGATGATGATGATGATGATGATGTGATGATGATGTATGATATGATGTGATGATGTGATTGATGATGATGATGATTGATGATGATGATGATGATGATGATGATGATGAGATGATGATGATGATGATGATGATGATGATGATGATGATGATGATGATTGATGGATGATGATGATGATGATGATGGTGGTGGTGTGGTGGGTGGTGGTGGTGTGGTGGTGGTGGGGTGGTGTGGTGGTGGTGATGATGATGATGATGAGGAGGAGGAGAGAGGAGGAGGAGGAGAAGGAGGATAATGTTCGACGAGGAGAGAAAAGGAGGAGGAGGAGGCGGAGGAGGAGACGAGACGATGACGAGGAGGAGGAGGAGGAGAAGGAGGGAGGAGGAGGAGGACGAGGAGGAGGAGGAGGAGGAGAGAAATGGAGGAGGAGGAGGACGAGGAGGAGGAGGACGAGGAGGAGGAGGAGAGGAAGTCCGAGTAGGAGGGAGGAGGAGGAGGAAAAGGAGAGGAGGATGAGAGATAGGAGGAGGAGGAGGAGCAGGAGAGGGAGGAGGAGGGGGAGGAAGAGGAGGAGCAGGAAAAGGACGAGGAGGGGAGGAGGAGGGGGAGGAGCAGGAAAAGGACGAGGAGGTGGAGGAAGAGGAGGAGGAGGAAGAGGAGGAGGACGAGGACGAGGAGGAGGACGAGGACGAGGACGAGGAGGAGGAGGAGGAGGAGGACGAGGACGAGGAGGAAGCGCGAGCAGGAGGAGGATATGGGGTCACATGGCCTTGGGCCCTGAGGGCCTGGCCGCTCGAGGCTGAATTCGAGGCGGCGGGGGCCCGGTGAGCCGGCGTCCGGCGGGGGTCAGGAGCCTCTCGTGGAGGAGCCCGACGCCGAGCCCGAGTGCCTGGCGACTTAGCGGAGCCCGACCCAGATCTCCTCCCAAACATGATCGCGTCGACAACGAAACCAGGACGGAATGTTTTGGGCCATGTTCGGCCTCGGGAGGCTCTCGCAGGACCTCGGAGCCGTCACACAACGATGCAGGACGAAAGGCGGGTCCCAGGGACTGGGTCGAGACCTCTGAGGGTCGACGTTGTGAGAAAATCGTGACGTCGGGGGTTTTGGTCAAGTCGGCTCGTTGAAGCAATGTCCAGTTCGATGTCGGAAGGGGCGCGTGGGTTCCTCTGCTTTGCAGGCGCCCCGTCGCCTTTTGTTGGTGGCGAGCCCCGTCGGTGCTCCTCCGGACTTTGCGGCCGCCCCTCCGGATTTCACGGCTCAGCCGGGAAGAGAAAGGAGGGTCTTGCCTCTTGTCCGTGGCTCCTGCTTTCGGCAGCCCGGCCGTCTTCCCTCGACCTGCACCTTCCGCCCCTGCTGCGAGGGAGGTGCCACCGCGCTGCGGCCTCCGCGTGTGGCCGCGGCCAGGCGGCCGCGGTGCGGCCGCGGCCGCCGCGGCGGCCGAGGGCGTGGCGTGTCCTCTGCGGGCGAGGCCAGGGCGGCGGCGGTGCCACCGTCTTTTCCGGCGCTCGCCGGGGGGCCCCCGGGGCCGCCAGGCCGTCGGCGGGGCGAAGGGCCGGCCCCCGGGGAGGGGGTATCGGGCATGTCCTCCTACAGGCGGGTTCTGGAAGAGAGAAGTTCCGAGTAGTAAAACAAAATTCTCCGACTGGCAGAGCAGATCGTCCCCACATATTATACCTATACGACCACTCTTCGGGTGAGAAGGAGGTTTGTGGGGGAGGGGAAGGGGGGGAACCAACATCTGACTCGATCGATCTCGCTCCACGGGACACCACGGGACACTCGTCGATCTCACTATCGATCTCAGATCGATCTCACTATCGATCTCACTCAACAGGACACCATAGGACACCACGGGACACCTCGGGACACCACATCGATCTCGCTATCGATCTCACTATCGATCTCACTCAGCGGAACGCCATAGGACACCACGGGACACCTCGGGAGACCACATCGATCTCGCTATCGATCTCCTTATCGGCCTCACTCAACGGGACACCACGGGATACCACGGGACACCTGTTTATCGCACTATCGACCTCACTATCGATCTCACTCAGCGGGACACCATAGGACACCTCGGGGCACCACATCGATTCCACTATCGATCTCACTATCGACCTAACTCAACGGGACACCACGGGACACATGTCGATCTCACTATCGATCTCACTATCGATCTCACTTTTTGGAACACCACGGGACACCTCAGGACACCACATCGATCTCACTATTGATCTCACTATCGATCTCTCTCAACGGGACACCACGGGACACCGCTAGGGCCACCGCCGGACGGACGGACGGAGGAGAAACATTTATCTTGACTTCGCCCTAGCAACGGCGGGTTCATTCCTCTCGCGCGCCCACGCAGCTTCGCCTCGCCCGCACGCACGACACGAACAAAACGGAACGATTTCCTGGTTGGGGGTCTCCGTTCCATTGCGACCTCACCCCCCAACCTTCGATTTTTTACTAATTTTGAATATTCCTCCTGTGCAGGGACATGCCCGACTGAACCTTGGGGGGAGGGTCGGGGCTTCGGGGACCCCTTGGCGTTGAAGAGATGGGGCGGCGGATGTCTGGTCCCGGGCGTTGCAGTTTTGTTCACGCCAGGCTTCTCCGATCAGAGTCGGGCCCTGGGGCCCTCACAGATCGAAGTGGCTCGAGAGATGCCGCAGAAAGGTTCGGCCGATCCACAGTCGGGAACGTTCGGCGCGACACGCGATCCACGTCCAAGTCCCCAAGGCGTCAGCGTCCCGAGCCGTTCGAAGTCTTCCGGCCCGCGGAGCGGAGCGACACGCTATCCGCTCGCAAGGCATATGGCATGTCGCTGGGGTCGCCGCCGCCACACGCTGAGGAAACGTCCCCGACCGCAGGGGATGTCTCCAGCGTGAAGGGGGTGCCACACCACACCACCGGGAGAACTGCGCCCCCTGGCTCATCACGGTGGTGGTGGTGGTGGTGGTGGTGGTGGTGGTGGTGGTGGTGGTGGTGGTGGTGGTGGTGGTGCCGCTTTTTTGTGTTCCCAGAGGATCTACGAAAGGCGCGCTGACAGTTTTTCCGCCTCTCGGGCTCCAGCCGTGGTTTTTTCGGGGGTGCACTTTTTCGTCCGCGGCGGTACGAGGCCCGCGGGCTCGGAGGAGGGCCAGCCGAGGAGGCACTCGCAGCTTCCAAGATCACCGACGACGTGGCACCCTCCAGAGAGGGCCTGGCCCTCGAGGGTCGAAGGCGTCGCCATGCCTTCCTCGGCGGAAAAAGCGGCGGAAGGCCGATACGGGCAGCTGCGGAAGGAAAACGGAGGCGGCGCTTCGCCGGCGGAGGCCGGCGAAGAGCCAGAAGTCAAGAGCGCGTCCCCAAGAGATGGCAGCCTTGTTTCAGAGCCCCGAGTCATCAGGGGTAACTCGGGTCAGGGATAACTCGGGTTCGTTTTTCGGGAATCCGAACCCGAGTTACCCCGGACCCGAGTTACCCCGGATAACTCGGGCGTCCAGAGCCCCGAATCATCAGGGGTAACTCGGGTCAGGGATAACTCGGGTTCGTTTTTCGGGAACCCAAACCCGAGTTACCCCGGACCCGAGTTACCCCGGACCCGAGTTACCCCGGATAACTCGGGCGCCCAATTGTTGGGTTCGGGTGTTTGGAACCGTCCACATGGCTTTTCCGAGAAATCCCGCCGTTTGTCCTAAAGTTTGCCGGCTTCTAGCTGGGGCTCGTTTTCAAAGGCAGCAGCGATAGCCCAGGACGATCATCTAACCCCGGAGGAGGTATCCAGAGTTCTGCGGCCGCGAAGAATGAAAGCAGCATATTTTCGAGGGACCTCTCATCGCAGCTGAAAACAATCATGGTGGATTGATTGTTTACCGTTGTCGGCTTGTTGCAGGGACACTTTCACGCGTGTCCGTTTTCACGCGTGCCAAGGGGTGGTCGAACATGCGGCCACCGGTATTTGCGCGCAGGATGTGTTGTCGTACGTGCGTCTTGCACGTGTGCAGTTGGCACATGCTTTCTCGCGTACAAGCGCCAAGGTTGGGTGTCGGACATGTGTCTTGCGGATTTATCACACGTGCCAATGCAAATGAGGAAGGGGTGGTGTCGAAGATTCTTGCGGCACGTGTGCATTGGGCACCTGCCCTCGTGTGTGGGCATCAAGGGTGGATTAAACATGGCTGGCGGATTCTTCAAATGTAGAAGAGCCGCCCAGAGGCTTCCAAGAGCGCCCGAAGAGGCCCCAGGACTGCCCAAGAGGGCCCCAAGACGGCCCAACCCAGAGGGCGCCAAGAGGGCCTCCGTAGCCATTTGGGCTCAAGCCATTTTGGCTCGAGTCGCCAGTGCTCGCCCCAGACATGCGACGTCCTGAATTTGTCAATACGGGGTCCCTGGAAGTCCCGACCCATTCCCTAGGACCCATTTGTCGTCCTGAGTCGTTTTTGACGGTCTCGAGGCCCGGCGAGGGCCCCCCCGAGGCCGAAGCCACAAATCTCCCGTCCTGAATTTTTGCACGACGCGATCATGTCTGGGGCGCGACCTTCGCGGCCCAGGCGGCGGGCACTTTTGGTGGTGACCCGTGGGCCGCGCGATGACCACGGGCCCCGACTGAGAAGGATCCCCCGCAGCTCATGTGGCGCGGCCTCTGCTGCGCGGTGCTCCTCGCCTGCTCATCATCCTCGGCCCGGCCGCTCCGGCCCGGGGCTCCGCGCGGCTGGCCGCCACGGCGCCCCCCGGGGCGGCCTCGGCTGGGCGCCGCTTCTGATGGGTAAATTTCCAACCACCACCACCATATGTAGGACGGGGGAGAAGGAAGGATGAGGAGGTCCTCCTCCTCCTCCTCCTCCTCCTCCTCCTCCTCCTTCCTTCTCCTCCTCCTCCTTCTCCTCCTCCTCCTTCCTCCTCCTCCTCCTCCTCCTCTATCCTCCTCCCTCGCTCTCGTCCTCGTCCTCGTCGTCCTCCTCTCCTCGTCGTCCTCCTCCCTCCTCGTCCTCCTCCTCCCTCCTCCTCCTCCTCCTCCTCCTCCTCCTTCTCCTCCCTCATCCTACTCCTCCTCCTCCTCCTCCTCCTCCCTCCTCCTCCTCCTCCTCCCTCCTCCTCCTCCTCCTCCTCCTCCTCCTCCTCCTCCTCCTCCCTCTCCTACTTGTGGTAGCGGTGGTGGAAAATGGGCCCATCAGCTTCCCTCGGAGAACCCACGGAGGGCGCCCTGGCGGTGCCCTGGTCGCCTCCGCCGGGCGCGGCCACCGCCCCGGCGCCAGCCGAGGTGCCGCCCTCGCGCGCGCCCGCCCGCTCGCTCGGCGGGGGCGCCCGGGCGCCGCAGGGCGGGCGGCGCTTCGTGGAGGAGGGGCGCCTCCTCCGCGGCCGGGGGCGGCGGGTGGTCGGCGGCGGGGAGCTGCGCGGGAGGCGCCCGGCGGGGGGCGCGGAGCCGGCGCAGAGGCGGCGGGCGGCGAGCCTGCTGGGCGCGCTGGGCCTGGCCTCGGCGGCGTCGTGGCTGCTGGGGCCGCGGGCGTCGCAGGACCCGCTGCTGCAGCCGGGGGCCGCGCGGTCGACCGGGGCGATCGAGCAGGGCTCCGTGCTGCTGTCCCGGCCCGGGGGGCACTTCGCCGACCGCCAGCAGTACTTCCACAAGTCCGTCATCCTCATCGTGAGGCATCGCGCGGACTTCGACCTGGGCATCATCCTGAACCGGCCGACGGGAGTCCTCTCGTCGCAGCTCGGGCTGCCGGGGCCCCCGCGGAGCGTCTGGTTCGGAGGGGACTGCGAGGGCCTGAGGCCGCTCAGCTTCCTCCCGCCCGGGGAGCTCCAGGGGTCTCCGCGCATGTTTTGCCTGCACACCGACGAGGAGCAGTCCCTGGACTCCACACGAATTGCTTCTGGTGTGTATTCGATGGATTCGTTCAAGGCGCAGCAGCTAGCGATTCGCGGCGACCCGCGAGCCAACGACTTCATGTTCTTTGCCGGCTACTGCGGCTGGGGGGCGGGGCAGCTCCAGGACGAATTAGACAGGGGAGACGTGTGGAAGTTGGCCACTGTAGACAGCCAGATCATTATCCGAGAGATGAGGGAGGCGGCGCTTGAATTGAGAGCCTTGTCCACAGTTGGACTCGACGACGGTATCGCCGAGTGGCGCCACTTCTACTCTGCAGTTGACGCTGGGCTACCCATGCAGGTGAGAGGCCCCGAAGACGTTGTGAGCAAAGACGACCGAGCAGACGATCGGCTCGCCGACCAAATGCTTCGAGACTGGGTGCAGTTGAATTTGCAGGGCCTGGCGTAGGACGCGTCTGCCTGTCCAGCCCCTATGCGGATCTCATCGCTTGTGCCATCTTCAATTGCCTTCCAGGTCCTGCCTAACTTTT
The DNA here is from genome assembly GCA_963575745.1 of Prorocentrum cordatum. Taxonomy (NCBI): domain Eukaryota; class Dinophyceae; order Prorocentrales; family Prorocentraceae; genus Prorocentrum; species Prorocentrum cordatum. Next base: position 809,101 of record CAUYUJ010000891.1, read on the forward strand.
TAGTCGCGGCGCTGGCGGTCGTTCAGCGCGTGGTGGCCTGGAGCGAGATGAGCAACGGCAGCATTGTGCGTTTGTTATCCGTTGCCTACAATGCTTCGTAGCGTTGCGACGGTAAAGGTGGTGCACTCGTGCGATTGTGTATATAGGCCGTGTGGCACTCGCTGCTTCCTTGGAATGGGAGGCATGCCGCCCCCTTGTCGAGTTTGCCAGGCCTGCTGTCGTAGATCCCGATGCTGTTCTGCTTCGGCGTCGGGCCTTGCATGACGACTACGCCCTTGGGGCAGAAAGTTCCTAACTGGTATAGTAAGATAACGTTAAAAAAGGATGGCGCCAAGATGGCCTGAGAGAGCCCTCGTAGAAAGGCATGCCCAGGCAGTCCAAGAGGACCCCAGTAGCCCCCCAAAGAGGACCTTGACAGGCCCCCAAGACCCCGAGGATGCCCCAAGATAGCTCCATGCGGCCTCAACAGCCCGCAGAGTAGCCTTAAAAAGTCACGAGGACCCCTCTCTTCCTCGACGTCCTTTCCGTCGGGCTCCTTACCGTCCTTCGTCGTCGCCGTCGTCCTTCTTATTATTTTTTCTGTTGTTTTTTTCTCCTCCTCCTCCTCCTTTTTTCCTCCTCCGCATCGTTCCTCCTCAAACTCGTCCTCCTCCGTCTCGTCCTCGTCCTCGCGCTTGACTTCCCACTCGTTATCCCTCTGCCCCCCTCGCTGCCCTCCCCGTCATCCACGCTGCCATCCTCGACATACGTCGCCTTGTCGACGTCATCATCCTTCTCTCCTTGTCCCCCCCTACGAGCCCAATGGACAGACAAACTCGACGAGACTCGTTCTTGTCCGATCGGGTTAAACATGCGGCCAGCGGGTTCTTCAAACGTAGAACATCGCGCGCGGAGGGGGTTAGTGTCAAATACATCGGGCACATCATGAACACACCGGCTTGTCAGCAGGTGCCCCACGGAGATATGTGATCCCTCGATGGCTCCAGGGACACAGAAGCTTTGGGGCACCTTGGGGCCCGCACAGATCTACTGACAACGTGGCCCAGGGCATCTTGCAGCAAGCTTCCTTATCATATGTGTCTACGGTATGCGTCCATTGCTTGTGTGCACCTGGCACGTGCTTTTGGAGCATGGGTCTGGCACTCCTGCATTTGGCACGTCTCTTCACTCGTGCGGACACTGTGCGGCAGCCGCCTGGCGGGAGCGGGGGTCTTGTTGGAGCGATGCGCCGCGTCGCCACCTCCTGAGAAGACGAAGGATAGCGGAGGAGCAGGAGGGGTGCGGTGGCAGAGGGGCTGAGCAGGAGCGAGCAGGGAGGATTGAGCAGGAGAGGGTGAGCAGGCTGGAGAAGTGGGAGGATGGGGGAGAAGGAGGGGGGAAGCTTGAATAGGGAGCAGTAGGAGCAGAGAGCAGAGGACGAGGAGGAGGAGGAGGAGGAGGGTGAGGAGTGTATGAGTACAGGAGAAGGGAGGTGGGAGGCAGAGGAGGGGGCAGGACGAAAGAAGAAGAGGAGTGATGACGAGGAGCAGGAGAGCATGAAAGTTCTGGATCGGTTCGGTCAGGTCCGTTTCTGAAGTGTTTCCGGTTCGGTTCGGATCGGTGTCGCCATCCGTTCGGTCCGATGAGGCGGTGGAGGAGGAGTGGGAGGATTGGGAGAAACGATGGCCATGTAAGCATTGATGCGTAAACCAAATAAGAACATAGCGTGGCATACCACAGACAAGATGGGGAAAGGGTGTAGTACAGCATGCGTGCAGAAGCCACGCCATAATATAAGTTAACCCAAGTTGATGGGTCGTGGGTTCCTCAAGCTGATGGGCCTGGGTCCGATGACGCCCCTCGGGCGCCGAAATTGCCAACATGAGTATTGTGACTTCTGTCTCGACGCCTGGGGTTTCGGGTCATCTTCTCCTCCTCGTTACAGTTGTCTTGGCGCGCGTTTTTGTCGTGGCGACTCAAGTTGTGGGTACGATGTCCCCCAGGGAGCCGAAAAGAGCCCCAGACACGTCCACGATCTTCGATTCTCGATACTCCTCCCCTTCCTGAATCTCGCGTCATCTTCCTGCTTCTCCTTCGCTTTCCTATTCCCCCCTCCCTTCCTCCCATCCTCCTCCTACCTCTCCTTCCTCCTGCAGAGCCATTTCGCGTCCGAGCGCCAAGCGCGGGTGCTTCGAGCGCCGCTTTCGGAATGGCCTCGCGCTCGAGGGCCGTCGTCAAGAACCGCGGCGTCCAGCGTCATCAGCTACAGTGCTGCGATCAGGTGCTGGCGAGGCCGCCAGGGTGAGTGCTCTCCCCCGCCCCCTCGTCGCCCTATCCTTCCCCCCCCCCACCCCCCTGGCGAGCAGTAGCGACCGCCCACGCCGGGCCGCTGCAACAGTGCAGGGATCCAAGCCTCAAGGACAGCAGCATCGCCAGCTACAACGCTGAGATCAGATCGTGCGAGAAAGGAGGCAGCGGCAAGCGCTGTTGCCAGTGCGAAAAAGGACGAGCAGTGGCAGCAACCGCTGTCATCGCGGGGGCGCAGGCACGGTACAGGAGCCAAACACCATCAGCAACACAGATGGAGTCAGCTCGTGCGCAAGCAGGGGCAGTGGAAGCAATCGCTGTCAAGGCGAGAAGGGCATGCAGTGGCAGCAGGCGTTGACACTGCGAGAAGCGAGGCGTGGGCCGACACAGTCAGCTACACCGCTGGGGGCCGACTGTACGAGAAAGGCGAGCCTGCGCGGGCCTTGACGCCCTGGTCAGGCCTGCGGGGCGGTGCTTGCTCCGTTTCGTCGTCTCAGTGGGCACTCGCACGGTGGAGAGGATCAGGCCACCCGAACCCCCTGCGAAGCCTCTTCATGCCTCTCCTCCCACTTCTCCTCCTCCTCCTCCTCCTCCTCCTCCTCCTCCGCCTTTTCCGCGTTGGGCAACGTCAGAAGTGCAGTGCAGGACCGACGCTTGTACTTCAACCCTGCAGGAAATGCGTTCGCAGGTCCGTCACCACCGAGCACGGGCGTTCTGGCATCAACCTTTTGACGACGCGGTGGAAATCAAGGGCCCCCACCCAGCGAGATACAAGCACTCGAAGGCTGCAGCCGCTCTGGACAAGTGCTTCCTGAGCGCCCCGAGGTATGGTCCCGCAAACATGCGCGTTTAATTCGTGGTGGATAGCGACCGCGCCACGCTGGCCTTCGGCGGGCTAGGCGATCAATCGCTGGTCGGCCTGGCGACGCGATGCCGTTCGCCGCCGCTCCCGGGTGAACGTCCGATACCTGCATTCATCTTCGGCCACCAGCTTTACCGAGACAACTTCCGGCAGCAGCTGGGCCCGCGCGAGACCGAACTGCTCGCGACGGACGCCGTCGAGGCGATCTTGAAGGTCAAATGCATCGCGCGAGAAGCCGTTCGGCCGGCCCGCAACCAGACGCTCGCCACCTCGGAGCTCCTCGACTCCAGGACTCGGGCGGAGCTCGATGCCCTTACACTCAGGTCAGCTGCAAGGGCGATATGGCGACAGTACTTTCGAATCCGCGCCAGCGCCAAGCACATCGAACACTGACTGCATCGACCAACTCACCGACCCCTGCACCAACCAGCCTGCCGATCCCATCAACGAGGGGCCCGCGACCGCGCGCCGGCCGCGCGGCCGGGACAAGGCGCGCGGAGCCGAAGGACGAGGTACCGAAGGAGGGGGGCAACGATGAGGGCGGGGGGCCTGGGGATGCAGGCCGAGGACTTGGAGGGCGAGTCGGAGGACGTGGAGGACGAGGGCGCCAAGGAGGGCGCCGAGCAGGACAGCGCAGAGGCCGCGCAGGCCGCGCGCTTCGACGATGGGGTTCCCGCAGCCTTCGCGGCCGAGCAGAGTTTCACAGCCTGCGCGGGCGCGGAGGTCTTCCCCTTCCTGAAGACACTTCCAGGACCCCCTCGCGAGCTTCAACGCGGGGCGTTGGCACGCGCAGCGAGGCAGGTCCCTCCTCGGCCGATCGAGCGCGTCCTCCAGGAAGCGGCGGAACGGACAGTGGTGCTGCCTTCCCCGTCGCCCTCCGCGAGCCGACACCGTCACCGACTCTGGACAGGTTGCTCGGGACGCTGGTGCGACGAGGCACGCAACGACGGCCCATTGGCGGGAGATCTTCCCTCGCCAGGAAGTCGATCTGAGGATGGTAGAGGACCTCATCGCTACCTGGCAGCCCACGCAGGTTCCGTTCACTGACCTCTCCCTCGACGAGGCTGACCTGCTGCGCGGGGCGCGGGCTGCGCAGCCGTCTGCGTCCGGCCCTGACGGCCTCCCCTAGACGGCCGGGGCAGCGGCGGCCGAAAGCGATGGTCTTCCTGCGCAGGGTCGCGCAAGAGACCTGAAGGGATGGGTTGCCCGCGCCTCGGACCTTCAATCGCGCGCTGATTGCCTTCGCCCCGAAGGAGACTCAGGAGTGCGCCCACGCTGAAATCATCCACAAGCCTGACCAGACGCGCCCGCTGGTCCTGCTCAACTGCGACCGGGGGCTCGTCGGGCTGCTGGCGAACGCGCGCTTGCAGCGATTGCGGAGGCCAAGGGCAATCGCGTTCAGCAAGGCTCCATACGCCGTCGCAATTCATGAGCAACATCTGGGGTCTGGACATCATGGCGAGAGCGTTCTCGGCTGCAGCGGCCCTTCAGCGCGCCTCATCGCGATCGACAGTTTCTCGGCCTTCCCGTCGGTAAACCGACAATGGCTCAGGGCGGCCCTTCGACACGTAGAATCTGTTTTTTTCTGATCAACGCCCTCAAGGAGTACCCGCAGTGCTGGGTTAAGCTCCGTGGCCACTTTTTCCAGATTTGGGGGGCAATCGCCAGAGTCGCAGAGGACTGCGTGGGCGATCTTCTTCAACCCGTACCTGGGGAAGCTGGCTTTCGCCGCGGGGGTGCCCTCCTTTCTCGAGCCCGCCCGAGCGGCCGCACCTTTGCAGAGCTCCCGAGGGGCGGTTGGCGGCTGCGCGGACGACGTCGGCATTGCGCTACGATCTATCGAGCACCTCGCGGGCGTCGGGGAGGTATTCGAGGACGTGCACGCGCTTGGCCGCGTGGCGCTTCGCCAGCGGGAAACATTTGTTGCGCCGCCGCGAGCCGCCCTCTCTGGCGACGTCTCTAGCAGGAGACGTTGAAGATGCTCTCCTGGCACGCGCCGTCGCGGTGGCAGGTGCTCGTTCAAGACTCGGCCAAGTGCATGGGGATCCTTCTTGGCCCTGGTGCCACATTCGTGTAGATCTGGGCGAGCGCCGGCGCGAAGTGCGTGAAACGCGTGCGGGGCATTTGCTTAGCGGGCGCCTCCGCAGACGGCTCAGTGCGCTTTTGTAGTGGGGTCACTCTTCCGGTGGTTTCGCGCGCCGTGAAATTCTTCGCGCTGGTCCCTGCGATCCAGGATGCGGAGCTAGATGCGCTCCACGTCGCCTCCAGGCTGCCGCCGAAGACCTTCGCCGAGGCCGATTCTCCATCCGACGGCAAGCGTTGCTGCGGCCCTCTATCGACCAGTGCACGCGACCATGTGGCCGTGGAAAGAGTCGCTGCTTCTATGGCGTGGGCGGGCGTCGAGCTTCTCGCGCGCGGCGGACGGCCAAGTCGAGAGTGCGCCCTTCTCGCTCGCGCAGCTCGCGGACTGCCGCCTGTTTTCGCTGTCCTGGCAGATCCGCACGTCTATCGTGGAGCGTTTTGAGGGCGGCCTGAACAACGCGGCGCTGGAGGCAAGGCCGCGACAGAAGAAGCTGACGCAGAAAGGGGCGCAGGCAGCCGCCGTGGCCGCGCGCGCAGCCATCCGCGAGTACGTGAGCAGCCTGGTCGTTCAACGGCACAGCAGCGGCCGCCAGCGCTCCGACTCCCTAAGCGTCCGGCTGTCCAGCTGATCTACACCGAGACGATGGCGAACGCCATTCGTCCTGAGGCTTTTTGGGCCACCCTCTGCCGCCGCCTGCAAGCGCGGGGCGCCCCCTCGCCGCTTCTCGCGCCCCTTCGCCTGCGCTGGCGCACCCTCCGCGCAGCGCTGCAAAAGGCCCCCTGATGTCCGATAGGCAGTTTGCAATTTTCCAGCAGGAGGCTGACCCGCAGTGGTCCGAAAGTATGTCAACCCGAACCAAGCGGCCAGATGTTTTTTTTGTTGCCCTGAGGACGATCCAGCTGCTAACAAGGAGTTCCATCATTACCGCACGTGCAGGTGTGCCTGGTGGGCTACCTGCACGCCGCGGTTTCGCGTCCATGAATCGGTCCTGCACCGGTTAGCCTTAGCTGGTGCGACAGGGGACCCATCGGGCAGCCCAGAGTTTTCGATCGAGATTGCTATACATCGAATGGTAGATGTGCATCAACTATACGCTGTGCTTCGCCACCAGACTGGCTCTGGCTCCGATCATGTGCTGCGCTGTCTCAGGATAGTACGCGATCGCCTGGCGTAGTGTCTTGGACGTCACCTCATGCAGCGACGTTCGCCCCTCCCCCCTCTCAATTGATTCCTCAGGGCACGTTCCACCTCCCCCTCCTCTCATTTCCTTCACCTTCTTCTCCCCCGCATTCTCCCCGTCGTCCTCCCCTCATAGTTCCTTTTTTGGCCTTCTCATCGACCCACCTACCTCCTCCCCCCCTCGTGATCCACCCTCCCCTTATTATCCTCCCTCTTTCTCCTCCTGCCTCCTCCTACCTTCACCACCTCCTCCTCCTACTCCGCTTCATCGTCATCACTACCACCACCATCATCATCAACAACAAATGTGCCTTCTCCTCCCCTTTCCTCCTCTTCCTTCTCCCTCTCCTCCTCCTCCTCCTCCTCCTCCTCTTCCTCCTCCTCCTCATCTTCATTAATCCTACCTCCCACTCCCACTCCCCATCCTCCCAACCTCCTCCCCCATCCTCCTGGTCCTCCTCCTCCTCCTCCCTCCTCCTCCTCCTCCTCCTCCTCCTCCTCCTCCTCCTCCTCCTCCTCCTCCTCCTCCTCCCCCTCGGCCTGCCCCCTACTTCGTCATACCTCATCTGGCCTCCGCCTGCCTGTCTTCCTGCCCACCTGTCTGCCCACGGGCCCAACGCACGAGCCTTTCGGGCCGCGCCGCGTTCGGCCTGTGACGACGACGGCGACGAAGCCGCGACGAAGCCGCGACGACGGCGACGACGACGACGCCGTCGTGCGTCCCTGCGTGACGACATGACGACGACGATGGCGATGGCGATGACGATGACGATGGCCGACCGCGACCGACCGCGCCGGCGCGGCTTCTGGCCCCGCGGCCACACCGTGCCCCCCGCGCCGCCCGCGGTCTCGCCGAGGCGGCGCGGCCGCGGTTGGCGAGACGGCGCCGCCTGGGACCTCCCGGGCAGGCCCCTCCCTCTCTCCGCCCAGACATTGGCTATTCTCCTAGGCTCAACGCTGGCATACAGAGCGCAGTGTGCTGCTAGCGCGGCCTTCTGCGGGGCCTCCGAGGCCAGTGGCTGCGGAGGGAGGGGAGCGTCGCTGCAAGCCCGTCTCTCCCGCCTTTGCTAAATTGTGTGTGCAACTCTCTTGCCACAAGCGGGCTTCACACCCAGACATGCGACGTCCTGATTTGTTCAATATGGGGTCCGTGGAAGTCCCGACCCTTTCCCCAGGACCCGTTTTTCATCCTGCGTCGTTTCTTTACGGTCCCGAGGTCCCGCGAGGGCCCCCTTAGGGCGAAATTCGCAAAAAAATTAAAAAAAATCTCCCGTCCTGAATTGTATACGACGCGATCATGTTTTGGGACCCATCTTCACATGATGCTCCGCCCCCTCGGTCAGCTCGGGGGCCCTGAGGTCCGCGAGCGCTTCGGGGCGTCGTCGTGGCTTCTCTTGGAGGCCCCCTCGCGTCGTGGCGCGTTTTGCCAGACAGCTGCGCCTCGCCGGGCGCGCTCCAGAGGGGGCCCGGGTCGTCCCGAGCAGCCGTCGGTGGCCCAAGGTGTCATTTGAAAACCGAGTGGCTCCACCGTGGCATCGCTCAGACGTGTGCGTTTTCCCCCGGCGAGGACCATCGAGGAGCCTTGTGGGTCGTCCTGCGAGATAGTACACGCAAGACGCCGACAAAGGCACGGGGTATGGACGTCCGAGCGATGGCGAGTCTCTCGACATGCACCTTTCGCACCTTCCATGCGGCAGGTGCCGCGCTGCCGCGCTGCCGCGGCCGCCGCCGCGGCCGCAGCGGCGGCCACCGTCAAGGCCGCAGCGGCGGCACCTTCCACGCGGAAGGTGCTGAAGCTGCAGGTCGAGGGCTGTCGCCGTCCCAGGAGATCCAGGCGATGCATTTATGTTCAGATTTCGCGGTTTCCCCCGGTTGCGCGTCCGAGAGCCCCCACGGATCAATGCTGGTCTGGCCTGAGGAGTGCTACAGGAAGATGGAATCCAGGGCGTTGGTCGTGAGTTTTGATGATGGTGCCTTTTTGTTCGTGCTTTGGGGTCTCAGGGTCTGTTGGAGGAGGGTGAGGAGGAGGAGCAGAAAGATGTGGCATCTTCTCATTCACGATTCGGGTTTCGTACTGGGTCGATAGCGTGCTAATCGAGCTGTCTGTCACTGGCCTGCGATCCTTGGTGGCTTTGTGGATCGCGGGCGCTTGTACTAGCCCCCTCGCTGCCTGCTTGCCTCGCCCGTGTTCGAGACAGAGCTCGAGGCGTCTGTCTAGCGCGCTTTTTTTGAGCAGGCCTTGCTGTTGCTACAGGTGCTCTTCCGCTTGGCAGCTTGCCAAGGAAGGGGGACTGCGGGCTTGCCTCCCTGGGAGGAGGTCGTCTCGAGAGATTCTCTGTTCTGTCCCTCCTTGCTTGGAGCCAGGGCCTGACTGCCCTGTCGAGGGCCAGGGTCTGGCCAAGGATCTCTTTCTTGGCTGCCTCCTCCCCTTCCTTTCCCAGAGTTTTTGATTGATTCTCGCCCGAGTTTAGCCTCGTCCTGGCTTCGTCCTAGAGGGGGTAGAAGAGGAGGAGGGAGGCTGCGGGTTTGTCTCCCTGGAACGCTCGACCCCTTCCTGCTCCGTCGCGTCGCTTCTTTCACTCTTCGGGGCAGCTGAGCTGTCCTGCATTAGATGGGCAACCCTGGGAGGCATGACTCCTCCTCCTCCTCCTCCTCCTCCTCCTCCTCCTCCTCCTCCTCTTCCTCCTGCCTCCTCCTTGGGCCTGTGGCCTTCCTCCTCCCCCTCCTCCTCCTCCTCCTCCTCCTCCTCCTCCTCCGAGTTGGAGGATGATCAGGACTGTTTGACGTGTTGGGCGATTTGCCCAGGGACCGAAGGCTTCCGAGACCCCCCCAAGAACCCCTGAGCGGAAAAAGGCGGAGGAGGTGGAGCAGGAGGAAAAGAAGAAAGTGTAGAAGCAGAAGCTAATCAGGAGGAGGAGTGGTCGCGGAGAAAAAGGAATTACCGGCGTGTGCGATAACAACGACCGTGCCGCGCAAAGCACATCATTCGATTCGGAATCGCATTCGCACGTTGCACCTCTCGCTTCACAACAACCGTTCTCCAACGTGAACTTGCACTCTGCATCAACCGACCACGTCCGCACACACGACGTCATTGTAGTAGTCACGCGGTACCTTCCCCCCCTCCCCCTGGGAAGTTCAACGTTGGGCGGAAGCGACTCGGCCCACGGGCCGCGAGTTCAGCTTTGCACAATGGGGGGACCGGGGGGCGCTTGGGGAGGGGGGCAGTCTATGCCTTTCCTACAACAGCCGTTTCACAACAATCGGACGCACTTTCCAGTCTTGAACTCAAGTGTTGACACAAACTCTGCACAGCCATCGCACTCAGACCACCACTGCATCCGCATCTGACATCTGGCCGTGTTCAACACGCCCCCCGCCAGCAGGAGGGATGGAAGGAGCCGTGTTCTGCTGTTTGTTTATCGCCTTGTCGGAGCAATGAGGCGCAGGAGCAAGAGGAGGAGGAGGATTGAGGGAAGAGGAGGGCCAGGAGGGAGGAGGGAGGAGTACGACGACGAAGTGGGCATCGGGTGAGCAAAAAAGGGGGGGGAGGAGGGGGCGATGCGACCGAACTCCGGAGGCCACGTCGAACGTCGCGGCCCGTCCCGCCTTCTCCTCGTCCTTCTCCATCCTCCTCCGCCTCCATGCCTCTCCCCTGTGAAACATCCCCCCCCCCTCTGGCGCACCCCGAGGCCGGTCCGGAGGGCGGGCCGGGCGTTGCGCTCGGGGCTTCCTCACCAGTCGCGATCCCGAAGCTGAACAGATGCAGCAGGTTGACGGAACGAGGGCGGATGGTCCTCGGCCTGTGATTCTCGCCTCCGCGCCGCGCAGGGGAGCTGGAAGCGGCTGCCGGAGCTTCTCTGTCGGAGGGCGGGCCGGTGTTCAGAGTGTGGTTTCCGCCCACGCGCCGAGCTCGGGCGGTCCGACAAGCGGCAAGAGAGCCCCACGGGCGGAGGGCGGTCCGTGTTCGAGGTGTGGATCCTCCTCCTCCTCCTCTGCCTCCTCGTCTTCCTCCTCGTCCTCCTCCTCCACCTCCTTCCCCCCTCCAACTTAGGGTACTCCAGATTTCCTAGTAAAGGGAGGGGGGTCTCATTTCGGGGGGGGGGGTCTTTTCCAAGCTATCTTGGAGGGCCTGGGGGGGTCTGGGGACGATGTTTTGGAGGGTTCTCCCAGGGGGGGGGGGTCTAAAGCTTCTCGCCTGGGAGGGCTGAGACCCCCTCCCTTTTATGACGAAATCTGGAGTAGTGGTGGTGGGAAACAGGCCCGTCACGTGCTCCTCTTTCGCGCGAGCCTGCTCCTGGGCACCGCCCGAAGGTCCACTCGATCCTCCGCTGTCGCGCCGCGCGCGCTCGTCTTGAAAGCCTGCCGCATTCCCACGGATGCAGGGCGGCTCGTTTCCATCGTGTGGCTCTCGCGTCAGCGCCGCGCGCATTCGTCTTGGGGCCTGCAACGGCCTCAAGGATTCTCATTGTCAACGTCCCAGAATCGGGGGTGGACAGAACCCCCAACAGTGACACGTCGATTAGTGAATTGTCCGTTTTCGGTTCTCGAGAGGGCGCCGTGGCCGTCATTTTCCAGGCTTGCGCCCGCCAGGTTTGGGCCTCAGGTCGTTTTCACTAAATCACGGTTTGCTAAAGGGGGTTCTGTCCATCCCCGAGCAACAGCCTCAAGGATTCTCATTGTTAACGTCCCAGAAACGGTGCGTTGACACGGTGTCGGAATGTCAGGGCGCAACGGTCACGTTGATTCGCTTTGATGGAATTCCAGGAGCGGGGTTCTGCCGCGATTCGGGGCCGTAGAGACGCAACAGTAGCGGTGATTCGCGGCGTTGTAGTCCCAGGAACGGTGTTCTGTCACAGTTCTGGAGCTTCAAACGGTTACCTTCCTTTGGGGCACTTCCCTCAATGACGGTGAACCCTCGTAGAGGCGGGGCGTGTGAAGATGATATTTGAAATATTTTGGTTTGCAAGATCGTCAATGGGTTTTTAGGTCTATAATGGTCCTCCTCCTCCTCCTCGACTTGTGGGATTTCTACCGCCTGAGTGGCCAGTGTGTGTGTGTGTGCGTGTGTGTGAGTGTGTGCGTGTGTTTTGGGATACGGTCCTCATAACTAGAACGGCTAGGTCGTCAGGATAGCACTTTAAGGCCTATATGCTTGCGCTCAAGAGTGGCTTGCACACGTTTTAATGCGCAACGCAACGCACACGCGTCAGCCTTTCTCAGATGGTAGCCGTCCAGCGCCTGGAGGCCCGCACCCGTGCGCTGCCCAGGCGCTCGGTGCTCGTGCGGTCGTTGTGCCAGTAGGGCGGCGTCGGTATCCACGACCTCCGCCTCGCCTCCGCTGAGGTTTCGTGACTCGTCCTCTTTCAGCCCGCTTAGGATACAATCTGGGTAGTCGAAGGCCAGACTGTCAGATTGGATTGGGCCCCAAGGGCCAATCTGGCCTGGCCAAACTGGATGATTTGGGTTATTCGCCAGACCGGATTCGCGCTGGCTCCCTCGCCAGATTGCCCCTGTTTGCCAGATTGGGCCTGCCAGATTGGCGCCAGATTGGCTTCGACTACCCAGACAATGCCAGTCCAGGCCAGCAGCGGCGTCGGGGATGTCCCCGCGGGCTCCACACGGAAACCAGGCCTGCCTGTCCCGTGCCGTTTCGGCCGCCCCGTCGTCGCCCCCCCCTCTCGCGCGCTCCCTGGCGGGGAAGTGGGCGGAAGAGGGGGACGGAAGGGGAGGAGGGGAAGGAGAAGGATGATCAGGAGGAAGTTGAGGAGGAGGAGGAGGAGGAGGAGGAGGAGGCGGAGGAGGAGCGGGGGAGGAGGAGCGGGGGAGGAGCGGGGGAGGGTGGGGGTAGGGGGGGGGGCAGGGGGAGTGGTGCGAAGAGGATGAGGACGGTGAGGAGGGGGGGGGGGAAGGAGGGCGGGGAGAGGGGACCAATGGGGGAGGAGGAGGAGGAGGAGGAGGAGGAGGAGGAGGAGGAGGAGGAGGAGGAGGAGGGGAGGAGGAGGAGGAGGACGGGGAGGAATATGGAGAGGAGGAGCAAGAGGAGGAAGGGAAGAAGCAGGATGAGGGCAATGCTGGGGAGGAGGAACGCTGCAGATGGAGGGATGAGGAAGTGGAGGCAACTAGGGGGCAAAGGACCACGCAGGTGGAGGAGAAAGAAGGGGAAGGAGTGTGGGAACGCTGGGAGCATGAGAAGGAGCGGGGAGCAGGAGGAGGAGGAGGAAGAGGAGGAGAAGAAGGAGGAGGAGGAGGAGGAGGAGGGGGGGGAGGAGGACAGGGAGGAGGAGGAGGTGGAGGAGGAGGAGGAGGGAGGAGGAGCAGGAGCAGGAGCAGGAGCAGGAGCAGGAGCAGGAGCAGGAGCAGGAGCAGGAGGAGCAGGAGGAGCAGGAGGAGGAGGAGGAAGAGGAGGAGGAGGAGGAGGAGGAGGAGGAGGAGGAGGAGGAGGAGGCGCCGCGCGCCCGCCCGCCCGCCCCCGCGGAGGCGCCGCCGCCAAGCCGCTGTCCTTCGAGGTGTTGCGGGGCCTGGCCCTCGCTGCGCGCGCCCTCGTGGAGGACAGCGACTCGGAGGGCGAGGCGGAGGCGGGTAGCGGCGCGCGATGGGGGGCTCGACCCCAGGGCCTGGGCCAGGGTTTCCCCAGATCTCCGACGACTCGACCCAGACATGATCGCGTCGTAAAAAAAAATCAGGGTGGGAGGTGTTTGGCCAATTTCGGCCTCGGGGGGCCTTCGCTGGGCCTCGGGACCGTCAAAAAACGATGCACGATGGAAAACCAGTCCCGGGGAAAGGGTTTCCACGGACCTCCTTATTGAAAAAATCATGACGTCGCATGACTGGGGACGTTTCCCGACTGCGGTCTGGAACTTTCGGTTCGCGCGTCGCGCCGCTGGTTCTGTCCCGCCACGCTTCGAAGCGGCAGGCTAGCCACGTCCTGGTCACCGCGCGTCAACGTCCGAGTTCTGCCCAGCCTCCCGTCCAGCCCCGCTGGGCGGAGCGGCACGCCATCCGCTTGCAAGGCATAGCGTGCCGCCAGGCTAGCCCTGGCGACACGCTAGGCAAACATTGCATTCCGTAGCGTTTCGCTGGAATTCGGATAGTGGTAGAGAAGACCACAGCAGCCCCACAGGGTGGGCGGAACCCGAAGACGCCCGGTCTGGCAGCCGTTTCGCTGGATGTGCCTCCACAGCATATTCAGGAATCGCGGTCTCGCTTCAATGCCAGCTGCATTCTTGGTCTGGCCAGCCACGAAATCTGTTAAAAGTAGTGAGATGCGCAGGGTCGTTCTCTCACCCCTGTCTTTGCTGCATCTCCCTAGGACTCTCTAGGAATGCCTGCTGATGCACGTTATCACCAGCCGACCTCCTATTCTTCCGCCTCTTCACCCTTGCTGCTATTAGGGTGCTTGGCTGGGGTAATCAATCCTGTCGTCCCTGGTTTGGGCGTCTGGAGCCTTTTTTATGTAGCCCTGGGACCACCAAAAGGGGTCCTGGACGAAGCACCGCCCTTACTGCGTGGGGGGATGCCTGGGCCCGTCCTTTGCAATGAAGCAAACGTGTCACCGCTGCGGGACCGTCAAGAAGCGACCCAGGACGAAGAGCTGGATCCGGGGGGAGGAGGCCCTTGGGGCCCAGGACCAGCTTCCTTCATGCCAAGCCCTGGCGCTGGCCTGGCATCTTGCCGGCGCGCCCGTCGTCGTCTGCCTGCTCCTCCCTCCCTCCCTCCTCTCTCCTGCCGTCTGGCCGGCATGCGCAGCCTGCCATGCACTGACGCAGGCCCTGACAGGAAGGGCAACACGATCAACGGCAAGGAATGTTGGCTTCGCGCGTCGCGCGGCCAGCTCTGGTCCGCCACGCTTCGGCGCGACACGCTGTCCACGTCCCGGCCCCGAAGCGTCCACGTCCCGAGCTTCTCCCGAGCCTCCCGCCCCGCGGAGCGGAGCGGAGCGACGCGAGGAGCATTCGCCATGCGAGGCAGAATTGGAGCGTCGCCGGGGCCGCCGCCGCGACTCGCTCGGCAGCAGTTCCTGACGTGCGGATTTCGTAGCGTGTTCGCGCGGCTCGGAATGAGGCCGAGCTCCCAAGGACTCTCGTCCCAGACGCCGCGCCAGGGTGCAGCTCGCAGTGTGCTGCCAGCACGGCCCTCTGGTGGGGCCTCTGAGGCACACGGCTGCGGAGCCTGGGCAGCGCCGCGGCCCATCCCGCCCCTGCCGCCCTTCGTGCGCGAAGCGGCGTACGCAGCGAGCCTGCCAGAGACGGAGCTCAGCATGGTGCCACCTTGCTGGAGAGAGCTGCCGTGAGTGGCGCCGAGAGGCCGTGGTCGGCACGTCTCGGGGGCCAGCGCCGGCCACGGCCGGCTCCGCCCTCCCTGTCCCCTCCCCGCTCCTCGCCCTCCTGCGGGCAGCGCCCGCCGCCGGCGAGGCTGCCTGCCCGCGGCGGTGCGCCTTCTCTCCGGGCCTCTTGCGGGGGGGGCCTGCGCGGCCTTGGTATATCCAACGTCCGGAAGCAATACAGGCGACAGGAGTGAGAGCACGGCCATGTGCACCTGAGTACGTCATTTACCAGGGCCCATGGCCGTGCTGAACAACAATGTAGCCAGCATTCTAGGGAGAAGACGAACCCTGAATAAATTGTGAGGAAATCTAAGGCGACAAGGCTGTCGCACCTGGGGTTCTCGGGCTCATCGCTCTCCTGGTGGGACCCTTCAGGTGTCCCGTGTTGCCCCTTTTGTTAGATCCCACTCAGGCGAAACGCTGCGAGGGTACAGCATCTCACGAGCAAATCCGGCCCTGGGAAAAGGATCATGGAATACAAGAAACAAACATCGGATGTCTGGGGAGCTGAGAAGGGTGCGCTCTGGGAGAGGCCTAGGGGCTGACGATCTTCAGGGGGCACGGGGGAGACGGCGACAGCCTGTCCTGCCGTTGGAGAGGGCCGTCCCAGAAGCCTGGGGAGGGACAGGTCCCTCCCGAGAAGCCCCGTGCCATCCCAGACGGCTGCCCTCTCCGTCGACTGTGGGCACGGATGGCCACGGGAAGAGCTTTCCCGACAATGCCAGTTCCAGATCGCGGCTGCCATCAGCGCGTGATGCTTGCTTGCAGTTGCGGCAAGCCGTGCTTCCCCCCCCCCGCCCTGACACATGCAGGTACGTCCAGCGAGTGGGGGCACCCAGGAAGGAGTTGGTAACTACGAAGTCTGTTGCCCGATGCAATCAGAGTGGCCAGTGACAGTTCCCGACTTCAAGATGCAGTGAGTGACTTCTCCGGGTGGCGCCAAAGAGTGCGACACGCAGACGATGTATCATTGATTCGCCAGTGGACACGCCCCTCGGCCGTCGCAGCCCGCGGCACGAGCGCGCGAGCGAGGCAACCCAATCGTTCAGCACGCCGTGGGCCACCCGGATGGCAACACGAGCTGCGGGCGCCTTCCACCAACTGCAGAGCGCCTGCTCGCAGACGCCCGAGACAACACCTCCTGGTCGCCTCGACGCAAGATGCCGTAGACCTCCCGCGGCGGACCCGGGCCATCTACGAGCAGCTGCTGTGCGTGGCATGCGCTCCTCTAGGCACGAGCTGCGGGCGCTGGCTCATCCGCGCAGGCCCGCGCGGGCCTCGCCCCACCCCCAAGCGGTGCCGCGCGTTCGCCTCGCCTCGCTCGGGGCCTGGCCCTGGGCCGGGCGGCCAAGGGCGGGTGCCTGGCTCGGAGGAGAAAGATCGAGCTGCCTCAGTCCAGGGCAACGTCAGGGGGAGGGGTGGGGGATAGGCATAGGGGGGGATGCATCGACCTCGACTCGCCCATGCACCGCCGATAGGGGCCCGATAGCCCTGACCCGCCCAGGAAGGTGCGGATTCTTCATCCGGAGCCTACCGCCGATCTCTCGGCGATGTATCGCCGATTCCGGGTCGATGTGCCCTCCCCTATGCCCATCCCCCCCCTGTCTGCCCCTCATTCAGAGGTGCTGCTCGGGTGCCCTAAGATCCCGGCGTTGTGATATTGGTCGCGCTGTGCGTCTTCGCCAGGTTTCGTGCCCCGGGATCGATGCTGGTCAAGAAACGGCTCAGAGAGGCGGGGTCCGGGGCTTTGGTCGTGATTGGCCCCCGCGTTGCAAGTCTGTCGCTACGTCGGAGACCAGGGACTGCAGGAAGCCCGCCAGGAGGTCCAGAACACAGGGTACCCCCCCGCCCGTGGAGGGCAAACTCTGCCTGCATCTGGAAGACCAGTACCCCGGGCGTGCAAGCGTTTACGGGCACTTGGGTGCCGTGGCGTACATAGGCACGTTCTGGGTGGATGCACCAATAGCCAGCGCGGCCGTCGCGCTCGGTGCAGTGCAATGTCGGAGGAAGGGTATATATCCGACTACGGTACGTTCTCGGGCTCGACCTAAGCAGTGTTTTTTTCGCTCTATAGTGCTGTTTCGGGATTCTCTAGGTTTGTCTTCGTTCCGCCGTCGCTGCAAATCGACGTCGAACCGAAAAAACGGCGCACGCAATCGCCAAGACACCGTTTGGGTCGAGCCCTGGTACGCTGCTGTATTAGAGCAGGTCACACACGGTGCTCCAGCCCCCCCCCCTGTCATGGCGCCAACATCGCAGAGCGGATTTCGTCTGGAAAACGATGGGTTGGGCCCGGAGTGTCCTGGAGAATCTCGTTCCGGATTTCGAAGCGAGTTTCGTGCGGATCCTCTCGGCCAGGAAGGAGGCCAAACACAAAACATCCGCGCGAGATTCCCGCTGTTTTTTTCACTCGCCGTTCCAGGTTTCGCCATGGCAGAAATCCACGCGCAAAATCCGCTGCAGCACGCGTGCGCGCCGCCGGAAGGCGATGCAGCGGATCGGCGCCTGCGTGCGCCGCTCGGCGCAGCGGGCCTGACGCGGCCGCGGGCGCAGCGCCCCGCGGGGGCCGCGCGGAGTTGTGCCCCGCACGGCCGGGGCGCCGCGGCCCCGCGCGCGGCCCCGCCGCGTCCCGAGGGGATTCCTCCTCTTCCTCCTCCTCCTCGTCCTCCTCCTCCTCCTCCTCCTCCTCCTCCTCCTCCTCCTCCTCCTCCTCCTCCTCCTCCTCCTCCTCTCCCCCTCCTCCCCCTCCTCCTCCTCCTCCTCCTCCCCCTCCCCCTCCTCAACCTCCTCCCCGTCCTCCTCCTCCTCCTCCTCCTCCTTCTCCTCCTCCTCCTCCTCCTCCTCCTCCACGTGGATCGCGGGGGATCGCGGATCGCGAGGGTCGCGGATCGCGGGGGATCCCACTCGTCGTCGGCGAGCAGCGTCCAACAGCTCGCAACGGGGCCCAGTGGCGCCCAACAGCGACTAAGTAGCGACCGGCAGCGCTCGAACGGCGCCCGGGAGCGACCAACAGCGCCCCACTGCGCCACGTGCGGGAGGTGCGTCGTGTCGGCTTTGCGCGCGACGGGGCGCGCTGCCGGGCGCCGTGGGGACGGCCAGAAGTTTTCGTGGATTGCTTCCGGAGGCCGGAGGATGCCAAAACCACACGCCAACGCTGCTCCCAACTCTCCGACGACTTGCGCGGCATCGCTCGGGCGTGTGCCCCTGCTCTCGGCCAGGACCGTCGGGGAGGCTAGTGGATCATCTTGCGAACAAAAGGCAAAAGAAAGACAGGCACGACATTCTCGGCCAGGGCCATCGAGGAGGATCTTGGATCATGTTGCGGACAGAAAACGCGCGCGGCATCGAACAGTACACGTGGAATGGGCGTCAAAGCGATGGCCATTTTCCTAGTAGGAGATCGGCTACAGAATTGATTTTCCCCAAATTGAGACTTGTGTCGAATCCACGAAAAATGCAATGTTTGTGGATCTACGAACCTTCTGCAGAGCTAGTTTGCAGGTCTGACGGGAAAAGTATGTTGTGGGACATCAACTCTGTAGTCGACCCCCTACTCGAAGTTTGTGTTTGCTTCCTCCCGGCGGTTTCTCTCCCCGATCTCGGCTTTTATGCGGGGGCACCTTCTCAGGCTTGCGGGGGCCACCAGTCAAGGAATTTCCGGGACGAAGCAAAAAATTGCACCCCGTAGGGGAAGCGGTGGGGACCCTTGCTTGGCATTGCTCGGACGCGTGCATTTTTCCCGGCGACGACCGTCGAGAAGCATCCTGGATCATCAAGACACGCACGAAACCGAAAAATGCACGTGGAACGGGCGTCCGAGCGATGGCAAGAGGAATGCGGGACGAAACATTTTACGCTTGGGGATGTGGTTGGGACAATTGGGCGCTGGGCATAGCGAGAGTCACATCGTTGGGTGTTCTGGATCTTGCCTGAGCCCACCCTGGGCCCAGGATCGAGGACCTCTAGGATTGATGCGTTTGATGTCTCATGCCTTGCTCTGCTTGGCGGGGGCCTCTGGAGCCTCTCGGAGGCCCTCCGGAGAGTTTCGGAGATCTTTTCGAGGCAGTGACCACGGTTCGGGTCGGGCGAAAGGGGGGGATTGGGAAAGGGGGGGTTACGAAATTTGCTGCATGCAGCTGGTTTCGGCCTCACCGAGGGGCCCATTCCTCGATACATGCGCGCCTCCCGACGCCGGGAGGCGCCGGGACAATCAGCTACGTGAGCTGATTCTCAAACCCCCCCTTTGCTATCCCCCCCTTTCCCCCGACCCGAACGGTGCCCACTACGAGGATCGATGCGTGTGCCCCCCCAGTCGTGGCAGGGGGGGGCAAGCGCTCCGGTCCAGGCCCCAGAGCGCGCGCCAGAGTTTTGGACCGGCGTCGGTGGACCAGTCCACATTTCCCCCTAGCGGGGGCCTGTTTGTCAGGAGGGGAAAAAACACACACAGACACAATGAATCGTCGATTCTCCAGAAAATATGGGAGAATATGGGAAGTGGTGGGGAAGACAAAAACCCAGGAAGTATTTGAAAATATGGCGAATATTTTTATTTGTGTGTGTTTATTTGTGTGTCCCAGGGCCCCTTCAGTTTGAGACCTACCTCGGCAGCCCCCATACCAGGAGGGCGAAGCCTTCAGATCCGACGCTACGAAACAAGTGTCACATCGCAACAAATCTCGACCGGAAGAGCCCCATCGTTCTGAAGCATTTTCGAGTCGGATCGATCTGTGAGGACCCAGGGGCCCGAAGCGCACTCCTTGGGTGGAAACAATTGCAAGGCCCAGATCTCAGGGATCTCGATCATTGGATACTGGAAATTTCCAGTCGTGACCAACAAGATCGGTCTCTACGGATTTTATTTCAAATTCATGTATCGGTCGCGACCGATTTGCTTCAGAATCGGTCGCGACTGGTCTCGACCGATTTTGGAGTTTGGTTCGATCGGTCGCCATTGATTTGGAGTGCCGATCTGTCGCTACCGATTGCGTCCGAAAAAAACCTGTATCCAATGACCTGGGAGACTCAGGATTGGCGTCGGTGGATCGGTCGGTGTCATCCCAGTCGGGGGCCTTGCCGGAGGCCAACCCCAGCAGCCCTCACATCTAGGCCTCCCAGATGGGGTCGGAGTAGCGGTGTCGGCGGATCACTCCGCATTGCCGATGCATCACCGATGCATCGGCGATGCGGCTCGATGTGGAGCCCGAATTCCT
Source organism: Prorocentrum cordatum (assembly GCA_963575745.1). Taxonomy (NCBI): domain Eukaryota; class Dinophyceae; order Prorocentrales; family Prorocentraceae; genus Prorocentrum; species Prorocentrum cordatum. The sequence goes on from CAUYUJ010000891.1 coordinate 829,047, forward strand.
CTACGCCGACGTCGTTGATGCATCGGCGAGGCATCGACGATGCATCGCCGATTCATCTCCGATGCGGTGCAATCCTTCGGCCTCACAGGCTCGGACCCCATCTAGGAGGCCTCCATCATCGACACGATGGGTACGATGCCCAAGAGCAATTGCTGTTCATTTGGGGCAGGACTCGCTGTCCGCGCCGCCGCGGACGTTCTCTAGTTAAGACAGAAGGCCGCCTGCCCAACAGCGGCCGCTGTCGATGTTGGACAACATTTGCTATAGGGCATCATAAAAATTGGTCGGCGGCGAGCCCAAGGGTGAGAAGGCCTTCTCAGAAGACTCGAAAGTCCCCCTGCCCTCTGAGAAGTTCTCGAAGCCTTCCCCGACGATGCAAACACAAAAAAAAACCTCTGGGAAGGCGCGAGGGCTTCTGGCAAGTCCCGCCGCCTTCCGAGGAGGCCATCTCCTTCTCCTTCACCCCCCCCCCCTCCCTCGCTCGCCGCCGACACTGTTTCCGTACTCCAGATTTTGTAATAAAGGGAGGGGGGTCTCATTTCGGGGGGGGGTGTCCTCCAGGCTATCTTGGAGGGCCTGGGGGGGTCTGGGGACGATGTTTTGGAGGGTTCTCCCACGGGGGAGGTCTGAAATGGCTTGTCTTGGAGGGTCCAGACCCCCTCCCTTTTATTGCGAAACCTGGAGTGCCCATGTCGTTACGCCAGGAGGGCGGAGGGCCTGCCTCAGCCAGCGGCCCCACGCCGCGGCCTCCGTGCGCAGCTGGCGCGGGCCCCCGCCCAGCCTGCGGCCAGCGTGCGGCCTGTGCGGCGCGGGCTCGGCGCGCGGGGCGGCCGCTCGGGCCTCCCAACTGGCAGTCGGCTGGGGGCCCGAGGTGGCTCAGGCAGTGCCAAGGCGGGTCAACACTGGGGGGGTCGCCAGCTTCTCCTGGAAATCGAGGTTCCAGGATGGAGAGTCGGAGGGGTCGAGGATGTTCTTGGACGTTTCTTTGCGTCTTCGGGGCTCTGGGGGGCCCAGTTCCTCGAGGAAGTCTCGAGGAAGTGGCGTTTCCTCGAGGAAGTGGCGACCCCCCTAGTGGTGACCCCCCTTTGCACTGCCCCAGTGGCCCAGCACTTCGGTGACCACATGTGAACCCCTGCAGTCGGCCCAGATTAGGAGGTCGACCCTGCCAAATCAAGGGAACCTTTGTGTGCTGTGTCTCGCGACCCATGCCTCCTCACCTCGCTATGGCAATGTGGCCCTCGGAACCTTGGGAGGGTCTCGTGTCCTCTCGCGTGTCCTGTCCAATCAAGTCCGCCTGTACCCCCTTCCCCCCCACTTTGGAAACCGTGGGGGATGGGGGGTCGGCTTCGCATGTGCCCACCTAGCACTTCTTCCTGCCGGCAGGCGAGGTTCGAGGTGCTGGGATCGATCTACAGTGTTTGCCCTCTTCGGCCTCGGGAGGGCGCGTTCGGGCGCCGGAACTGTCGAACCCCCTTCTCGACAGATTCTCCCGGAGCCCTTTCTCGAACATGAGAAAACGGCATGCAGAGAGCTCCGCGCAGATTTCTTTGGGATCGGCGCGTGGCCCTCTTGGCGGCGCCTCTGGCGCCGTCCCCGGCGCGCTCCGCGCGCCAAGAAGGGGGTCCCACAGTTCATGGTTTAGTTATGCCGATGCAGTGTGTGCAGTCTTGTGCTCCCCTGCCTCCAGTTCGGCCCCCCCAGCCGCCTCCAACCTTCATGCGCGCACGCGGCGCACGGCACAGGCCTGCCTGCCGGCACGGCAACCTGCCGGCTGCCCCGTTGGGCACGGGAGTGCACGGCTCAGAAGTCAAGCAGTGGCGAAGCGTCTTGGCGGCCCTATAGGCCCACCAAATAGTGTTCCAATAACTTCGTGTGGGTTTTTCTGCGAAGTGTTATTAGAACATTCCTGGCCGAGGCTGTCTTGTTTTAACACATCGGGTTTTGTTGTAGGAGCGTTGTTCTTGTTCTTAGAACATCTTCGGGTTCTAAGAACATGTCGCGGTAGGCCCTCTAGGAATGCCGGGACGGTTGGTCTCTGCTCAATGCAGTGCGGGACGGGGGGGGGGGGGGCCCTGAGGAAGTCAGGGGCAGCGTTAGGGGGGCGGCGCATCGACCCTGAATCGCCCACCCTGATCATTGGATACAGGAATTTCCCAGTCGCGACCAGCAAGACCGGTCTCCACGAATTTTGCTTCAAATTCCGGTATCGCTCGCGACCCACGGGATTTCCGATGTCTCCACCCCGTGCGGAAGCAGCCGGAGAGGACAGGATCGCGTCGTACAAAAAGTCAGGACAGTAGGTTTGGGCCATTTCTTGGCGCTTCGCGTATCCTTGCATCCCCATATCCACTTCGGGTTTCCTCGCGTCTGCTGCCCCTGGGCCGCCCTGTCGCTGGCTTCCCCCTTTCCCCCCGCCCGTGGTGGCGCTGCCGTCGCTTCCACGCCCCTCGTTCCGACCCCTGTCAGCGTTTGGCGATCCGAACCCTACTCCGTTGAGCGCCTGCATGTCGTTGTTCGACGTCCTCATCGGTTGCTTTACGGCAGTCATCGAGCTCGTGGAAATCGTAAGTTTCGTTGTTTTGGTGTTGCACCTCGACCAGTTGTTCTTCCTGGTCTACCGCGTCTCCTGAGCCGTAACGTAGCTCGCTCCTGTGCGCTCTTTCTTCGTTTCTTCCTCCGCGTTGTTCGCCTCGTGATCCGCTGGCTTTCGTTCCCCCCGCGTGCCGCGGAATTTAGGCCGTTGCTAGGTAGTCGCGTTTCTTGACGGCGCCCGGCATCCCAGCGCGCTCGCGAACAAACCCATCCAGGAACGATGTCCATGAGAGCTGACAGGGGAGGAGAGGAAGAGACACGCATAGTCAATCAGCGAGGGAGGCCAGCCTGGACGGCGCGTCGGGGCCATTTCCGGGCCCGCGCTGGTTTTTTGGAGGCCTCCTGGGGAGGCTCCGTGGCCATCCCGGGCCGTCTTGGAGCGGTATTGGGGCCTCTTGGAGCATCTTGGGAACCATCTTGAGCCAGCTTGGGCTATCTTGCGCTATCTTGGATGTCAGCATGTGCTCTTTGAGGCCGCTCAGGGGCCTCTTGGGGGCCTCTCGGGGGCCTCTTGGAGCTTTCTTGGGGCCTCTTGGGGCGCACGTGGGACCCTCTTGGGGGCCTCTGGGGAGCCCTGGAGGGCCTCTTGGTGCCATTTTGGAGGCGGTCGGTCAAAAATAGGGGGGTTCTCGATGTGCGTCCCCCCGTCGGGGGCCACGGTTCTCGAGAGTGCTGTCGAAAATTGGCCCTCTCATCGGCCGAGAAAGGAGCCTCCGACACCTCGCGAAACTTCCCAAAACACCCCGCGGAGGGGAGGGGGAAGGCTCCCTTCCCCGAAAGGAAGACGGTTTGTGGAACAAAAAAAGAGGTCACCCTTAGACAACCTGTCGCCCAAAAGGCCGGTGGGATTTCGGCCTCGGGGGGCCCTTGCCTTGGGACCGTCAAACAACTACGCAGGATGAAGAACCGGTCTCTGGGAAAGGGTCGGGACTTCCAGGGACTCCATATTGAAAACATCCAGACGTCGCATGTCTGGGAAACGGCCCGCAGACCCTGGCCCAACGTCGCGGCAAATGTGCGACATCGTGCAACATCACCACCAGGGCCTTAGACCCAATCTAGCCGCGGCATTATTTCTCGAACCGCGTCGATCTGTGAGCCCCCCCTGGGCTCGACGCCAGGCGAAAACGCCCGGCGCGAAATACCTGCAACGCCAGTATCCCGGGGGAGGCCCAGTTTGAGAGAAAGTCCCCCAGAGGTTTGCGTTCTGCGCCCCGCCATCTTTCCTCAGGGCCCTCCTTCCCCCCGCGGCACGCGGAGAGAGAAAGAGAAAGAGAAAGAGGGAGAGAGGCGACGACAGGGTCCGCGAGCGCGGCTCGCGGTCCTCGCCCCGCAATTTTTCGCCAGCTCGCGGCGCCGTGGGGAGGAGTGGGCTGGTCGTGGGGGGAGGCGAGGAGAGAAAGCGCGCGTCGGCGCATAAGGTTGCCCAGATCGCTGGCGATGTGATATTTTCAATATCGGCCTTCCTTCCTCGCTTTCCTCCACCCCAGCTCTCTGGGCCCGCAGGGCCACCCAATGCCGGAGTGAGAGAGAGAGAGAGAGAGAGAGAGAGAGAAACAAAACAAACAAAAAAAAAGAAAGAGGAATGGGAGGGCAGAGGAGGGAGGAGGCATCGACGTGGTGGTGCTGTACATCCTTGGGGCCTGGCACGCACGTCGGCCACGCCGAGTGGCCGCCAACTCGGCCGCGGGAGCCGCCAAGGGCGCGCGGGCGGCGCCGGCAGCCAGCGGCCCCCCGGGGCCACGGCGCCCTGGGCCTCGCGGCTGCGGCCGAGGCTGCGCCCGTCGGCCCGTGGGGCTGCGCGTGCGGGGAGGCGGCGCCAGCGGGGCGTGCCGCGGCCCCTGCCGTGCTTGCTCTCGCGCTGCGCCCCCCGGCTGTGCGGCAGCGCGCCCCTGGAGGCCGAGCGCGCCGCCCTCGCCGTGGAGCCGCCAGGCACACGGCCTCGTCGCGGAGCCTCCCCCGCCCCGCGGAAGGGGCAGCCGGCAGGGGCGCGGCCGCCGCAGGCGGCCGGGAGGCCAAACTCGCCGTGGGTGCCGACGCGGCGGGCCCCGCCGGCGACGACGCCAAGCTCATCGAGCGCCCGTGCTCTCTCGGCACCGAGCTCACGGCCGAGCAGCAGGCCAGGCTGCCCCAGCCCTCACCGGCCGCCGAGCCGGCGAAGCCACGCCGGTGCCCACGCCGCAGTCCCAGTTTCAGCGCGCGCTCTGGCGGCAGGGAGACCGCCGCAAGACTTTCGAGCGGGCTTGGGCTGCGCGGGCTGCAGCGGTCGAGCAGGTCCAAGAGGCCCAGCAGCGGCTTGCAGGAGGCCGACGACCGCCCCTCGGCCAGCAAGCTGGCACTGGAGGAGGCCACCGCAACATATTCGGCGGCCCTGCAGGTGGCCAGACGGGCAGCGACTTCGCGCTGGGACCAGCCGCCGCCGCGGTTCAAGGCAATCGCCGAGACCATGCAAGCGATTGGGGGTCGTGGGGGCATCGACCGAGCGGGCCGTGGCCCGCGGTCAGCGCGTTTGCGCAGTGCTGCTGGACATCAAGAAAGGCGTATGAGAGGCTCATCGAGGCCGTCCTAGTCGGGCGCGCTCGGCTCGCGCATTTTCCCCTTCGGAGATTGCCATGTTGGTCCAGCTGTGCGCTATGCCGCGCCGCCTCAGCTATAATGGGGCTGCCCCTTGCGAGTGGCTACCGCAATTCGGGGCCGTGGCGGTTGCAGCTTGGCGGACTTGGTCATGCGGCTATACCTGATTCCGCTCATCGACAGGGTCCTTTCGAAGGTGAAGAACGTCGAGATCGTTGCCGGGGTGGCCGCCATCCAGCTTCAGCGCTCGGGCTCCGCGAAGTCGCTCACGCGCCAGCCCCCGCAGGCGCGCCACCGCGTGCGCGACGTGCTGCGGGGGGGCGAGCTCGTGGTCCAGCGTGCCGAGACGCGCGTCGTCGGCGACCCCTCCGAGGTGTCAATCACGTCAGCACGTCGGGGCCCGTCGCTGCCGGGGCGCGCGCGTCGCACGCTGCCAGGGGCCCGCGAGTCGACCGCGCGCACAAGGAGCGGCCCCCGCTGCCCGGCGCGCCGGCCGCGGCAGGACACGGCGCGGCGCCGGGGAGCAAGGGTGCGAGTCCTTCGCGCCGCCCCCACGCCCCGCCGGACCCTGTGCCGGCGAGCGCTGCACGACGACGGGGTCGCGGAGCCGCGATCGGCGGCGCGCCGCGGCGCGTCGCGGCGCGCAGCCCACCTGGCGCTGTACCCCAGAGTGCACGGCGGCGCAGCGACGATGGGCTCTGTCATCCAGGCGTCGCCCCGCGCGGTGGACCCCGCACGTGCGTTCACCGTCGGGCCCGCGGCCAACCTCGCGCGCGCCGCGTGAGATGCCTGAGCGCGGCGCGATTGGCTCACGAAGCTCGTCTGCGATGCGGATGCGGCATGCGTCCGCTGCGACCGCGGCAAGATCGGGCTTCTGGTGACGGGCCCCGCGGGGGCGGCTGCTGCTTCTGCCAGGCGCATGGGGTGGCATGTCATTGGAAATGCGCCCACCTTCGCACCGATGACAGCATCGCCATCAACATGACCGAGACGCGCCTTGGGACCGTCGCCGTCTTGGCGCGGCGCCCGCTCGAGAGGTGGTTGTTGCGCGGTGCCATGTGCCGCCGCGACTGCCTCCGCGACCTGCCGCGTGGGCCGCACCTGGCGCCGCTTCGCGCGCTGGCCGCGCGCTGCCCGAGCGCCGACTGGAGTGGGCGACATTTGTCTCCGTGCGGGCGCGAGGCGGAAACGACATTTGGGGCGCTGCTCGTCGGCGCGCCGCAGGATTGCCGGCCCCCGCGCGCTGCCCGTGCCTCGGCAGACCAGACGGCGCTCTGCAGCGCGCGCCCTGGGGTGGCTGCCCCATCGCCTGGCTGCGGCGGTGCGATTATGATATGTTTGATAGGATGATGGCAGCTGAACGGGCGCATCCTGAATGGCGCCTGTGGCGCTGCGCTTTCGTGCCCGACCCTCGGCCCCCCCCCTCCTCCAACAGCCCTTGAATTTTCCGCGCGCCGGCAGGTTCGGCCGCGCGGAGGCGACGGCTCGGTGTCATCGATAGCGCAAGGAAATCCTGCGGTTGGCAGGGCGGGCTGGGGGGTGGTGCAGATCGACCCTCTAGGCATCGTTTTCTGCTCGATGCACGCCCAGTTCCAGGCCGGATGCAGGATCTAGAGATCGACGAAGGGCGGGCTCTGCTAGCCTGTCTCCGGCACCGCGGTGCAGGAGATACTTATAATGTGTTTTCTCTGAGCACCTGCGGTTTATCACGGTCTTCGCCAAAGGCAGGACCGAGGCCATTCACTTGGGCTGCGTGGCGGCCGATTTGTGGACGATGATTTGGGATGGCCTCGGCGACTTCGAGCTTCGTTGCCAGGCTCGCAAAGTCAGAGGGCACGCCAGGGCCGCCAACAATTTACACTTCGACGATGCTCGATGCTTCCGCTCCGGCAGTGGGCAGGCCGACGCCGCGGACGAGGCGGGTGCAACCCGCCACCCCAGAAGCCTTGGGGCCTGGCGGGGGGTCCTCGGTGCTCGCCAACTTGCACGCGTTGTTGGCAAGTAGCGCTGGCGATTCCTCCGCGCCTGGACGCTTCCAAAGCAGAAGGGCGATCGCATCCTGGAGAGAGAGGGTTCTTCTGCACCCCGGCGCAGCGCTTTGCGTGACGGCCGCCTCGGGTTTGTAAAGTTGCACGGGCGGTGCCGTTGCATGCGGTGCATGCGCAGCGCCCTTGTTCCATCCAGCCTTCCTGCCAAGTGCGAGGGCGTTGGCAGACGGCACAAGCTGTGGACTGTGCACCATTATGTGTTGCGAAGTTCGTGTGGCAGCTATTCTCGTGAGAACGCCGTCCCCTTAGCGAAATCTTGCTCTGGACGCGTCGTGCGAGGCTCGGACATGGCTTCCCGACTCTACCGTTTATGGAAGTCGCGAGACCTTGGGGCTGGCCAGCCGTTCACGAACGATCCGCCGAATTGGCGGGGGCGATGCACTGGAGGCGGCGAGGGCTGCCGACAAGGCGGCCTTCTAGGGCCCGTAGAGGAGCCCTTCAGTGCCAGAGCGGGGCGTCAGGGGAGAAGGGCACCTTTCTTCCCCCCGCCCAGCCATAGCCCCCCATGAGTTCGCGGCCAAGACAGCGGCGCTCCCGAAACGTCTGGCCATGCGGTCGGCTCCAGCCGTCTCCGTTCCCCCCTCGCACACTTGTATTTGTTCCTCCTGGCAGGCCCTCGGGGACCATCCCGGTCCCCCTCCCGACGTACCTTCTCGGCGGCGGGATGAAGTCATTCAATGCACACGCGGCCTTCAGGTAATGGGCTGTGCAAACCGAGCTAAGCACAGCAGGAACTGCCCGCCAGGCAACAACCCCGCTTCCTTTTCAATCCGCCCTTGCCTTCCCACTCCCCCTGTTCATCCATCCACCCTCCTCCTTTTTCCTCCTCCTCCTCCTCCTCCTCCTCCTCCTCCTCCTCCTCCTCCTCCTCCTCCTCCGCTTCCCCATTCCCCACCTCCCAGCATAGCAAGTATGCACATGTTCTGTTTTCGGTGTCAGTTTTGTTCTTTGCCCCATTTCCCACCGCCCGGCATAGCAAGTATGCACATGTTGTGTTTTCGGTGTCAGTGTTGTTCCTTGTTCCGTACTTCCGTGTGCTGATTCTGTTCACCGCCGTTGGTTTGTATGTCTGTTTTGGTGGTTCCTTTTTTGCGGGGGGGAGGCCTCATCTTGAGGTAGGGCACGACAGTGAGGAACAGCGGGGAGACACGGGGGCGGAGGCTGCGAAGTCGGCGGCGGAGGATGACGAGGATGGTTGAAGAGGGAAGAGGAGTCGGAAGCGGATGGGGAGGAGGCCAACAGTGATCACAAAGAGGGGGGGATTGGAGGATGAGGAAACGGATGAGATAGAAGAGCAATTGGAGTCAGAGGAGGAGGAGGAGGAGGAGGAGGAGGAGGAAGAAGAGGCTTCATGTTGCGAACCCGTAATGTTGCGAATTTCCAAGGGTGAGACAGCGAGCAGGGGTGACCATGGAAAAGCATTGCTACCTTACCCTATTTCCCACTTCGGCCGCTGAGGAGCAGAATCAGGAGGAGGAGGAGGAGGAGGAGGAGGAGGAGGAGGAGGAGGAGGAGTAATAGACCGCGACGCTGCCACAATGTGTTCCCCCCCCCTTCTGTTCAGGAGCGGAACGAAGAAGCATGCGTGCATTTCTTTGGTTCTGGGGGCGCATTCTGCGAGCGCTCGTGACATGAGGGGCGCCTATTCGGTGGGGGCATATTCATAAGATTACATGCCTGGTCTCGCACCAACTGTTTTGGATCCCTACTCGTGCGCGCCGCCAGGAGAGGTCGAGCAGGCGACAAAGACGAAGAGGACGAGGGGTGGGAGGAGGCGGATGACGACGGAGACGACCTCGACGAGAACGGGGAACAACAAGGAGGAGGAGGAGGAGGAGGAGGAGGAGGAGGAGGAGGAGGAGGAGGAGGAGGGAGAGGAGGAGGTGATCTTGAACAGAACAAGGGGAAAGGCCAGCGAACTGGGGCCGACGAGCTGGCGGGCGTGAGCAGGCGCCTTGTCGCAGCCCACCGGTTTTGAGCTTGGCGCTGGACTTGGCCGCGGGCACCTCCGAACCAGGGTTTTTTTTAACTTGGCCTCAGGCCTCATTCGGGGGCGGAAAAGAGGGGGGTGATGACTAGGGGGGGGGGGATATCATGGCGTGGGCCATGATATTTCCCCAGATTTCATGGCGCCTCTTCTTATTTCATTGCGTCCCTGGCCCCCCCGCTGGGCCGCGCACATGCCGCCGCTCATGATTTGCACCCCCCCCTCTTGGACCCCCCCTTCTTGGCCGCTCCCGACCTCATTCGGGGGCAACGCTGGGGGGGGGGAGATCGGGTCAGGGTGGGATGCCTCGACCCCCCATCGCGCACTGAGAGCAACGCCCCGCCCAGGAGCGCTCGGAGTCGCTGGTTTGGGGCCCGTCGCCGACCGCTCGGCGATGTCTCGCCGATGCCAGGCCGATGTCATCCCCCTCTCCCGAGCCAGTCCCCCTCCACCGGAAAGGGAAAACTGGTCAGGTCAGCGCTCCTTCCCCTCTTTCCCCCCCCTCCTCCCTCGAGAGGGGCGAGGAAGGAAGGGGTGAGAGGAGGGGCAGGAGCACTGACCTGACCAGTTTTCGATTCCCAAAGCTCCACCGCTGCCCCCCGCTCACTGCATGCTCGGGCCTCGGCGCGTGGAAGGCTCGCTGTGGGCGGCGGCCACAGTCCGCCGCACGTGCGGAGTGCTGTTGCGGCGGCAAGTTCGCGCCCCCATCGGCGCGGGCGGCGGCGCCGGCGCGGGCGCTCGGCGTATCGAACGCCCTCGTGGGGGGTCCGCTGTGGTCCCCCGAGAGCGGTCCGCGGCGGGAAACTCGGCGCGAGAGACAGGGCCAGCATGTTCTGGGGACGACCGAGAGTAGGGAAGCGGCTCGCGCCTCGCGCGGTGTCAGAAACCGTGGCCCGCGTCGTCAAGGCAGGAAGATGCCGTGCTGCAATAAGATTGGTTGTCTGACCGTCTGTGTGCTCTCTCCCTCTCTCTTTCTCTTTATATCTGTGTGTGAGTGTCTTTCTCTCCCTCTCTCTCTCAATCTCCCTCTCTCTCTCTTTCTTTATCTCGCTCTAGTTATCTATCCCCCCATTGCTCACTCTGTCTCTCTCTCTCTCTCTCTCTCTCTTCTCTGTCGTTGTTTCTCTTCGTCTCTCTCTCTCTCTTTCTCTTTCTGTATCTGTACATATATATATAAGTATACATATGCAGATGTGTGTCTCCTTCTCTCTCTCTCTCTCTTTCTCTCTTTCCGTTTCTCTTCCTCTTCAAATGTCTTTCAGTCTATGCATATATACATGTGTATATACAGGTGTTTTTGGTTTGTTTTCTCTCCCTTTCTCTTTGTCATCGCATCGTCGACGTCGTCCAAAATCCAATTCGTTCAAACCTGTCTTCCCTCTCCACCCCGCCCTCCCCTGAAGCTCCCACTACATCCGGTTCAACGCGGCCACTGCGGCGATACCGAGGTAACGCCCGAATTCGCCGATCCGATCCGGTCCTCATGTTGGAGTGGAGGGAGGGCGAGGAGAGGCGGGGGGGGGAGGCTGCAGCCGAGGCGCTGAGATGAGGATCGGCGTCTAGGCTTGGAATTGTCTCGCGGATCCTCGGGTCCTTCCACGGTCGTTCTTGGAGCGCTCGTGCACCCACGAACCCGAGTCTTGCGCATTTCCCCCGAACCCGAGTCTTGACCCTCCTCCCTCTTCTCTCCTTCCTCCCCGTGGCATTCTTTGTGGCGGTTTGGCTTGGCCGCGTCCTGGTGGAGTTTGCTGGCCGGGGCGGACCCCCCCCCTATGGATGGGTCCAGGGGGAGAGGGGGCTTTTCGGGTAATTAGGAGTTGTTGTCGTGGAGGGGGGCAGGCGGAGGGCAAGACAAGGGGGAGAGGAGGAGGAGGAGGAGGGGGAGGTGAGGTTGTTGTCCCCTTCTCCTCGTGTTTTCCCCTTTGTGCTTTTGTTCTCTCTCTCTCTCTCGCCCCCTTGGGGGGGCAGCCCCAGGGGCGCTTGGGTCTTTCGACACGATCCTCCATTATTTTATTACGTTATTCCTCTTCTTCATTACGTTATGATAGTCATTGGCATTCTTCGAGCACCCTCCCCCTTTGACGCTCGCACGGTCTGCGCCATGTGCACATTTCAAGGCCAATTTTTAGCAGCCCGTGGTCACGCGCCAAATTTTCACTATCAGCTCAAAGGAGCCTCCGCGAATTCGATCTTACTACAGAGCCTCGGGAATCCAGTTTTCTCTCCGCCACCGTCTTGACGGCAAGTCCGTTTGCCAAGCCCCTGCGCGACATGTATGTGTGTGTGTGTGTGATGTTTCATGTGTTATCCACAGGGCGTCGCCCCACCACGTCCAGACAGGCGGGGCCTTCACGGAGCAGCCGAGGATATGAGACTTTCGTGGAGCTATTTGGGGCGGCGTTGAAGGCATCCCGGGTGTTTTCGGGACAATGTTCTTAATTCGAGGGGGCTGCATGGCCGTAGCGACGCTCGTGGGGCGCCCATAGTGGAGTATGGAGCCTTCTCGAGCGGCCGTGGACGAAGCTTCTGGGGGCACACTGAGGCAAGATCGGGATCCTTCTGGACGATTCTGGCGGCGTGTTCGGGCCTCGAAGCACCCTCCTGGAGCAAGCCTCAGCAAGTTCTGGGCATCTGTAGTCGGGTGGACGCAGTCAGGCTTGGGGTATCAGAGGAGGCGCCTTCTGTGCTGATGTACAGAGGTTCACAGGGGGGCCCTGGGAGCTTCTTGGCATCTGAGGGGCCCCATTCGGGGCCTCCTGGGGCCAATTGGGGGGCCTCTGGGGGCCTCTGAGTGGCCTCCTGGCCTTCGGAGGCCGTCTTGGGGGCCTCTCTGGGCAATCGTGGGTCCATCTTCGGCCAACTTACCGCCGCCTTGGGGGTCCGCGGCGCCGTCCTGGGGGCCTCTTGGGGACCGTCTTGGGGCTCCCTTGTGCCGTTTTGCGGACCTCTTTGGCGCCTCTGTGGGGCTTTCTCGGGGGCAATATGTGGGGCTCATGGTGGCGTCTTGGAGCACCGGAAGCCCGGGCGAAAAAGCTAAAGTCATTCAGCGAAGTATTGACCATCAAGGATTTTTGCTTCGCGGAGGTCCTCCCGGAGTCATCTTGGGGCTTCTTGGGGGCCTTTGGGGCCGTCTGATGGGCATCCCCGGTCTGGTTGGGGCCATCTGGGGCCGTCCTGTGGCACTCTTGGACCACCCTCGGGCCTTTTCGGGGTCCTCTCCAGAACTCGGATTCCATAGTTGTGTGCAAGGGTTCCTTATCCGATGCATTCACCGTGTAGGAGCCGCGCGAACGCACCCGCCTCCCGGACCTGCTTCGCAGTCTGGGCATGGCCCTGAAGAGATTCGCCCTCTGCCGCTGCCCCCCCCCCTCAGATGCTCGTGCGGCCACTCTTGGTCTACAGGCTGGCTGCCTGTGCTGGTTGGCTGGCTGGCGACTCGGCTGAGTGGCGCTTGGTCCAAATTGAAAGTTGGCAACCACTTTGGGCTGCTTGCTGGTTGGCTGGGTGTACGCGTCTGTAGCAGATCTGATGAGGTGGTGGCCTCGAGAGCGCGCTTCCGCTGTACTACACGAGGGCTCGGGCCATCGGGAGTGCGCACCCCGAGTTTTTTCCCGGAAAGGGCGTGGGCCCAGGGTTCTCTTTTAGTATGTAAACATGTCCCCGGTGCCCAACTTGAAGGAGGCCGGCGGATTCTTTCCCTGATAAATATCGAGGTCGAAGGAGGCCGGCGGATTAAAATTTGAGGATGTCTCAGGCGAAACGCTTGTTTTTGAAATCCCGATCGATAAATCACAGGGTGCGGGACACCTCAGCACGACCACACCCCCAGCATGACCACACCCCAGCACGACCACGCCCAGCACGACCACGCCCCAGCACGACCACACCCCAGCACGACCACACCCCAGCACGACCACACCCCAGCACGACCACACCCCAGCACGACCACACCCCAGCACCAGCACGACCACACCCCAGCACGACCCGATCGATAAATCACAGGGTGCGGACCACCCCAGCACGACCACACCCCAGCACGACCCCACCCCAGCACGACCCCACCCCAGCACGACCACGCCCCAGCACGACCACACCCCAGCACGACCACACCCCAGCACGACCACACCCCAGCACGACCCCACCCCAGCACGACCCCACCCTAGCACGACCACACCCCAGCACGACCACACCCCAGCACGACCCCACCCCACGACCCCACCCCAGCACGACCACACCCCAGCACGACCACACCCCACAGGACCCCACCCCAGCACGACCTCACCACAGCACGCACGACCACACCCCAGCACGACCACGCCCCAGCACGACCACGCCCCAGCACGACCACGCCCCAGCACGACCACCCCCCAGCACGACCACCCCCCAGCACGACCACCCCCCAGCACGACCACCCCCCAGCACGACCACACCCCAGCACGACCACTCCCCAGCACGACCACACCGCCTTGGTTGAGTGGTTGCCTGTCGTCGTGGAATGTTTCGTGGGGTGTCTCGTGGAATGTTTCGCGGGGTGTCTCGTGGAATGTTTCGTGAGGTGTCTCGTGGAATGTTTCGTGAGGTGTCTCGTGGGATGTTTCGTGAAGTGTCTCGTGGGATGTTTCGTGAGGTGTTGCCCAGTTGGGTATCGTGAAAACGTGTCCATGCTCCACATGTCTATATCCCTTTCCGGGTTCGTGGGTCCATCATGTTTTAACGGGGATTCATGGACTCGAGCCTCCCGAGCCGAATTCGCAGGAAACGACGGGGGTCCGAAAAGCGCCCTGAACACATGCGGCGGGGGCGTTCGTGAAGGAACGCGCCCAGCAGGCCGCAGACCCTGGGGGATTCCTTATCTGATGAGGGCGGTGGGGTGATATCCATGGCCGATCCAGTACGTATTGGATTCCCACTGGCTTCCAGACCCTGGGTTCCTTATCTAAGGGTGCCTTGTCCAATGCCCCCACCGTGTTCTAAGAAGGAGGAAAAACAAACAATTGTTCTGCTCTGGAGAGGGGTGGCGCTATTGGGCAGCCTCCGTGCAATGGCTGCGCGGCCCCAGGAGCGCCACTGCGTGGCAGTGTACAAGGGGTTACGGTGTCGAAGGCTCACGCATGTCGTCGTGATCGGGGGTCTGCGGCCAAGGGAGCGCGAGACGAGCATATTCTAAGAGGGGTTGTGGTTTGGGGCGCACGAGTCTCAAGGAATTGATCAGGTAATGTTGGCTGTGGAGTGCAAGTCTGGTGTAATTTGGAAGGGGCTGTAGCCTGGGAAGGCCGATCCTGATGCAACGTTCAAGAATGGTCGGGGAGCGCGACTCTGTTGCTGTTGTAATGAACCGTAGAGTGTGGCCTGGCGAGCGCGCATGTGCTGCAAACTACACGGGCTTGTGGCCTCGGGAGCGCAACCTTGCAGTATTATGTTGGCGTGTGTGCCTCTTGGAGTCTCTTCGGATGTGGTTCGAGAGCTTCTTGGAGTCCTCTTAGAGCGCCCTGGAGATCTGTCTTGGCATTCCCAAGGGTATCTTGGGCCGTCGTTGGTGCCTCTGGGGGGGCCTCTTGGGGTCTCTTGGGGGGCCTCTTGGAGGCATCGTGGGTGCGTCGTGGTGGCCTCTTGGGGCCTCCCAGGCACATCTTGGGGCCGTCTTGGAGCACCCTTTGTAGCCTCGGGGCCATCTTGGGGCCACCTTAGAGGAGATCGATCGAAGGACGCGCCGTACTATATTAGCCCCCCCCAGGAGGTCGACGTGTTGCCCAAACCGTGGTGAAATCACTGATTTTGGCAGTCTCGCCGAGGCCTCTTGGGGCGTCTTGGGGCCTCTTGGGGGTCTCTTGGGAACTGTTTGGGGGCATCTTCGGTGGCCTCTTTGGGGCCTCTTGGGGCCTCCTGGGCGCCTCTTGGGGCTGTGTTTGGGCACCCTTGGGAGCCTCGGGAGTCATCGTGAGGCCTGTCTTGGGGAAGATCGATCAAAGGACGGGACGGGGCGTACTCAATTAGCGGCGCCCCCTCTCCAGGCGCCCGAATGTGCACCCAAACCGATGTACAATTAATGAATTTGACTTTCTCGCCGAGGCCATCTGGTACGCTCCACCCCCCCCTCGCGAAAGGCCCCGTCCAGACCCAAGGGGAAGGGAGTAGGGGGAGGGGTCAAGACACCCTCCCCGCCCGCAAGCTGTCTCGCTTACTCCGCCCACCCGCCCTCCCGAGCCGCAGCGTGTTTAGCGGTAGTCTGTGAATGGACAGCAGATTGGGGCGAGGTGTGCCAGGCGTGCCAGGCGCGCCACGCGCGCCAGGTGCGCCAGGCACACCTATGGCCCAAGCGTGCCGTGCACGCCTGGTGCGCCAGATGCGCCACGTGATCCACGTGCGCCATGAGCGACGCATGCTCCAGCCGCGCCAGGTGCGCCTCGTTCGGGGCACGCGCAGGGTGTGCCAGGTTTGCCTGCGCACGTGGCAGTACACATCGGGAGACTTGTCGGCCCCCACCACCCTTGTCGAAAACCAGTGCTCAATCGCGGCGGGGTGGCCATCATATCGTCTGGCTGGCCTGCACATAGCAGGCAATATGCCAGCACCCCCGCCGTCCCAGTCAAAAACCAGTGCACCGCGATCGCGGGGCACCCGCGCACGATCCAGGAGTGGTCCCGAAGTTCATGTTGTAGCGTTTCTGTTAGAGGGGGGCTGGGCCTGCGCGCAGCAGGCAAATTGGCACCCCCCCGCCGTCCCTGCCAACAAACAATGCACAAGGTGCCCGCGGGCCCCCCGGTCATGACCCAAGATGTTCCCCCGAGGTGGATGTTATTCTATTTTGACAGGGATGGCTGGGGGGGGGGGCCTCATTGGTCCTGGTTGGCTGCTGGTCGCCTGGGGGAGGGGGTGTTTATTGACAGGGAGCAGTGAAGGACCTCTCCCCGCGAGAGGAGGGAGGATGGAAGAGGGGCCTCCCTGAACCACTCACGCCCTGATGGGCTGGTGGGACTGACCATGGGTTGTGGCTTAGGGACCGAGAGCATTTTGCAATTTACTTGGGATGATGGCTTGGAGAGCGCGAGTCGGATTCAAATTGCGAGGGTTTGTGGCGCCGGGGGCGCGAGCCTGGGGTAATTCAAATAAGGGTTATAGCTCGGGGGACGCGAGTCCGTCGTAAGTTGCGGTCGGTGGTGTGTGCAGGTTGTGGCCCCGTCCCCCTGAGCCGCTCGCTTCTTCCGCCCCCTCTTTCGACCGCGCCCTCCTCCTCCTCCTCCTCCTCCTTCTCCTCCCCTTCTTGCATGGTGGCACAATTCGCCATAACGGCACGTCCGTTTAGGCCTTCCCGCAAGCGCAAACAACCCCTTGCGTCCGCATTGTGGCGTGCGGATCGCGAATCTGGCGTAGTTTGCGAGGGGATTGCGGCTTGTGGAGAGCGGATCTGGTATAATTGAACAGGATGTTGGCTTGCGAAGCGCGAGCCTGGCGCGATTTTCCAGAGACTGGCATCGGGAACGGGAACCTGTTACAGTTTACGAAGGATTGTGGCCTCCGGAGACCGAGTCTGATGTATTTTACGTGTCCCAGGGCATTGAAAGAGAAGCCTTGGAATACAATTATGTTATAATTCGCAGGTTGTGTTCGCCCCCCCTCGCGCGGGCTTCAATCATTACAACAGCGGAACTAGAAGAGAGGAGATCTAAGACTATACGTTGGGACCTGAGCCGGCGCAGGGAACTGGACAGCTTCGTCATCGCAGCCTGTTGGCCGTTGGCCCCCAAGGGGGCCGGCGGATTTCTTGCGATAGGGATATGTAATTGTTCATCTAAGTGATACTTTATGTGATGCTGCATTCACGTCGTGCCGTTTATTTGTGTGTGTGTGTGGATTTGTGTGTGAGCATAGCTTGGTGTCCTTTTCATTTTCATCTCAGAGCCTTTTCCGCCCACTCGCCACCGATGACAAGCTGCAGTTTTGAAGAGCTCGGGTGACCGCCCAACAATTCATGTGGTTCCCTTTGTGCCCCGCCCCACAAAATAACAAGAGAGGAAGCTGTTCCGAGACCACGGTTGCTTGGCATGTCGAGACAAAGCCGTTGGAGCATACTTGCTCAGGGCGGTGGGTTTACGGATGATGTTGTGTTGACATGGAACCTCCAGCAACGCAATCGTGTCTTGAATGTTGGTGCCTTTGACACAGGTTGCGTACATTAACATCCCACCTCCAACGCCGCTGCTCTACATCGTATCCCGTCATACACCGTCGCCGTCAAACTACACATACCGTATCCGAACAGTTGCGGATAGAGGATCCGTTCGCGCGTGTTTGGTATCGTGTCGTTTTCGCCATCTGGCCTTGAATTTTTCTCGCGTTCGTTCGGATTGAGTTGTGTAAGCTCCGTGGGTTGCAGCCCTGGCGTTGCTGCTCGTGCAGCAGGGGAGTGCAAGTAGCAATGGGGTGCACGATGAGTCCGCCAGCTCTCCTCTTGAGAGCACTCGCGCGCCTCTGCGGCGCAGCTGCGGCGTGCGCGCGGCAGTCCGCCGGAGCGGTCCGCCAGGGGACGGCGCAGAGCTTGCGGCACCCAGCAGAGAAAGGTGGGCCCTGCGCGCGATGCCTCTCCCGAGGGGCGCGGGAAGTTTCGCGAGGCAGCTCACCACCCACCAAACCACCCCAACCAAACCCGAAGGCCCAAATTCACCCTCGATTTCCAGTGGGGGGGGGGCTCGGGGAACATCGAAAAAACACATGGAACCCGTACCCCCACCCAACCCGAAGTTCGGGTCGAATTCGGGCCTTCGGGTTGGGTTGGGGTGGTCTGGTAGGTAGTCATCTCCCGAGGGGCGCGGGAAGTCTCGCGAGGCAGCGCGGGGAAGATCCGGGACTGGCCCCGGATGCGGCAGGCTCGTGCCGTGTTGGCGCGGCGGCGGCCCCGCCGTGGGCGGTTTGAGGTCGAGAGCGCCGCTGGCGGCCCAGCATCGGCCAGTCTGCAACTAGCTTGCGATCGGAATACAGCCGGTCGTCCAAGGCTGAACGATTCCCTAAGGGTTTGACGACTCTTCGCCAATCGACTTGTGGTGATCGAGCCAGATAAACCCAGGTAAATGCAGACAAATCCAGGTAAATGCAGATAAATCTAGGTAAATTCAGGTAAATCCGAGAAAGTCCAGGTAAATCCAGAGATCTTCAGGGACATTTGGAACAAGTTGCGGCCGCTCTAGCGCGAGTCGAAGGACGGCAGAAGTCGTTAAGCCTTTAACGAACGATGCACGCGGGGTTCGAAACCAGCACGAGGGTCGTCATGGTACGAACCGGCCGTACCTGGCGACGCCATCGGCATTGGAAGACTGGGAGGGTGGCGGAGGTGTTTTATTCGTTGTTGTCCTTCAGGGGGCCTCGCCAGGGGCCCTCCAGACCAGAATCGAAAAATAATTCACGGAGTCCGCGGCGATCTTTGCCCTCATGATCGACATGGGGCGGCGCAGGCCCTCTCTTGCCACCGTCGTCCTTCTGCTTCTTCTTGCCCGCCTTGTCCTGCCCCCCCACCCCACCCACCCACCCCTTGGCCTCGTCCTGCCCCCGCCCCCCCCCCACCCCGGCCCGGCCCCCCCTGTCCCAGCCCTCTCGCCTCCTCATGTTCCTCCTCTTCATCATCACCGCCGCCGCCACCAGCTCCATCACTCTCATTCCATCACTATCATCATCCTACTCCTCTTCCTCCTCCTCCTCCTTCTCCTCCTCCTTCTCCTGGCGACATGGCGACTCCTCGCCTCCTCCTCCTTCTCCTCCTCCTCCTCGCCTTGCTCATCGCCCTCCTCCTTCTACTCCTCCTCCTCCTCCTCCTCCTCCTCATCCTTCTCGTCTTCCTCCTCTTCCTTCTTAACTCCTCGCCCTCCTCCTCCTCTGCCCGTCCCTCACCTCCTCATCCTTCTCTGCCCGTCCTCCTCCTCCTTCTCCTCCTCCTCCTCCTCCTCCTCCTCCTCCTCCTCCTGCTGTACTCCTCCCCTCCTCCTGCTCCTCCTCCTCCTGCTTATCCTCTCCCCACCCTCCTCCTCGTCACCTTGCTCATCGCCCTCCTCCTCCCCCTCTTCCTCCTCCTCCTTCTCCTCCTCCTCCTCCCTCCCCTCCTCCTCCTTCTACTCCTCCTCCTCCTCCTCCTCCTTCTCCTCCTCCTCCTCTCTTTATCCTCATCCTTCTTGGCTCCTCGCCCCCCCCTCCTCGCCCCCCTCCTCCTCCTCCTCCTTCTCCTCCTCCTCGTTCTCCTCCTTCTCCTCCTCCTCCTCCTCCTCCTCCTCCTCCTCCTCTGCCCCTCCTCCTCCTCCTCCTTCTCCTCCTCCTCCTCCTCCTCCTCCTCCTCCTCCGCATCCTCATCCTCATCATTATCACCACCATCATCAGCATCAGCATCATCAGCATCAGCATCATCATCACCATCATCATCAGCAGCAGCATCATCATCACCGTCATCGTCATCGTCATCGTCATCGTCATCCTCCTCATCAACATCATGATCAGTATCATCATCATCATCATCATCATCATCATCATCATCATCATCATCATCATCATCATCATCTTCTTCATCAACTACCCGTTCTCATCCACCTCTTCCTCCTCCTACTCCTCCTCCTTCTCTTCCTCCGCCTCCTCCTCCTCCTCCTCCTCCTCATCATCATCATCATCAGCATCATCATCATCATCATCATCAGCATCATCATCATCATCATCATCATCATCATCATCATCATCATCATCATCATCATCATCCTGCCCCCCCTCCTCCTCCTCCTCCTCTTCCTCTTCCTCCACCTCCTCCTCGTCCTCCTCCTCCTTCTGTTTCTCCTCTCCCCGCCCGCCTCCTCCTCCTCCTCAACTTGCTCATTGCCCTCCTCCTCCTCCTTCTCCTCCTCCTGCTCTTTCTCCTGGGTTTGCTCTGCATGGGATTCGAGAGTACAAGTGAGTTGTTCGCTCCGCAGCTTTTCTCTCATACAGGAGGGGGGGGCATCCTGAGTCCCGGGCTGTGCATGGCCCTGGCGCTGCGCCCACGACACGCCGCAGCTGGCGTGGTGGGCGCGGCCCTGCTCCGGCACGCCGATCTAGTGTATCAGACCTTCCTGCAGCAGGCCGGGCTCTGGCAGGGCGCTGGGCACGCCGGCGCCGAGGCGGCCGCCCAGGCCGCCCACTCGGCCGCGGACGCGGCCAGTCTGGCCGCCGCGGCGGCGGCAGCGGCGGGCGCAGCCCTGACCAACTGGAGCGGGGCGCTGGAGGGCGTGAGCTGCCCACAGGCGCCAGCCTGCACCTGCTCGTGCCCAGCGGTGCCGGAGTGCCCCCCTGAGGCGGACGTAGACGTGAAGGAGGGCGTGTGGCATCTGGCGGGAGGCGCGGCGGGCCACATCGTCCTGGTGCTGGGAGGTCGTCTTTGCGCCTGCCGTCGACGGGATGGCGTCCGAGTCCAGGCGCCGCCGAGCTCCCCTGCGGGAGTCGCGCCCGACGGTCTCGGCTCCCCCGGGCGTGCCGCGCTGGCAGGGCCTGGGCGCCATGTTGCTGGCGACAGGGCACGCCGCCGTGGAGGAGGAGTTCTGCAATGAGCTCCTCGCGGGGGGCTACGTGGCCGTGTTCTACACGGGAGATGAGGTGTGGCATGAGCGTCAAATTTTGTCCCAGGTCGATGCTCGGCACGGGGGGGTGTGCACCCCTGATGGTGACATGTACATAGAGAACGTGAGGGCTGGGGATCCTAACTGGGGACCGGGCTGCGCGGCCAACTTGCCTGCTGATGGTACCCTCCCGTTCTTCCTCCGGGGCAAGACCTACAGGATCCGAGACTTCCCGGGCGAGCAGCGGCCCCTCGACCTGATCAACGAAGGGTACCAGCTCGCCGTGTTCGAGGGCGGCGAGGTCGTGGGGCCGACGGCGTACTCCGACGCCATGGGGCAGAGGCAGACGCTGGAGTTGCATGAGGGCGTCTACCGGCGTGCGCGCGGGCGTCCATTACCGGCTCTGCTGGCTCCTCTTGAGCCCCCAGAGGGCGGAGACCTCGCCGTAGGAGGCACCCGCACTCCTGAGGTCCTCGACGCTGGTGTGGAGCTGGAGAACGAAGGGGGCCGCTGGGTGTCCTTCGTCACAATTGGTTCCGTGCGACGTGGCGACCTAGTGGAGCTCGAGTTGGGGGACAAGGTGCTGGGCGAGCTGGCACGCCACCGCATGACAAATGGAGAGGTGATCGCCGCGTGTCGCCTCGATTACCTGAGCAAGGTCGAGGAAGGCGGCTCGGCTGCCGACGGAGGCGACGCTCGTGTGCTTGCCCCCGTCTCCTACGACCCAGGCGGGCTGCGCTGGTGCGACTTCGCCAACGCGTTCAGCAAGATGAGCACGGAGCACATGGAGGACTTCCCGCCTGAGGGTGAGAGGTCAGCGCTGTGGCTCTTCAAGTACCTGCGAGACCACGGCGGCACGTTCGACGCCAGTCAGACCAAGTGGACCACGGAGCAGAATATCGCCATCGACTCCACCGCCTACCTCACCAACGATCTTGTGGGACTGGCACTGGATCTCTCTGTGTGTTATGGCCAGTGCGATGGCGGCAACCTGGCCAGTGTCGAGGTGTTGGCGCGGCTGTACCAGTTGGTGGAGGAGACCAACGGGATCCTTCAGCTGGAGGGCCTTGAGCACTACGTGGGCCGCGACCCCACAGGCGGCCTACGCCGTGGGGTCGCGCTCAATCCTGGGCTCGCGAACTATGTGACCGACAAGAAGAGCAAGGCGACGGAGGTGATGAAGCAGCGCCGCAAGGCTCGAGAGGAGTCGGCGGCGGCTAAGAAGGCCTCCAAGGGTGGCGACGAGAAGGATCAGGAGCACCCCTGAGAGAGGGGCGCGCCGCGGCGGACCCCGGTCGTGGCGCGAATGCCAAGGGGTCAATTCACCGTCGTGATGCTGCTGTTGGTGAAGGGGATGGCCTTCTTCCTTTGGCCTGTCCGCGGCAGGAGTATTACACTGGTGGCTGCACTGCGCTGTCGCGGAGCACGGAGCAACGTGTTCGGCGGCGGCCCAAGGTCCAAGAGAGGACCGCCGAGACGATTCGAGCCATCAATCGCTTGGCAGGTTTTGACACGCCCGAGGTGGAGTCCGTCGGGGAGCTGGCCGGCCCCTCCGCCCTGGTCTACAGCGACGTGCGGGCGCTTCACGCGGCTCACGCCCCCGAGCCGGTGAATTCGATCAGTCCGCAGGAAGCCTTTCATGAGCTTCTCGGGAGCACGCCCTCGTCGTACATGGATGGTGACGAGGTTTCTCCAGTTCGGCCCTACTCGCGCGAGTTGGTGAGCTGGCCCAAGAGGGGCAACCGCCCGGTCCCGCTGCCGACGAACGCGCCACCGGACCTGCTCCGGTACATGACAGAGGGCCAGCGAGATGTGTGGCTGCGGCAGCCGCAGGAGGTGGCGCAGGTCCGGCAGGTCGAGGGCCTGCCGACGTTGTACGGCGATACAGTTTTGAAGGAGAATCGAGACGCCTACATCGGCTTCGTGAAGGACGGCCTTGCTCGGGGGATCTTCCGCCTGAGTCGCCGCCGGAAGGAGGCCGTCAAGGTCTTTTTCGTGAAGAAGAAGGACTCTAGCATTCGGATCGTTATCGATTGCAGACGGAGTAACCAGCACTTTCGAGCCGCGCCGAAGGTCCACCTCTTCTCGGGCAGCAGCTTCGGGGAGGTCGAGGTCTCGGCGCACCAACAGCTGTGGTACGCAGGGGGTGACGTTCAGAACGCCTTCTACCAGCGCCAGTTGCCATGCTGGCTGCAGCCCTACTTCGGGCTCGACTTCGCTCGGGCCTCGGAGCTGGGCGTTGCTGAGCTGGACGGCCAGGCCGTGCGGGGCGACCAGATCCTGTACCCCCTGATGAACGTGGTTCCAATGGGGTGGAAGTGGGCCCTCTTCATGGTGCAGCGGATCCACGAGCATGTTCTCGATGGAGTTCCTGAGCTGGGGCCGCGGCGCCGAGCGGTTGACTTTCGGCCTCCGCCTCGAGTCGAAGACGGGGCGGTGCACACGGTGTATGTGGATAACGTGCTGATCGAGGGGTTCGACCAGGCCGAGGTGACACGGCTCCGTGAGGCGGCATGCGCCGCGCTGCAGCAGGCGGGCTACGCCACTCACGACGAGTCAGACGCTACGGCGAGCATGGAGATGCTGGGCGTCGAGCAGACCGGCTGTCCAGGACGTGTGCAGGTGTCCGCGAAGCGCTACTGGCGGTTGTGGCAGGCGCTGGAGTGGATCCGGCGCAGGCAGCCTCCTCTGAGCAGCCGTCAGCTTGAGCGTCTGATCGGCCACTTCACTTTTGTGGCTCTCATGAGGCGAGAGCTGCTGAGCACGTTGCGCGCCTGCTATGATTTTTCCAGGGGTGATTTCACCAAGCCCCGGAGCCTGTGGAAAAGCGTCCTCCAGGAGCTCAGAACCATCCAGGGTCTTTTAATTTTTGCGTCCCGGGACTTGGATCCTCACTGGTCCCCGGACGTGTTGGCCTACGATGCGTGTGAGTCGGGGCATGCCACGGTGAGGGGGGCCTGGACGGTGGGGGGTGTACAGCAAGTAGGTAAATGGCACGAGCGTTGGAGGTATAAGAATGAAGACGATCCCGCTCGTACAGATCCCCGTGGTCACGCTCTGGGACAATCTTATGATAAACAAACATGCATGGAAGATATGTCAAACAAGGAGATCGATTACAGTGATGCGTATCTAAACCGTGACTTCCCTAACGTTCCCCCCCAATTTGTGCAATCAACTCGGTGGACGCTGGAGAGATATCAACCGGTTTTTACTCGTGAGCCAATTCATGTTACTGAAATGCGGGGCTTCTTGGGATCTATCCGTCAAGCGGTTCGGGATCCTGGTGATTGGGGCAAGTCGTGGCTGATGTTGGGAGACAACCTGGGGCTCATCCTCTCGCTCTCGAAAGGTCGGTGTCGAGATCCTCGCTTACTTATGCTTCACCGTAAGGCAGCAGCGTGGGCTCTAGCTACCAAATCGAGATTTGTTTGTAGATGGCTACCCTCTGAGTTGAACCCAGCCGATGGACCATCCCGCAAGAGAGAGCCATCGGCGCCAGCTACGCGACTGGCGAGTGGACCAACCCAGCTCTCGGTGGACTGCGCTGACGGCTTCCCACGTGGTGCAGGAGCTCTCTCGTGTGCCGATGAGGTTGGGCTATCCACGGTCGGACAAGCGGCAGAAGACCGAGCCAGACGTGGAGAGCCTTCGTCGTGCCAGCCAGCCTCCTCCTGGGCATCCAACCCTGGGCTTGCTGGAGGCCAAGAGCGCGAGCCTCGACAAAAAGCAGCAACTGCGGGAGCGTCGTGCCGCACGTCGGCAGGACGTCCATGGGCTGCTCCAGGACACGACGAGGGAATCAGGCATCACCAAGAAGGCCTTGCTGACGCAGGGGACACGAGATCAGTATCAACGGCTATTTCACGAATTCCAGGAGCGACAACAGATGCAAGATCTGAGTGTGCATCCCGCCATATTGGATGCTCAGGACGTGATCTACTTCGACAAACTTTTTCTGGAGGGCAAGGCTCCATCAACGGGGGCGAAGCTCGTCGCGGGCATCCAGTACGTGGTGCCGAGCTACCGCGCCAAGGGCATGATGACCTTGCCGCGGGCGATCAGGGCCCTGCGCGGCTGGCGCCGTCTGGTGCCGCGCCGTACTCGGCGGCCCTTGCCCTGGGAGGTGGAGACCGCCATTGCGATGGGGCTCCTCCGGGTCAACGGACTGGGGATGGCGCTCTCTTGGCTTCGCATGGTGGACACATACCTGCTACCAGGCGAGTGCCGCGACCTCCAGACAAGCCAGATCTTACAAAGGAACGCGCAGCAGCACATGGAGCGAGCTGGAATCCTCATGTATCACGCCGAGAAGGGTATGCCCAACAAAGTCGGGGCCGTCGACGAGAGTCTGATCTTCAACCGGACCTGGCTGACGGGGGCGTCGGTGCGACGCTACGAGAAGCGGGCGCTCGAGCAGGAGGTCTACAACGGGCTCGACCAGAAGTCCAAGGCCTACTGCAACAAGAGCGCCCGCGACCTGGAGGCAGCAATCGTTCGAGCCTGCAGCCACGTCAAGGGCATCAGAGGCGTGGGTTCTTTATGATCGAGGTGTTCAGCGGCTGTGGGGCGTTCTCCAAAGCCGCTAGGCGCCGCGGAGTGGAGGCCTTCCCCTTCGACGTCCTGCAAGGTGCCGCAGGGGACGTGACCCGCCGGCCAGTGCAGCGACGCATCCGACGGCTTCTGGCTCATCCTCGGTGCTTGGGCATCCTTCTTGCGCCGCCGTGCACCACGTACAGCAACGCTCGGAGGCCGATGATCAGAAGCCGGGAATTCATCGAGGGCCTCCCGACGAACACTCCGTCGGAACAGGCCCAAGTCGCAGCAGGTACTTTTTTCATGAGGCTGACGGCCCAGCTCTGCCGGTTCGCTGTCAAGTGTGGAGTTCCTTGGGTGATTGAGAATCCTCAGACAAGTCTGATCTGGCACACTGTCGAGTTTCGCCGCCTTCCTAATCTTGCCAAACAGCAGTCGCTCACTACCCACCTCTGTGGTTTCGGAGCTCGGTGGAAAAAACCTACTACGTTGTGGTCCTGGGGTGTGGAGAACATGTCCAAGATGGTGCACAAGTGTCCCAGTTTGAGTTGTCAACCCTGCATATTCTCTGGGAAACCTCATATCGTGCTATCAGGACCGGACCCCACAGGGGTCCGCTGGACAAAACGAGCAGCTGCTTACCCTGACCGGTTTGCTTCCGTCTTGGCCAGCCTCTTTCTCGACTCCGGTTTCACCAAGCTGTTGCAGGAATCAAAGCAATCTTATTTTCCAGTGGTGCCATGGGTGAGCTCAAGACTCAGACAGGCTTCGTGATCGTGAACCGCATACGGAGTTTGCGAATTTTGGGCTGTGTACTCTGGGCTTCGCCTCGCACGTCCCTGGAATATCATGGCCGACCTGCTCGCCTTCGAGATTTCAACAGATGTGGGTTCAAGAAAAACGGAATGGCACGATCGATGGGTTTGCTCTGCATGGGATTCGAGAGTACAAGTGAGTTGTTCGCTCCGCAGCTTTTCTCTCACCGTCCACAGGCCCCACCGCCACCCTCTTTAATGGCTCCCCCAAGTTTTTGGTGTCTCCCAGGGCCCTCCGAGGTCAACCCCGAGGGCCCTCTAGAAATACGATCTGCGCTTTTCACCCTGGCACCACACAAGTGGGCTGTGTACTCTGGGCTTCGCCTCGCACGTCCGTGGAATATCATGGCCGACCTGCTCGCCTTCGAGATTTCAACAGATGTGGGTTCAAGAAAAACGGAATGGCACGATCGATCGTTCTTCTCCTCCTCCTCCTCCTCCTCCTCCTCCTCCTCCCCCATACTCCTCCATCCTCCTCCTCCTCCTGCTCCTCCTCTTTCTCCTCCTCCTCCTCGTCTTTCTCCTCAACCTTCTTGGCTCCTCGCCCTCATTTTCCTCCTCCTCCTCTGCATGTCCCCCTCCTCCTCCTCCTCCTCCTCCTCCTCCTCCTCCTCCTCCTCCTCCTCCTCCTCCTCCTCTCCTCCTCCTCCTCCTCCTCCTCCTCCTCCTCCTCCTCCTCCCCCTCCTCCTCCTCCTCCTCCTCCTCCTCCTCCTCCTCCTCCTCCTCATCTGCCCCGCTGGCCACGACATTGGCTCCCTGGATGGCTTCTTCAGCTACGCCGGGAAGAGGGCGCAGCGATTGGAGGCGGACTCGGCCTGACGGGGAGAAACCATCGCCGCGGTTATTTTCCGCCGTCTTTCGCCCCCTCCTCCGGCCCCCATTCCGACTCCGACTCCTCCAGCGACTTCCCGCTGCTCGTCCACCCCGAGGTAACGAGATCTATACGCGTCCACTGTCCCGAGCCTGGCCCATCCTGGGCCCAGGAGCGGTGTATATGCCTCCCTGGCCAATCCAGGAGCCCAGGATGAGCCAGGACTGGCGCAGTGGATATGTATAGATCCCCGTCGCTCTACCCTCCTCCTTCTCGTGCTCGTCATGGTTCTCACCCCCTCTATCGTCCTGCTCCCTGCCCCCCCTGCGAGGGAGAAGGGAAGGGGAAGGGAGGAAACGGGAGGGCTCTCCGCCCCCTTGTTGCGCTGGCGCGCCTGTGGTTCTTGGGGGGCGGTGCAGGCGGCTCAATAATCTCACAGCGTGAACTCATCCTCCTGTCACCGCCCTTGATGACGCTGCGCCTCCTCCGGTGGCCGCCTCCTCCTGAGCATCAGGCGGAGGCTCTGGGGGGTTCAGGGGGGCCCGCTTCCCTGGCAGTGGTGGCGACCACCTTGGTAGTGACCCCCCCTCTCGGCACTGCCCGGAGCAGGGCCAGGGGACGACCGAAGGCCTCGGAGAGGAGGAGGAGGAGGAGGAGGAGGAGGAGGAGGAGGAGGAGGAGAAGGAACACCATGTAGGAGGATCGGAGTGGAGGAGGAGGAGGAGTGGAGGAGGAGGAGGAGAGAGGAGGAGAGAGGAGAGGGGAGGAGGAGGAGAGGAGGAGGAGGAGGAGGAGGAGGAGGAGGAGAGGAGGAGGAGGAGGATGGAGGAGGAACAACATGTAGGAGGATCGGGTTGTCGCGCAGCGCCTGGCTCGGGCCAGCCCCCTGCGTACAGGCCCGCCGCGGGCGCGCCGTCCTCTTTGCCGCGGCGGGGGGGGCCCGCGGTGGGCGATGCCCTCCGCGAAGGACGCGGCGGCGGCGGAGGCGTTCAGCGAGCGGCTGAACTCCAGCGGAGGCGCCTCGCCGGCAGAGCCCGCCACGGAGCCTCGGGCGGACGAGGGCCCCTCCTCTTCCTGCTCCTCCTCCTCCTCCTCCTCCTCCTCCTCCTACTCCTCCTCCTCCTACTCCTTCTCCTTCTCCTCCTCCTCCTCGTCCTCTTCCTCCTCCTCCTACTCCTCCTCCTACTCCTACTACGCCTACTCCTACCAACTCCTCCTCGTCTTTGTCCTCATCGTCCTGCTCGCGCGCGACTCCTCCCACACGCCCAAGCACTACGACTTCGACGGCCCCTCAGCCGGCCGCCCCGCGCGCGCCTGGGCGCTCCGCCTCTTGCTCTTCCCTCTCGTCGGACACCTCTGCCTGATGCTGCTCTCTTCCCAGGGCCTCTTCCCTCCGCGTCCTCCCCCTGCACGTTTCCTGATGGCTTCGTGCTCGCCGCGCCACTAGACGTGTCAGTGGGGCCGGCTGGGCGTTGTGCCTGAGATTTCGTCGCCACGCACGATCGCGACGGTTTGCGATATGCGTGTATGGATTCACGCGTGGCAGAAGCGAAGCAGAAAGGCCAACAATCATTGTGACCCTGAACCTCTGCACTTCCAGCAGCTGCACGGACCCAGAGCGGTCGACATTAAAAACTCAGTTCTCGCCTCAGCGCCGCGCACTTGGGTTTTTCGCAACCATCCCGTGGTGTTGGGTCCTCGTTTTGAAGAGACAGCGCCCCGCGTTTCCTTCCTCCTCCCTCCTCCCCTCCTCTCATCATCATCACCATAACCATCACCATCATCACCACCATCATCATCATCATCATCATCATCATCATCATCATCATCATCATCATCATCATCATCATCATCATCAGCACCATCATCATCATCATCATCATCAGCATCATCATTATCATCATCATCATCATCATCAGCATCATCATTATCATCACCATCACCATCATCCTCCTCCTCCTCCTCCTCCTCCTCCTCCTCCTCTCATCATCATCATCATCATCATCATCATCATCATCATCATCATCATCATCATCATCATCGTCACCATCGCCGTCATCATCATCATCATCATCATCAGCATCATCATCATCATCATCATCACCATCATCATCCTCATCATCATCATCATCATCATCATCATCATCAACGACATCAGCATCATCAACATCATCACACGTTTCGTTGCCCCATAGGGAGCTCCACCGAAGGTCCCAATGGCGCGGTTGGCATGCGTCTCCCCCCCCCCAGTACAGCATTTCGTGGCCCCACGGGGAGCGCCACCGAAGGTCCCCGTGGCGCAGTCCGCATGCGTCTCCCCCCACCCAGTTCAGCGCGTCGTGGCCCCATAGGGGCTCCGCCCAAGGTCCCAGTGGCAGAGTCCGCACGCGTCCCCGCCACTCATTTCGGCACACCCCTTTCACGTTTCATGGCCTCATAGGAGCTCCGCCGAATGTCCCAGTGGCACAGTCCGCATGCGTCCCCGCCATTCATTTCGGCACACCCCTCACACGCTTCGTGGCCCCATATGAGCTCGGCCGACGGTCCCAGTGGCACCGTCCGCACGCGTCCCCGCCACTCAGTTCGGCCAACCACTCACACGCTTCGTGGCCCCATATGAGCTCGGCCGACGGTCCCAGTGGCACCGTCCGCACGCGTCCCCGCCACTCAGTTCGGCCAACCACTCACACGTTTCG